>CM060964.1:118398204-118998204 GCA_030765045.1 Tenodera sinensis | reverse complement strand
TTTTCAGCTCCAATCTATTAACAAAGGACGTGTTTTCAATTATTTTAAGATTCCTTAACTAGTAATACTTTTTGCTGTAACGGTTCTCAGTCAAAAAAAAGTTCACCGCAAAGTTTTAAAGTAAACGAGATTACAACCAGTAAGTATGCTTAATTAAAGGAGAACCAGCTGATTGTTGTTTAGTATAAACAGAGCTATAAGTAATGGATACCAGAAATACCCAAAAAGCTATTTAAATTTCGTATGTTCTAACAAATGCGTTACAAATTCTTATGGAATGAATGCTAAAGCTGTGGAGTTTTATCTAGTTTAAACCTGTTTCATATTATATTCAACCAAAGTATATATTTCCAAAATAAAGGAAGTAGTTTTCCACTTGTTAATTATCCTAAAGTACAATAATTATTTCCACAATGTAGCAACAGCCTTATAAATCTTGTAGTTATCGAGAAACTGATAAAACAACCTAATTATGTGAACCATTATTTGAGGCGTTAAAGAGCAGAACAAATTCAATTTGAAAACTATCACTTAAATCACTTTATCCTACCCTGTCAAATGATTATATCTAAAGCGGAAGAAAGCTGTATCAGTTTAAAACACTTATTATTTCCGAACCATTTTGAAGACTGGGAGTAACCAGATTGATACACAAAAATCTGGTTTATCAGGACCTCCTTAATCCGGATTTCCGCCATATCAGGATATTTTTTTCTTCCTACATTTACTTATTTTGCTTCCTCCCTTTCTTTTTCTTCCAGATTTGCTTCCATTCCAGAAAGAAAAATGACTCCAATATTAAGCTTAGGTATACCAAAGAGTGTTTCTCCTTATTCTTGTTAGTGCCAAGATCAATGCTTATATAGATTAGCATTGTGTATTCATTTAATAGTTTGTTTCCGGATTTGGTGAAGTATCGTTATTTTGTAACATATCGTATCATATTGCATGTTCTATTTTCTCCTATACAAACAATTTACATTATTTATTACATCTTTCAACATTCAGCTCTTTCCGAATCCTTATAAATATCCCTGGATGGGGTGATCAGATAAATTATGTATTTATAAAAGCGTAGTAGAAATTACATTCCTTGATGAAGATAGTGAATAGGGGGAGCGCAATGTTCTGGAAAATCGGCTACACATCTTAGTGTGTCCGATAATGGAAAATGAAGCAGCGTGTTAGGGCCCAGATAGAGTTAATCAAACTGATTCGTTTGAAAAAATACAGAGGGCGAGTTTAAAATTCATAAAAAGGTAAATATTTTGGGCCTGCAAAGCAGAAATCGATAACTTGTTTAAAATTAATGGTATGAATGAATTACTGTAACAGTCCTTTGTCCATAAAGACGCTTGAAATAAATTAAAACGGAATAAATGTTCGATAATTTATTATAAAGGTTACTTAGATGTATGTTGGAAATTTTATAAATTTATTGTGAACACTAATGGCAAATTTATTGGTTGCACTAACTGGATAGGTAATTAATGAATGGAGATATTAAAGTAATTAATTATATATGTTATATTACAAAATGATACACTGGTGGCTATAATAATCTTATTCGTAGATAGAGCAATATTACTTCTTGTTTTTGTATTGTCCGTGTAATATTAACTTATACATTTAACTCTGCCACCAGGCAATACCCATTTACACTGATTGAAAAAAATAATTGCATGCATACATACATGTTCTCGGAATAAAGAAACGCTGGCCTTTACTACCCACCATAAAAGGGATGTAAAACTGACGTATTTCCTGGAAAAGTTTGAAATAGTATTAATGTGATATGCCTAAAGGAGTAGTAAAACGTCCAAACGAGCATCATCAAGTTTTAACGTGCACTCAAATAATTATGTCAGCAGAGTTATGTCAGCGAAACCAGTAACAGTAGTTGACAGTCAAAGTAAATGTCTGCGTGCCTGCCTGCCTCCCTGCCTCCCTGCCTGCCTACCTACCTTGGCTTGAGGAGGAACTTATCTCTCAACATTTTATGGTTTCTACACACAATGAAAAGACGCATCTGTCTTCGATATCTGTCAGATCTGGCTGCTGGCTGTCTCGCGTATCATGAATATACATACACGGGGCATAAATATCAGCACGCTTTACCAACTCCGAGAGAACCAAATACATATGTAGAAACAGGGTGAAGTAATGGATTTTCATTTCTTTTGTGGAATTGTACAAACTGACCACCTAAGAATACTCATTCGTGAAATTTCTGAAATCTCTAAGTTTAGTTCGATACCTCTTATTCTTCTCATTATGTTAGACGTAATCAATAATGAATCGATACATCTGAAGTTTCAGTACATCACCCCGGTATCATATGTACAACAAATGCTGTGCATATACTTAAATAAGTCCCCGGGGTATTAATTTGTAGTACTTTTTTACTGTTTTGAAAAATATACACGCGCGATGTAGTCATTTGTTTAAAAAGTCAACACTTGGGATCCTGGAACTGAATTTTGAATTTTCTATATTTTTATAGGTATGAAAACAATATTTTGCACACTACCACACAAAGTTCGAACACAATCTGTTTTATACTTTCCATGTAATTTATTATTCAATTTACTCACAATGTGAAAATACCTATTCAAAGTACTCCATGCACATAAAAAACTAAAATATCACAACAGTTTTATTATTTTATAAACCCTAATGTCCCAACAAACACCATAAATCCCTGGCAGAAAGTAAAAATAATTACTTAAAGTACTTAACTTCTTTGTTTTGATGGACATTGAAAATATTTTTGTAAACTTTTTTGTGTATTTCATTTTTTTTAAAGCTAAACGAATTTTAAGATCTGGAAACCAAAGACAAGTTGAAGTCACGTAAATGGAGCACATGCTGGAAAATTCCAAGATCATAGCACAAGATTTAATGCGTATGGAGCAAATAATGTGTTAAACGTTTAAAATGGAGGAAAACCAATTTTTCTGCACACACACATTATGATCATGAATTAGATTGCGTGTTTGCCGCATATTTCGCACCGTCCCGCTTTCGTCTAGTAGTCTCTCTCCTCAGATTCGTAGCTTAACAACTTCTTTCTCTGAGTTTGGTTGTTTTTGAGCCATATCTTGGCCCATATTTTGGCCCATATTTTGTTCAAATACTGCCGAAATTTTAAGCATAAAATGGACGTTTAAATGTAGCGCACATGACATTAGATGCAGACCTGCGCTAGACCTTTAAAAATAGCGGAATCTAAAAACAATTTGATTGCCATCCGATGACTGAAGGTTTGGGGAAGATTTGTATGGATAAATCTAAAAATCGCAAAGATGATCACTTTCAGTCATTTTTCAGTCCCAGAGCCCCTTAGAAGGTTAATTTTTTTATATTTAAACTCTTGAGTAGTATATTAGTCAATTGCGGAGATAGATTTTAAGTAATATACCAGTTTGAGAGAAAAATTTAGAACAAATAATGACATCATTTTCATCGCATTATTTACAAGGATGTACAAGATTACATTGGTTCATACCAAAAAGTACATCGCGTGGAACAGTTTGTAAATTAGAGTGGACCACCCAAAGACAACCATAAAAAGAGACAAACTATAACGTTTAAATAATTCTGTTTCTCACTTTATACTGTTTAAAAGCCATTAACTCCTACACAGGTCCTGTTTTGTCTTTTTTCTGTTTATCTGTAGCTAATTTATTATTGGAAGATTTCTGAGGTCTCCCTTGATTGGTTTGTTCACAATTATATCGATAAAACTCGTCGTTTTTGGTACAATTTTATAAAAAGGTGTTCTTATAGGAGGACATTAACATGCTTTAGAAGGTCTTGATGCCTATAAAAGGCTACATAAAACCATACTATAAACTCTGGAGCTTTATATATCACCAAGATCCATATTTATGAGTTTGATAAAATTTGTTGCTATTTCCACAGACGTATATTCTCAATACAAGTATTTTAAAATGTTAAATGTGTACCCTAAAGAGAAGTATCTAGGTTAACTAATTTCTTCGCAGTTCAAAGATACAAAGATTGGCGAAGTGGGCGACCGATAACAGAAAAGAAGAACATCGCCCATCGCCCTGCTTGCTCACCGAAATCTCTGCTCATGGTCATTCCTTGCAACATCTCATTAATATACAGAAACGCATTCCCTGGCACAGATGCAGCATTATCTGTGTAAACTAAGAAGCCATTATGCGCTTTGAACATTTTGCTGTTTCTGTTATGCTCAGATTGGAAACTAATAAAAATAGAGGACTTATTCACCATGAATGTAATTCGTTATGGCCTAGTGCATATGTGCGCCTTTGTAGAAAGGTTCCATGCTTCGAAAGATTACAAATTTCTTGCTATCATACTGGCTCGCGCATGCTTTCTTCTCATGAGTCGCTGTGAAATATTTATGTTTGGGTGAAATGTTAATTAAGTGTCACTTTAATTGTTGGCATTAAATATGTTCATGTATGTGTGTGTTCGTATTTGTATTTATGTAAAAGAAACTTCGGGTTCTTGAATTTAAATAGGTTAATTAAATCACAAGTAGGACACACATTGAATTGCACTAAATTTCAAGCGAAAACAAATAAACACCTTAAAATATTTTAAACCACGTATATTATCCTTAATTTCTTATTTTATTAAATGTTAAAGTATTTTACTTCACAACTTCGGAGTTCCTTCATGGATACCCGTATACATAACAAAAATAAGGAGTTTATGCCACAAAAAGCTGTGCTACATCTCACGTAGGTACAAAAGTAGGTACGTATGTGCCCTCACAGTTTCGCAATACATGTGCCTGCTTGCTGAGTTACTTTTCCTTTTACTAAAGTCAGTGAGGTCTCAGTACCAGACATAGTTAGCGTCTGGGGAGAAGAGAGATCCATAGGTAATTTTCTTTTTGTGCTGCTAGGCCTGATGGTGGCAAGTACAGCTCAGCAGGATCGTAACGTTTCCAGGTTGAGCGTCTCTGAATACCCCCTATTTTGAACAGACAGGTTCCTGCAGAAGACTCCAAACCAAGGATGAGAAACTTCCCTTCCTAAAGCATATCCACCACACGCCATCGGCAACCGTTTCAGGCCTTTCAACTGTGAAGTATGAAATGTAGTTTATAGCCGTGGTAATTTATAATCTACCCTAGCCTGAGAACACCATAAAGAAACATAGGGTCCATTGGTCGTTTCGGTAGGACTTCCCAATGCGAGCCTCGTACGCCTCCGCCTGAGACATCCCCCTTGGTATTCTGAATGTACGAGTAAATAAACTACGAGAATGTGAATGGAGTTAATCAGAACTGAAAGGCTTTTATACAGTTTGGTGAGATAAAAATAGCCCGCATCCCATTTGAGTGTGAATGTGATATGTTGACTGCGAAGATAAAGTAGCCCTACAGAGTGAAAAAAGAATAAAATAAAAATACAGAGGCGAAGTGCCGAAAGAACTCCCCATTTATAGAAGACATTGGAAATGGTCCCCCTGCAGCATCCCTTAGCGCGCCGCTTTTTAACCAAATTGCTTTCTTTGCCGGGTTCTCCCTCCGAAACCTGTCGTGAAAAGTTCGCAGTTTTTCTTAATGGAACCTGTTTTTACATACACTTCTACAGCTTCCACTGTTTCCTCTTCGAGTTTATTTAACGGCGAAATAAACTGAAATATTGAAGACAAGTCAACAATCGACTAGTGATAACGACCATTGCATAACCTTTTCCATTGCTGTAGTTGTTTATTTATTTCGTTACGATAAAATTCGAGAATGCAAATTCAAGTAGTAAATATCACATTTGCATGGAAGTGGGATGCAAGCTATGTATTACCGACCACCCTGTACAAATTATTGAAAATTATAAATTTAGGACATGGCGGCGCCGTGGTTGAGTAGTTAAACAGTTCGCCTATCACCGAGGTGACCCGGTTTCGATCTCAGGGACCCGCATGTGCACGGAGCATGAAGCGGCCTCTGGGCGGATTTCCCCAGGGTTTTCAGGTTTTCTCCACCACTCATTCCACCAACTGCTCCATCATCGCCTTTCCATCCATCAATTTCGCCTGTATTTCAGATCATTCTCTATCTCACTCCCATACTGGTACTAGGTTGACCACTCGTTTCTAGGTCTTCACTCTGTCCGGTCCATAGGTTCGGCTGCTCCCCGACGGACATCTGGCCCCAGGCACAGACTTCTAGTTCCTAGGGGGTATAAATCCTCTATACGGGGACGGTAGTCACACAAAGAAAAAGGATAACTTTTGTACAGATATTCAATTTTTCCTGATATCTGAGACTTTTGAACGAAGAAGGTGAATTACTGAAAATCTGCCAAGAAAAATGAAACAACAAGTATACAGGCAGAATCCCGAAGACACGTACACAAATGCAAAAATTGCTATTGGAATTTTAGGATCATAACAAAACATTAATGATGGTCTACTTATGAAAACATGTTTGAGACCTACAGAATGTAGTGCAGAAGCGTACACTTTATTCGTTTCTAAAATGTAAGTCATTTAGTTTGCTCTTGCTACACGTGTTGACTTAAATATGCAGCTTTTGTTCAAATTTGTTGCTTCACCTTAAACCACAAATGTCATTCCATATGCTACTTACATGGAAATAGATCGTGCAGACTTGGGACTTACACTGCCCTCAGTTGTAGACTGCAGTAGCTGTAAATACTGTGCTGGGATTTTTCTCCGATATTGGCTTTCGTAGGCAGGTTTAGCTCGTATTTTATTTCGGAGTTTCTCAGCTGACCAGTGCTTACATTCTCTACTACGTATAGTAAAGTAGAGGAAGTATTGTATTCCACCCCAAAAATTCGATGTCGAGATCTCACCGGAAATACATGTTTTGAGGTCACCTGAATCCAAAAAAGAGCATTTTTAGAAAAAGGTCAGTGTGTGTATGTGTGTGTGTGTGTGTGTGTGTGTGTGTGTGTGTGTGTGTGTGTGTGTGTGTGTGTGTGTCTGTCTGTGTGTCAGTCTGTGTCTGTCAGTCTGTGGACAGCTCAACCCAAAAATGAAAAGTTGGTTAAAAACCAAAGTTGGTATTTAAGTTTAATGTCTTTAAAGGATGCGACACAAAGATTTTCAAGAAAATTTTTCCACCTTAAGCTACCCTTAACATGGAAAATGTTTCGACAGTTTTGATTTTCTTGAAAATGGCCATATGTTTGAAATATTTTTATGGCAAATGAATTTTCTGGCTATAGCCCATGCAGAGCTATTTTCTCTGGATGAATTTTGTATAACTGGTAAACCATAAGAGATAGGCCAAATCTTACTGTACAAAAAGTTTACATCTTGGTAAAAAAACACAATTTATGTCTGAATAATCTTTTTGTAGAGTGAACCATTTAGGAGATGTTTCTTGTTATTTGTGTGAGTTTTGGAGAACTTATACTTATGTCAAATGGAAAATCGTCATTCATTTTTTATGTATTAACCGTGCAAGGAGAACGGAATCTGAAAGCTCTAAAAGATTTCACTATCGCTCAAAGTCTACTGCATTCCCATATTCTCCTTGTACCTACAAGAACATAAACGATAATTTTTGAAAATGTTTATCTCAACCATCACAAAGAAGGTATAGGAATGAGAGTTTGTAAGAATGGTTAGTACAAGAGTAGAGAAAATCATGTGAGTGCCAAGTATCAGATTTTTAAGTTTTAACTGATTTTAATTTTTAGCTACTTTAACTTTCACTTTTTGGCTTCTTCAGGGTGAGGCATCACAGGTTTTAGGTTTCGCTGTTTTTATCTTTTCACTTCGGGCCCTAATGTCCTAGGTGTCGATGGGGCCTTAAACAATGCACACTCACCTACTAGAATGACTAGATCCTGTATATGAAGTTATAAATATCAACATTTAACTCCGTGGCTTATTGAAAAAATCCACAAAACAAGAACAAGTTGTAGATAGACGCTTATATGTCACATAGGCAAATACAATATATAACCTTCCATAAGCAATAACAGTATTAAGTTTATCGACAGACTAATAGTAATGAAGTAATACACAGTGACATTCAGTAAACCACAAGTTGAAAACGCCAAGCGTCTGAGGTGTTTTCATGATAACAGAAGCTTAGAGGGTTAATAAAAGTGAAATCGGGCTCATAAACCCACAAACGTTAAGAGTCTGTATGATACTAAAATGATAAAAAGGAATATAATACTGCCCACTATCTAAAGTGTAACCGTCATTTTTTCCTTACTCATAAAGATGATTTTGGTGCCTTATTGCTATGCTTTTTTAATTTTTAAAGTCATTATTACTTTCAGTCTTTTTTCTTTGTTATCTTCCGAGGATTAAAATGAAAATGGGTGTGTGTAACGGTAATTGCATTACTTGTTACGTATGCGTGCTTTATAAACCAAAGTGTAGCAGTGGTGTATGAAATTATAAATGAAATTCTTTCAACGTCGGATGAACTAAATTATTTCCCAAAACTCCACAATTTGCAAGCGCATTCACTTTAACATTGAGTGTTGGAGTGTTCCGACAAAATAACGACATAGACTTGTGTTTTAGGTATCATTCGTAAACTAATATTTTACATTTGAATTTACCTTATGTGGACCCTCCATTGCATAAATTCCCCCTCTGGCTACAAATATTGGACAATTCAACTGAGCGTATGCTGCCTTGGTTATGCCAATTTCTACGGGCTGAGAGATAGAAGAAGGTCTAGCAACACAGAAGAAAGCCAATCAAGCCTTGAATACTTAAAAATATACAGGATGTTATGGCTCTAACTGCATATATTTGTATTAGTAACTCAATGTTATGAGCTACATTAATTCAAAATTTACTTAATTTGCAGTTTAATAATTTTGGCTATAAGGAGTAGTACGTTTTCAGGTTGTTTAGTAGCTCCATGAATACGTGGCACACACAAGCCATACATTTTTATTTTCTCTGAGAGCGTGGAACAGATTGGGAGTGATAACACAGAGTGGGTAGCCTTTACTATAACGAATGTCGAGGCCACTCTCATGAAACTGATAACAAATGAAGGAATTAGTCACGCTTCTTGCACACCCAAAATTCATTATTTGTGTCATTTACAAATTAAACTTCCACAGGAAAAGAAATGAGAAAGGAATTTTAAATATGCCAAATTGGGGTTATAATGCTTGTCTTTGCATTTAAATACATTGGTTGCTTATCTTAACGTGCAACTGAGCTCGTATACTTCTTGTAGAGCTAATGATCCCAGACTATCTGGATCAGCAAGTCAGGTATTCAAGAGTGAACAAAGTGAACACGTTAAAACAAAGAAGATGGTCTATACTGACAGGTGTTGTTCATTTTGTGGCGCTGTTACGACTGTGCAGAAAACATCAGGCAGTAAAGTATGTGAGGTGTTTGTGGTAACATTTTTTGACGAAGAGAAAAAAGAACTAACGCAGTGAGGTAGATAGATATTAAGATAACAATAGTCAGATTACCTGTACTCATACTCCAAACAGCGTGCACAAAATGTCACAGCATAAAGTAACTAAATATCCGATGTTTGCTCTCTTTTGTTCCTCCTATATTCAGAATCGTTCCTTCTTTATGTGCCGTGGCGCTACAACATAAGTGGAGCCTGGGCCGACCAACCGGACGGCCAGCCTTACGGCGCTGTACGCACGGCAGAGTCGGGCAATCATCCAGCCGATATCGGGAGCTAAAGTGAACAGTATCGCTTACTGCCCAGACGAAGTGTGCGCTTTCGTTGCCGAGATCATTGCCTATTACAGCTCTTCAATTTCCTCACGATAGTGGATTAGCGCCGGTCCTATACCGGGACTGAAAATCCGCATTCCCATGGGAGGCGGGGGATGATCCCGGACACATTCCATGACTAGCAACCTGAACTCCACGTCTGCGTCACGGCGCAGGACCACACCATATGTGTGAGTAAAAATGGAAAATTATAAAAAGGTACTCATTTTGATAGTGGGTTATAGAAAATAAAGAAAAAAATACCGGAAACGCTATATCCGTTTAATAGCTGAGACGGGACAATTCTAACTGCTTTGGGGCCCAGATGACCTGGCTGGTGACAGGCCCTTGAACCCTACTCACTCACTCACTCACTTACTCACTCACTCACTCGCTCACTCACTCACTCACCCACTCAGTCACACTCACTCGCTCACTCACTCACTCACCCACTCAGTCACACACACTCGCTCACTCACTCACCCACCCACTCACTCAAACAGCTTTTACATCAAACGCATTGTGCACAATAAAACTGAGCTGGAATATCGAAATCTCCTAGAAAGTTTATTGGATACAACATCTATAAAACCTACCTGTATAAACATGTACTGATCGTGCTCGTTGGGAACAACACGAACAATATGTTTCCATACTTTGGTGCCAGCTAAAATGCTATGGCAGGTTCGTTAGGGCTGTAAAATATTACCTGTGACGACATTTTTGGAGGTGTTTAGTAAGTAGTATGGCACTACTTAAACTGAAATATTGTGATCTACTGTACTACTTTAAGTGAATGCATATTTTTAAGCTTCTTCAACTGTCTTCTATTGAAACATCAATTCAAAATCACTATTACCAAAACAGGCAGTTTCCTTATGTAATTTGCTATGTACAGTTTCACTTATTTTGTGTTGCATATTTGATTATTGCTTGCTTAAAGCCTCTTTAGAAATTATACTTCAGTGTAGCACAAAGAAATATGCATGAGGAACGTTTTGGTTTGACAAGGATGGTTTCGTTTCTTCACGATAAAACATGCTAAACAAAACGTAACGCTGGATTTGAGAGTTTTGGAAAGAATCTATATCCGAGTACTGTTAGAGCAATTAAGCTAACGTATACAGAAAGCACGAGCATGGACCTATGTATTACCCAAGTAGCTACGAGCAGCTACCTACTGAAACTGGTAAATTAAGTAGTTTTTCCTTCGTATTTACTCTAAATAGCGGCTGATAAGTGTACTAAGATCTGCAAGCCCAAGGACTAGCCCATTTATGTACCAATGTGAAACAAAGTGATGATTAAAAATTGCACTTTAGGTTAGAATATGCATGTGATTGAACTGAATCTTTATATCTAGATTATCTTTCAAGTAATTTCATGTAATAAAAGTTTATACATTGCATTTTGATTATGTTTCCATGCATATGCTCTGTAAATTCTTTGATAAGATGGTTATATTTATTGGAATTCTTCCTAACGTCATTTTTCGCCAACAGGGTCAAAACTTGAAATCTATTTCCTGTCTGAAGTCATTTAGAACTTATATGAAAATACTATCGACTATTGAATGAGCAGCAGATCGTCTCCGTAGTGCGTTGCTAGCGCTGCTGCTTACCAAGTGGGAGACCTGGGTTCGATTCTCGGTAGTGGCCTGGGGCTTTTCTCTAGCTGGGAGATCTGATCCGGGATGTACTCAGCCTCGTTAGGCTCCGAAGAGGCCAATTGAGGTTTTGCTTGACTGAAAAGTAGCGGTCCCTGGATGCGAAGACCACATAACCGTCCCACCCTGCAGTACTGCACCTCACTCATGACGCTTGTGGTGGGCAGAGTTGGGTTAAGCAGCGGCCGGGCGGTAGGCCTTGGCCCGGAAAGGGCTGTTGCGCCGCGGGAGGTTATTGAATAGAAAGCATGACAAGCAGTGGTTGTGCTGTCTGGATTTCGAGGAGGCATCTGAAAGTATTGCACAGTTGTGTTCGATTTTTAAAACCAACTAATGTCAATCATAGCCTCCATGAATGCCACGGTGAGACGTAGGTTTGTCTCTGAGTTTGTAACATCTATTTGCTTGTTTATTTTTCACAGCTTTTATCCATTTTTGGTACTTTTACCTGACCATCTTACACAGACACACATTTCCATAGACATTTACCCATACCCAAGGCAAGACTTAAACTATGAAACATTGAAATTAAACACCGTAGCGAGCGCGATCACTGAGACCCTTTGTACTAACATAAGCCCCCAATTTAGTGTGTGTACAAGAAGGAGAATCTACAAGGTGTTCATTTTAAAGTGTTCCATGACAAGCTGTCTAGCCGCTGAGCTTAGAGTTCAATTCCCCTAGTGCTTCTGCAGAAGCGTACGACTCGTATGTCAGAGAAGTTGCCTAGAAAGCACGGCGTTCATCCTGAACGGCAGTCAAATGCTGGATACGAGTGTTGTTTCGTAGAGATGGGAACAACTTCTTAACCCTTTCCCCATTAATCCAACAGTAAAGCAGACACTCGCTACAGGGTTTCAAAACAGTTAATATTGCTCCCTTACGTGGTCATTATCGTATTAATATCCTTGGTACCGAACGTCTTGCTTGGTACGAAACTTTTCTACCACTCGTGTAGTATGTACCTCATGCTTTGATTTTAAAACTAGACTATAATAAGTAAGTGTAGACTACGGTAGTTTTCCCGGTAGAATTGGTCAGTTAAGAACCTGTCGTGTGTTGCATACCTATCAGGTGTTGCTCCATATCTATCGCATTGTTCACATTCTTTGATCATGTTTTACTAGATTCCTCTAGAAACCTGAAGGGTTAAACTTTGAACCACCCCGAAACTGAGAGAGGGTATTTAAAGGGCCGCTCAACCTATGGAACGTTAGTGTCTTCAAGAACATTTGGAATTTCTCCTAAATATACTAAAGTTCATATCGAGGATAGTGATAGTGTTTACAAGTAATGTTAGCATGAACTAAAAAGTACCATTTTTATTTTGATCACAGTGACGAAATTAATGATCCCAGTTTTTGGGTGATCATTATGTTTGAATTCCTCATTAAATTTATTAATTCGTTGTATTTTGTATTATGCTTCTTTCGCTACCAATACTAACGGTAATCCTACGAATTACCACGTCATGTATGGAGTGTACTGAAGCTACCAAACCATAATTTTGGTAGAGCACAACTCCACGCATGTCATTCTACTTAGAGCTGGTACTCACCCGCTTTAAAAATGACTCAAAGCAGTGACGTCGAATCACTTTCAAATGACCACTCATTGCAAATCCTCTCTCCCATCCTTTATTTTTGACTTTCGTATCACTGAGTTGCAGATTATTAAGTCCATGTTTATTAGAAAAACTATGTTGTCTACAAGGGAAGTGGTTAATAAATATTCCCAAAACGATAGCATTTCTGATGTCTCTTCACGTACAATCATATGCAATTTATACTAATCTCTCAAAATGGTAGGGGCACACATGTACTGAAAATGGTTAAAATTAATAATTTACGCAACTCAGTTTTACCAAAATAAAACTCCAATCGCTTCATTTTTATAAACATGTTTCATAACAATCTATCCAACAAAAGATCTGAACGGCTGAGAATAAAATAATCTAGAAGAGAAGCTTAATTACAAATACTAGAATAGTTCTGCGCAAAAGGTCCAGGGTAATTAAATTGCCTCAAAGTTAATAATCTAGCCTCATAAATGTTCCGACTTTTATTATTTATAGGATTTTAAGTGGATTCAATGATTTATATTTTCTTTACCCCTTTTGGAGATTCACCTTTGAAGTTTCCTTGTTGACTGAAAGGTGTGGAAAATTGCTGTGCTATACAGTACGGAGTTTTTTGGTATTTCGAGAGTTATTGAAGATTCTGCGTAGTTATGCGGACACTGTAAATTCCATAAAGTGACGACTATAAAAATGACCTCTAAGAAGGTATTAATTTTGGGGCCAAATGTCTGATCTTGGATTGTACGCTGATCTGCTCAGCTTTATCAGCCTGTGCTGAAAAGTGTGTTCTAGCTATACATTCTAAGGTCATACATTTCATTAGGAAATGTATATTATTTCAAACTTCCTCTTACAATATTTTGAACATTAGCATTGCTACGCTGTAATGAAGTATGCTTCATATTTTCATACGCACTGTTCCTTGAAAAGCTTAATAATTCTATCTACTTCACGTTAATCTAGGTCGACATTTGTAGAAATTGTTTTATTACATATTTTCTTGTAGGTACAACAGAAATGGAGGAATACAGTAGGCTTAAAGCTTAGTATTGACTGTTAAGATTTGGTCACTATGTGATAGCTTTGAAAGTCTGTTACCTTTGCATGAACAGAGGAAACAAAATAATGATAACGATTTCCCATTTAATAAAAGTATAAGCATTGGAAAACAAAACTAATAACAAGGAATATCTCAGGAATGTTTTACTTCACAAATAACAAATTTGACATGAATTGTGTGATTTGAGGAGATCTACATTTTTTGTGCAGCAAAACTTTGTTTTCTCGTTATGCAAAAGTAATTCAGAATGAAGAGGACCTCACAGTCTACTCTCAGAAAATTCAAGATATACGTGCCATTCCTTGTGAAAATATATTGAACACATGGTTATTTAATTGGGAAAATAGAAAAGTTAAACAAAATCCATATAAATGGTAGTTTGAGATGGGGCTGTATATACACCAGGTGGCCCACTTCATCCGACATTGTCATGTAGATAACCCTTCGTGCGTTAAAAGAGTTGCAGAACGCAGACAGAATATACAGAAATAAGTTTGTTCCCTGGAAAATTAAGTCCTGTAAGTGAAGTGGACAATATTCTAAGACTGTTCTTGTCTATTATTATGCGCCACACGATAGTTGAAGCCTGGGAAATTCCTCTCCTGCTCGTCTTCTCTTACAGGCAGAACTAAGTTCACTCACGCCACTGTCGTCTGTATGCCTGGATTTAACCCTGTGAGTTCTGCAACTCTTTTAACACACGAATGGTTATCTACTTACTCCAATGCCGGACGCAGTGGGCCATCTGGTATATCGCATCCTTGAAAACTTGAGCTAAAATAGCAGGCTAAAATAACTTTTAGTTTTGGAGTTATGTTGCGCGCGCGGTCGCAGACACACACACACACACACACACACACACACACACACACGCACGCACGCACGCACGCACGCACGCACGCACACACACACACACTCACACACACACTCACACACATACAATATAGATGGTTTTCTAAAATGATTTTGTTGTTGATTCAGGATGTCTCAAAAGATATTTCCTGTGAAATCGTGGTATCGAATTTTTGTGTGGAATACAATACTTCCCCCACTTACTGCAAGTACGTAGAGAGAGAGAGAGAGACAGAGAGAGAGAGAGAGAGAGAGAGAGTAAGAAATAGTAGAGGAACTGAAAGAGTCCGACTGTGGGACAGAATTTTAAAGTAGATAGCTGCATTTACTTACTTGCTCCTTACTGAATATTTCACTATTTCAGAACCTCAGCAAGGGAGAACAGATTTTCCTCTCGTCAATGTTTTTTTTTTTTTTTTTTTTTTTTCACAAGTCTTCACATACTTGTAGTCTCTGATATAGGCATAAACTGAACATAGTTTCACCTTTTCTATTTCCACTGCACTAAAAATAAACACACGCACTAGAAGATAATATTCATCATTTTGAAGTCTTTAACCTGGATTTGTCGTTGAGCTGAAGGGTAGTCATCTCGTAATAATACCTCGCTAGAAAATCTTTATGAAGTATACCTATAAATTAAAGGATAAAGTGTTTTTGAATTCCTTTAAATGTTAATTCGTAGTCATTCCTTTCTGTACCTGTTTATTTGGAATTAGTATCCAGAAGGATTACAGAAATAACGCATGGTATAGATTCAAATCAGCGCGTTTATCTCTGGCGCGGAGGACCCGGGTTCGATCCCCGGTACCATCATGGGGATTTTATCCTCCCTGGGAGCTCGCCTCGTTAGGTCCCGGGGGGACCAATTGAGGAGCTACTTGATAGAAAAAAACAGCGGTCCCAGGTCCTGAAGACCGCATAACTGGCCGGAAGAGATCGGGACGCTGACCACGTACCACCCTCTAGCACTGCACCCCACCAATGACGCCAGTAGTGGACCGAGGTGGGGGACAAAGCGGCTGGATTGTAAGGCTTGGCTCTTCATGGGCTTAGCTTAGTTTATAGATTTAAATAGTGAACAAGTAAAGACTGAAATTTGTTTAGTTTATCCAGAGTAGCATGTAAAACAGGTAATAATAAGTGTAATAGTAATGGTAATAGTAGTAGTAGTAGTAGTAGTAGTAGTAATAATAATAATAATAATAATAATAATAATAATAATAATAATAATAATAATAATAATAATAATAATAATAATAATAATAATAATAATAATAATAATAATAAACAATCATTATAACATATAATATATTTATTATTATATAATATATATTATTACTATCATTATTCCAACTGTTATAATTATACAAATACAATACAACTAGCTTGGCTGCTGCAAGCCATCAGCTATTCCAACTGGAGTAATATTTAAGTGCTATGCTAATTTACATACGTGTTTGCCTGATATTGGCCCTAATCATTCATCAGACAATACACAAACGCAAAAGTGTCACTCTTCAAATTGTTCTGTTCACTGTCCACCACCATTTGTTTCTCACATTCCATAAACATTTTCCAACACTTCCTACCTCCGACTGGATTTTGCATTGTTTTCTCAGTGTTAACTCTTTATTCCTATTCAACCGTTTTCTACAAATGAATTGTTTCCTCCAATGGTCTGCTGAACATTCTAGTAATAAATTAATCTTATTTTCCTTATCATTACATATTGCACATATTCCCTTCATCACATTCTTCCTTTCATTTCTGAATTTCCATATTCTCAATCGAAAGCAAAGAATCCCTTCTCTTTCGTTCTTTTCACAAACATAAAACAGGTGTGAAAGACAAAATTGTACGTGTCATTCAAAATTAGATTTTCTGGATTGTTTGTTCTTTTTTTTTTTTTTTTTTTTTTTTTTTTTTTCCCCTTCAGATGAAATTATGCTGGAATGTGAATGTGTAAATACTTGCACTTATTTAGTTACTAAAGTGTAAAATTAAGGACTACTTTCATCTTAAAATACATTGAATGTGGTTGTCTTCTATTAGCATGATTTTAAATTTTGACGTTAAGTATTGAGGCGTTTTATTTAAACTTTGAAGTAAGTGCAAAATAACAACTTGAATAACAAAACGTATTCATTAGGGAAGACAATTAAATCACAGTGTGAAGAAGAGTTTAACGAAAGAGACAAAGGAAACTAATAAAAATGTAGTTTCGTCTTGCAACTGGCCAGTTTTAGTACATTAAAGGTAAACAACAGAGAGTGGTGCATCTATCTTGGGCCTCAGATGGCTTCCTGTCTGATATAATATAGTTTTACACATGAAAATAAGGGAAACTTAATTCTACATCTTATGTGTGACCCAGATACGCTATATCTATAACAGTTATTAACAAACTAAATGAAACGCTTGTGGCATTTGAATTACGAATTATAATATGACACAGTTTTTCCTACTTTTCAAAACCACAGATTATTCGTATGATACAGGGCAATGAATACAAGAGCAAAGTAAACCTCAGCAAAGTACGTTATTAGTTTCCTTTCTAAGAGCTTTTAAATGAGATAAATGAATATAGTTTATCTACCCCCGTTTTTCAACATAGTTAATTCAGTTATAGATGGAAGAAGCCATACTGATAGCCGAGTTAACCATTTTATGTTTCAAACTGGGGTGCATCAGTATAATAATTCTTTATAGATCATCCTATGAACATTTATCTTTGGCTGCCGTTCAAAACCTCAGATTATTCGTATGATACAGGGCAATGAACACAAGTGCAAGGGAAACCTTATGAAAGTACGTAGTTAATTTCTGCTCTAAAAGCTTTTAAATGAAATGAATGATCCGAATATGGTTTACAAAGCTACCTCCGTTTTTCAGCAGAGTTAATTTAGTTATAGATGTAGAAAGCCATGCTGACAGCCGAGTTGATTATTTTATATCTAAAAATGGAGTGCATCAGAATAATAGGCATTCATCACCCGATGTCGAATGGCCTCTCTAAAGGGATTATATACAACAAATATTCCGGCCTGATAACGTTGTTTTAGATCTCCTGTCAAATCGCATTATGGTCTAGGTGGCTATATGGAGCCGGTATAGTGAAGTCATCTAATTTACCAAAGCTGGCTTACTTAGTTTTCATTTTGGATACCCCCCAATGCGTAAAACAGTAAAATAATTTTTTTTAAAACTGCTTTTAAATGCTTTACTTACTAACTTAATGAAAGATGCTGAAACTGGTCACTATCATTGTCCATACATTTTTGGCACCTCTTTAGGAATCTATCCATCACTCACTGTAGTTCACGTTGAGAAATGCTGGCAATTTCCTGATGGATACTTTTTTTAATTCTTCCAGGTTGTATGCATTTGTCTTGTACACTTTATGATTCAAGTTATTCCAGAGACAGAAATCTCAGGGATTAGGTCGAGGGGCCACAAATCTCTACTAACAATTCTATTCTTTCCATTGTTCTAATCGAAAGCTAGACCGTGTGAGCTCTTGCAGCGTCTTGTTGAAAAAAGGCAAAATCAAGCTCCCTGTCTGTTAATTCTCTCTAAAAAAAGTAGGAGGCAAAATAGTATTCACATATATACGGCAGTCAACTATTGAGTAAAAAAATTGGCGCTATAACTCAGAAGCTAATATTGTTCGTGAAGTACTGCTTCATGACGAACAACTTGGTGTATGGTGCGCCATTAGCGGAGAAAGGTTTTTTGAGCTCTAATAAACGATGTCTGTCTCTGGGGTAGCTTAAAGCATAAAGTGTACAAGACAAACCCACACACCCTGGAAGACTTAACACAAAATATCCGCCAGGAAATTGTCAGCATTTCTCAATGTGAACTACAGCGAGTGACGGATGCCAACAGGCAAAACACCGCGCAGCCCTTTCGGAGCTTTTTTGCTCTCCCGATAATATAGGCTCACCTTAAGCGTTAGAATTGATTATAGCAGATAATATACAGGTTGGACTTGTTAAAAATGTAAGCTTAAAATTTTTAGTGTGATGACTCATGGATAAGTCATTTCCTGACAGTACATACTTACTCATCACTGATATCTAACTTGAACTCCTCATAAATATTTAACCTTTTATCATTCATCGAAAGGAGGAAAATGTTTTATAACAACCTTCGGATCACCTCCAAGGATTTAAGTAAAAATGATAAGTGTTTTGCAAATCGAGTTTTGCAAGGTTGCACCAAGGCAGTTGCCTAATGCGTGGAATAACTCTGAGCGTAAGGAAATGACTTAGGATCCACGTCGGAAGCACTCTCGCCATCTCTTGGTCAAGATCGCGGAATGGTTTGCGTCTACGTAGTGGTTCCATTTTAAATTTATATGAATGATGATGATGACGACGACGACGATGATGATGATGATGATGATTATGATGATAGCCACGCCTTTAATCCTTTGCGGATATGTGGTTTGCATTATGGTGCGCTTTTTGCATCAAAAGTCCAAAAATTGATTTTTTTGCCAAAATGGTCAAAATAGCACCTCGTTCTGCCTTAAGGGGACAAGGTAGTGATTCGTACACGATTTCAGTATTTCAAAACATAACTTTAGTTGAGGATATCTAAGCTTCTACTGCTCAAATCAAAATTTAATTTGGGATGAATATTAAGTGATTCGTTGTGATTACATTGCTATAGAGAACATCAAAACAATTATTTAAAATGGGCATGTAATAAGGCAAAAACTGATAACATGTTTTTGAAAAAATATAACATATATAGTACTAACGATACAAATTCCTTCTACAACATTCTAGCCTATGTGTTGAAACTTTTGTAGTGCACTAGGCAATATGTATTCATAATAGTTAACCTAAATTTACTTAAATATCTCTAGCTATATGCAAAAGAAAAAATATTTAACTTTTGTAAAAAAAAAAACGTAAATCCTTTTTGCACAAATAGTTTTTTTTTAAATTTTCTGTTTTGGATTTTTCCAATAACAATGGGTTACGTTTGTAGAGTACATGCTTCTGGAACTACTGTACAATTTTCATTCAAATAGGTTCAATGGTTTTGAAAAAAAGTGTACCTGAGTTTGAAAAATATCAAGTTACAGAAAACTACATTTAAAGAAAATTGTGTCATCTCTGAAGCCCTCTTTACCCAGTGTGGCGCAGCACTCCGCCATATTTAAATGGGGTAATTTAAAGCCTTAAATGTGCCGGTACCCTTACAATGTATATATCATTTTGAAGAGGAAGATTTCTACTTTTTTTAAAGATGAAAAACAAAAAATTTACTTTTTGAGCTCAAATCACTACCCTGTCCCCTTAATACCCCTTGAAGCTACCTCTTATTTGTTACAAATTGAAAAAAAAAATTGTCTTATTTGTTCATACGTATGACTAGCTATTGGGAAGTTTCCAGAGTCTACCCAGGACTGACCTTCCGTACAGAGCTTTCTTTCTTCTTCTTTTTCTGAGGTTTTCCTCAGTCCTTGAAGCAGGTAAATACGGGGAAGAAATTACTTAGGCCTGGAGCATTTCCTTCCCAAATTTCGTTTCCCAGTGATAATTTCATGTGGCGCTGTATGCATTAACAGTAGTAACAGTTTACAGTAGAAAGCTACTGCTGCTCGAAGCATCTCAGTAATGTTGTTAGTTTTAATTCCTTCCCAACTTAATGGGCTATACCGAGCGAGATGGCTCCACAGTAAAGTGTGAGGCTCGCATTCGGAAAGTCGTGGTTTCGATTTCCGTTGACGACCTTCCTGAACCATGGATTGTTTCGGGGTTTTCCCCGGGTCGCTAGACGAATGCTGGGAAGGATAATTACGTCCCTCAAATTTCCTGTCCCTCCATTTCACCTCACCTTTCATCTGCTTGGTTATTTCAGGACTCCAAGTGTCGGCGGTACTCTAGAAATGCCTGGCAGGTACTTGCTCTCTGTAAATCCTCGTCCTTCGGATCGGGAAAGGTCTAGAGCCCACAGGGGGACGAGCCAGCGTACGAGCCGCCACCGGGGAGTTCAAATATGTAGCAGTTAGGGAGGACCCTGCCCTCTGCTGTTGTCTCTCCTCAGGTGTGACCTTCCGACAGCTGCAGAGGCACAAACGATGCCTAAGTCTTTACTAAGTCGCCCTCCCAACCATGTCTATTTATCGTATCTAATGTGTCATGATATTGAAAGCCCAATAAATGTCCTTATGTTAGGCAGTTGTAACGTGCGTCAGCTGGATAGGGGCTCGCCAGTTGGCTTACAGGTGAGGTAATAAGAATGCTTACGAAGGCGCCATCGGCGTTGTATCAGCTATGGAGGCAGTGGAAATTTACCCACGTTTTCACATGCATGTGCTCATCTCATCACCTTTTTTTTTTTTTTTTTTTTTTTTCCTGTTCTTTTTTTTGAAGGCTTTTATTTAGTGCACTGTTCGGTAGTACTTACACCAGAAATATTCAACCTGGTGTACGCGTACCCCTAGGGGTAGGCGAAGAAACATTTAGAATACGCATACTGTCAATATAATATGTCTTCTGAATGATCCCAAATAACGAAAAATATTTCAGTCAGAGAGATTTTAATTGCCCTCTGCCCAAGAATCCATTTTGCTTACTTTATTGGGCAGTTAGTATTGGTGATGGACATATTCCACCTACAAAATTTCAGGTTATAGTTTTTAAAATTCTATCCAGAAATTAAGAAAGAGATAATAGACTACGATGGTTTAGAAGTCCGTTTGGCGCCACCGACATCAATTTCTGTGATCTTCCCATAAAACTAAATAGAATGTCTTTTGGAAATATCTGTTGACAGTTCACTGAAAATAAAAATCGAAAACACGTCAATCTGTGATTTCTGGTGTTATGCACGCAAAGAGTACACTGAAATTAGTGGCACTGCTTTCTTCCATTGCCCTCCACTTATTTACGTGAGCAGGGTTTCTCTGCGTTGACAGCAATAAAAACGAAACAAAGAAATCTCTTGAATCCACACTCATCATTGATATTCGCACTAACGAAGGTTCACCCAAAAATTGAGGAGTTGGTGTCCAGAAAACAAGCCCAGCCATTCCCTTAACAGGTCTTAAACATATACAAATGCATATACTTTTTTGTGTATGTGGTATCCGTGACCTAGTTCCTGTATTAATTATTTTGGATATTTGCGGTACAATCCTCTTTATTGTAGTATTTAATAAATTATAATGTTTAAAATCTATTTCACGCATGATAATCTGAAAATTTGAATTAAGGATAACTCTAGGGCTAGGCCTAGAAATGGAAAATTGTCTTTGGGGGTACGCGGAGAAAAAAGGTTGAATACCACTGCTATACACAGTAATTCTGTTGAGACTTTTTACTGTCTTTTATATTTGACGGACATTGGTCTTGCCTCTGTAAACGGACATGAAGTAAGTATACGAGACACTGTATTATAAAGGTTGCGTGGCAACAGGAACGACAGTCACAAGTTAATTTCTCACAGCCGTAAGTAGTCGGTTGCTGTTCAGTACTTCACAGCAGTTTGTTTGCTATTAACGCGCGTTTCACCCTTAGAAGACAGTACACGTTAAATGGAGCGCAGTGTTGCAACATGTACTAGTTGCGAATCTTTCTCCGCGAGCGACTCGAGGTGACCAGAGTCCTGCACTTAGTCCTTCAATTGCTGCTTGACGGACACTTTTAACTTTGGTATCCCTCCACGCCTTTGTTACTGTATGACCTAAATTTACAAATGACTCGTCTGTGTAAACAACTGATTTCCCCTGGTCCCTAAACCTTTTTACGTCTTTTAGATATTTATGTCGCCATCTGATGATATCGATATCGTCTCTTTCTATTAATATGCACTTGTTACCCCTTCTTTCATATTCCAACCCCAAATCATGTAAGAACCGACTAAGAGTGGCCCTTGAGAAATTTGGTACAGTCTCATCACTGTTGAATCGTGACAAAATTATATTCAGCGTGGGTGGAATATTTGCAAACAGTAAAGAATGAACAATTCGTCACACTCCACCTTGCACTATTCAATCATATTGCGTTAACCTATCGTTTTGTGTAGTCCCGCCCTTTTTGCTTTCTTTTTGGATGGCGTTCTTAGAGGTCCTTTCATTAGTTCCTTTTTAATCATACACACTACTGCTTCTGAACACCCGATAGCCTTAGCTGTTTCTTTTACTGCCTTACACGCATTTTGCTTCAAAAATAATCTAACACATTCATAATTATTTGGCGTTCCTTACTTCTTAATTTACCAACATATCGTCTCTTCCTAGCTTCCCCCTCCATAACTACAAATATTTACAAAAATATTAAACAAATAACGCAATAACAGCTCACAGTTACACACACGGCTTCTTTCGAACTAATGTTACTGCTACTCCTTATACTATCTTCTGTGTCAGGCCTGGCGCTGAATAGATGAATACCTTTTGTTTGCCTTACTGGATAAAAGAAAGAGGTTACTGCCTTTTGGTTTATTTTAAAAACTTTCTCCAACCTTCCTCAACATTTGTTCTCGCTGGTTCCCTGATGTAAACTCAATAACAAAAAAGCTTCACACTGCGTAACTTTTGCAGTGCAAAGATATAAAATTTTCCGAAAACATTTAATTTAAAAAATTATAACACTTAACTGGGTAAACATAGAGAATTCAAAGTAGGCAGGTAATAGCACTATGGTCTACTCTACCTAAGTAAAAAATATAGATGCATTCTAGCAGTTTGTTTGTTAGTGCGTGATGAGTATAGAAACAGGAAATATCGGACTTCTATTGAAAAAAACGTTTTCTTAAGAAATTTGGGCCTATAGAAATGTATAATGACTCTAAAAAGGATATAACCTGATAGAGAAAAAAATTCTGCATAGGATAATGTGTTCAAATCTGAAATTTATAACAAATGAATATTTATACCATGCTATTAGGAATCTGGCAACAGCGCAAGGTTAGAAAAGGATGCGGCTAATGACAACTTGTATGCGCTAGATAGAGACAGAGATGTCCCATTTAACTCCATACTGTCTTCTAAGAGTGGAACGCTATATAAAAGTTACATATTAGTTCATTCATATTCAATCTTGTTATGCCATCTACAAATGTGTTTTGGAGCAGTTCTTATCCACTAATATTCTGTGGGAAGAAGATCGCAAGAAGCAGAATTTACGCCTTCATTTGAGCAATGAGATTATTAACTATCATCTGAATTTCATTATCATAGTACTTTTTTCAGAGTATGAAGGCGTGTTCCATCATTACATTCTGCTGTTAACGAAGCACTAGAATCCTTCACTGTACCGAGATAGTCTCGTTCTAGTTGCCCTTTACGCTTTACTGCACATTATACACGTATGGCGTTCCTGTAAATCAGGTCACAATTAACCTAGCTAAAGCATGGCACGAAGGATGCCCACTCAAAGCATTCCATGGTGTATTGCTGACCACTGACATCATATCGTTAACAAAGCAAAGGCCCATGCGCCCTTCACTGGGTCTCTGAAGTTTGTCTCTACAGAGTTGCTTTGTTTTTATAATTTGCAAATGTGTGTTGGTAATCGGAGTGGTATTATCTGCGAATGTTCCAGAATTTCCGACTGCTATTCCTGATCTTCGATATCAAAACATTCTAGATCACAACGAAAACGTGATAGCACCAGCTTTATTTTGATGACAGCAGTACAAATTGAATTCAAATAGCATATTTCAGTACGACTGTTGTTTACACACACACACACACGCGCGCGCGCGGATGTGGGACACACAAATAGGCTGTTTCTTGACTCACCACTCGCGTCTGTATTTGCGAGTTTGTATACAAATGCGAGTGATGATTCAAGACAGCCAATTGCGGTACCAACAGACGATAACGTATTGAACAGAGAATATTAATAAACTCAGCTGCATGTTGGAAATATCAATCGTGTAATTGCTCCAACGACCTGGGACTTGCTCTCCTAATGCGCTCAATAATTTTTTGCACGGCTGTACATAGGCAGCAGAACACCAGAGGGTTGTGCCCAAAACCACGCTGGCAGTTAATCCTTACTTTACTCACCTTAATTCTCACTCTTCTTGCTTCGTCAAACACTGCCCGTTGCTTGCTCCTCTTCCCCCTTCTCTGCTGTCTATATCTAACGTTAAAATACGTTTCAAAATTGACATTATGTTTAGTTTATAATGTATCATTCAACTTTTTAAAAAATCAAAGTAACTTACAGCTTTGGTGATTAATAGAGCGCGGAATCGTATGCACTCACACGCCATGACACTAACACATGACACTGATGATACATGGAATGAAGATGGAACACCGGTGGAATGGGATGGCGGAGGAAACCGGAGAACCCGGAGGAAACCCGCCCCAGCACAGCTTCATCCACCACGAATCCCACATGCAGTTACCTGGGATCGAACTCGGGACGCTTTGGCGAGAAGCGAATGGTCTAACTACTCGGCTACAGCGCGGCCACTTATACTTCTGTCAAATGGAATATCGTTATTCATTTTTAATATGTCAACCATGAAAGAGAATGGAATTTGAAAGCTTTAAAAGATTTGATTATCGCTCAAAGCCTACTGTATTTCCATATTCCCCTTGCACTTACAAGAAGATAAACAGTAAGATACTTTCTGCAAATGTTTAACTCAAGTAACACGAAGAAGATATAGGAATGAGAGTTTGTAAGAATGATTACTACAAGAGTAGAGAAAGTCATGTGAGAGCAACACATCAGATTTTTTTGTCTGCAATGTTGTAAATCCATGGTAGAATCCCTGTTGATCAAACCTTTTCGTTCGAAGTGGTTCCTTCCTTTTAAGATGAATATCAGGTAGCTTTAGCGCTTTATGTCCCCAAGCTCATTTGTGCAATTCACATTACATGTTCATCCATTGCCACGTATGATTCGATTTGTGAAAAGGTTGTGTATCCAGATTTCCTCCATATCGCGTAGTGCAGAGTGTGCAGTGTATTTCAGAATTTGATGCAATATATCATCCGAGACGTATGCCATCATTTGAAACCTTAAATAATCGATGAAACTGATTTATAGTTCAGAGTGTGTTTTTCTTTATAAAGTCTAAATAGTTCATCCATAACATATAATTTTAATACAATCGGTAGAACATTTTTATGAACCTTCTTATGTACTATTTTCAGGGAAAATATTCTTCACTCTATAGGATTTACAAATAAACATTTTCTGTGTGGTACAGCCATGGAAAAATTATTGGGCGCATTAGGAGAACATGTATAAGTCCCACGTCGTGTTGCAGCGCGATTTACACAAGTTGATACATGCAGCCTGGGCTTATCGATAGTCTGTTCCATATCTTATCGTCCGTTGGACAAATACACTCGCACCTGTATTTGTTTCTGATGGAGAAAGAGACTGTGTAGCAAATTGCCAAATTGCCTATAGGTGTGTCAGACGGATGATATCTTTTGGAAAAGACTATCAATAAACTCAGGCTGCATGTTGGAAATATTGACTTGTGTAAACTGTGCAGTAACACGATGTGGGACTTAGAAATAGTATGTTCCCCTGATGCGCTGAATCATCTTTTCTATGATTGTACAATTGCCTCGGTGGTAAAGTAAGGTTAGGAACATTTTGAGGTTGTTACTGTTTGTACTTTAAACACATTAATTCGTGACAATTAAACTGAATATGGATTCAGCTCGATAGACAAAGGCTATAAAATATTTCTCATACCATAAGTCACCACAGCTCAATTTAATACGAATCATTCAGATGCTTAAATTTAGTGATAATCAAATAACTGATACTCGAATCGACACGATAATAGAACAAAGGTCTTAATTACGGCTAATATATGCCAACATCGTTATGGATGCTACCACAAAGATATCTGTAGACATGTGTTAGAGCTAATCATTAATTTAGTCAACATCATTATATGGTTATAGCACTAACACTGTCCAACTGCACTTCGCACTTTGAGGGTTCATAACTAGCTAATCATGGGGATGATTTATATCTTATGCAATATACAAGCCTTAGTTAAGCAGTAATAATAATAATAATAATAATAATAATAATAATAATAATAATAATAATAATAATAATAATAATAATAATAATAATAATAATAATAATAATAATAATAACGATAACGATAATAATAATAATAATAATAATAATAATAATAATAATAATAATAATAATAATAATAATAATAATAATAATAATAATAATAATAATAATAATAATAATAATAATAATAATAATAATAATAATAATAATAATAATAATAATAATAATAATAATAATAATAATAATAATAATAATAATAACAAAAACAACAATAACAATAATTATAATAATAAATGTAACCAAACTACAAAAATCCCGTGCAATTACCTTTTTCTCACTATTTTCTATCACAATATTTACACAAATACACAGTTCTCTTTTACTGGCGTTAACGTGGTCTACAGCCGCATTGTCCAACGTGGCGCCCTTCATAAGTAAATTTTTACTCGACGATTTCTAATATTAATTCAAATTTCAAGACAAAATTATTTCCTTCCGAATATCTTCCCTGTACACACCCATGAAGTATGTTTTTACACCTAGAACGGTATTTGTTACTTCTCTAACCAGTGTTTTCCCTTTTTCCCCTCAAAAGAAGGGTAATTGCCGTAACGGTGGTTTTGATGGCGCCTGCGCCTCCTTAGGCATGAGTTAAATGTGCCCAAGCAAGTAAGAAAGTTGACTAGCACTGGTCTACAGTATTTCGTGATGTTACAACTCACAACTGTTTTCTTCCCGTAACCTTGAGTCACTCCTTTCTGTCTTTCTTCGTTTTCTCTGTCTCTCAAACAGCTGACTTGGACAATCCAATCACTCAACACTCATTAACTGCTTTGCCATCTTTCTTTTGATGCGACACACGCAGCTGAAACACCAAAACCAAAAACTGACTGATTCCCGACGACTCATATCTGTAACTAACTCCTCTTCTCGTTACCTCACCTCCTTACATAGCGAGGATGACGTACACATACCGTTCTCGAACTTTTACAAATACGCTGACCGCCGGACACTTCTTGAATAATATAGAAAACCCCTTTTTGTTGTGCCGCTCTGATTGTTGTTACGTGTTCACCACAGCCGTGTGAGGCAGCCTGACCTTGAATGCCTTTGATACACACATCGCCATTGGAGTGGGTCAGCCTGGCCCAGACCGTCCTTCGTTGTGCGCCGCAGCCGGCATCAGGATTTGTCATGTTGGAATCGTTAGGAACCCCATCTTTGCTAGTACACATTGTTGTCCGGATCAGGTCACCCTTCGGGTCTTCCCTTCATCCCTTCCTCCCGGGCGTCACGTTGGAAACACACAGGATCCACTAAGGTCCACGTGCATGTGCTGCAGGTACTTGAACCTGCTCCTTCTGACTACTTCTAACTCAGGTTTTATTTGGAACTCAGAAAAACTTAACATTTGAGTCCCAATCAAAGCTCTCAAAAATATGAGTGTTCTTGCATTGAGTAGTTGTAAAGTAATCCGTTGCGTAGAAAAGCGCTGCAGGGCAACAACAACGGAAACTCCACTAAAGTTTCCGTTGTTGTTGTTGTTGTTGTTTTTTTTTTTTTTTGTTTTTTTTTTTGGTAGTATTTAACGTCCGTAGTTACAGCATGTGGCACCATAGGAGGTGAATACTAATGATACATGCAGTTTCATATTTGGGAAGAATACATTCCGGGCTTAAGCTTAGGGTACGCCCTTTAAAGGATGACATTTATTTCTATATTTTAAATAATTTGATAACTTATGCATCAACTACATATAAATTGCCAATTGAGATGACATCTTTAGCATTTAGTACGTTAGGATAAGTACACTGGAGATACAGCCCAGTTTATAATTAAACTGACTTCGCTACTACGGTGTTAACAGCAATAAAGAGGAACCATCTCCTATCATGTGATTTACTCCACCTGAGGAAGATATTCTGATACCTGATTTACTTAAGTTAGATACAGTATTATCCGGGCTTGTGGGCCATGGTCTACCGGGCTCCTTCTTCTTCTTCCCAGATGTTTCGTCTGCAACTGCGGCAGATATCTTCAGTGGCGGCAAGTTCGAAGCACTCTGGTGGAGATTTCAACAGTACCACTGAAGATATATGCCGCAGTTGGAGACGAAACGTTTGGGAAGAAGGAGCCCAATAGACCATGGCCCACAAGCTCGAACTATATTGTACTGACACCAGTCGCGAAAGCCTTGGAACATTGATAACTCAAACTATATATGAACCTAACGAAGTAACGAACTCTGCTCCTGCCAATGAAGGTTGCCGCCGCACGTGATTTGCCATACGTTTAAACCAATTATGCTACAATCTTCTTTTATTAGACTACTTCTTCAAAGAAAGAATTTGCTCAAGGAGAACAGAAACCATTCAATATGGTGCTATATTTTTATAAACTTCTATTATGGTTTTTTAGTGTTTGGTGCAATAAACGTTTTTAACTTGAACGCTTAGTAGTGCAATGTTCAAAGGCCCAGTGTTTCTTTCTCTCTCACTCTCTTTTCTGAAACTCACGATATTCTTTTCTGGTTGTAATGTCAATACAGTCATATATCCAGTAATCGAATTGGCAGATCTCACGTCAGACTGCTTGTTCACAGGAACTGGCAACTCAGTAATTATAAACAGCATTGTGGCCGCAAATAACTTCGAAATCATAAATAATGACTTTAAAATTAGCAATTTAAAACCAACGGGGAAAGTATACTTTGTGTGATTGTAACGAAATGTGAAGAATGTAAAATATATGTTTACTTTGGAGGTAAACATGCTGAGACTGACATAGGTTTGTAACACTGTTACGAAAGTGATTATATAGTATCACGATTTCTGAGTTTCCTTATAGAAATGTTTAAAATGGGAATTTTATGCACCCTACATGAGTTATTCTAGCAGAAGCCCTTCCTTTGAATGGAAAGTAAAGCTGATGGTCCCGTGTCATAGATTTGCAGCACGTAAAAGAACCTGAAGTGTGATACAGTGCCCCGGAGCAAAATTAAGCGGTTTTCGCTCCTAATACACCGTACTTCTTTGGCTATACATTAACCAGGGAATCTACATGATGTGTCTAACAAATGAGTCCCATATAATTATTGTCAATAAAAAATCGCATCGCCGAAAAAAATAACTGGTGACAAACATTTGTAATAATTGGAGCCGTCTAGCTTCCTGATGAATGGATATAAATGGTTTATTATTTCACTAACTGTCGCGCAAACATTGTGTGAACAATGCTGTTCTGCCTTTTTATTTCAATTCAAATGAATTTAATCACAATTTAATGTTAAGTGACGTTGACAAATCTAGCTTAGAAATTAAACTTTGCATCACAGTTTTGCATTAAATTGTGATCAAAATTCATTGAAATTAAGGTAGAGATGCATTACAGCATTGTTTAGATTATGTTTGCACGATAGCTAGTGAAATAAAAAACCATTTACATCCATTCCTCAAGAAACTAGATGGCTCCAACTATTTTACACATTTTTTTTTCTTCGGCGAAACGGTTCTATATTATGGAGGTAACCAAACTTAATCTAAGCTCGCCTAATACTATTTTTACGAGGCATGTTTAGTGACGCGAACAAAGCGAGCTTTAATATAACTAATTTTAAAAGTCAAAATGCCTTTGTTATTGATAAAAAATAATGCTGCATCCTTATTTTTTAAACCATAACTTCCCGAAAAGGTTATTGAGCAGGGCGTCTACAAAATGCTCGACCAAGAAGCGGTATAAAAGGTGAGCATTTATATGTATTGCTTTAACAACTTTAAGAAAGCCTAATGTAAACAAAAGAGTGCAGCGTTTAGCAGAAGTAATTCCACTTGTATTGTGGAACGTTGTATGTTTTGTAAAAGTAGTTGGTGTCGAAGTGCATTAGCGCGGTTTTAATAAAGGTGGAGGTTGAAATAGATGCGTTTTGTCATTTTTTTCTTGTGCACCTCAAGAGGTCAGAGCAAGGTTGGTGATAGGAAGCTTCCATTGTCAGGATTTGGGCCGACGTGACAAAAAGTCGAGAGGAACGGAGAGAGACGTCGCTCCAGCCATTGATCTCGAGTGCCCTGCCTGCCTGGCCCTCTTTATGCGCAGGCTACAGGCTGTCCGCAAACTGCCTCCATAAACTCATATATTGCAGCATTTATTTTACGAAATCACAAAGCCCTGTCAGCATATGCGATATGTATGTATATGTATATATAAGGTGGAGAGATATGAAAAGAGATCAGTGGCTCCTGCCGCTCATGTGCCGTATTTGTGTGCACACTACAGGAACTGGGCTGCGCAATGGTCGTACGCTGCAGCCATTTAGTTCCAGCAATAATCATGCGCCTTTAAAATATGCGATGTTGGTGAAAAGTGGGCGGGGAGGAATGAAATGCTACTTCAGCCGCTGATCTCGAGTACTCCATCCCTCTTTATGCACAGACTACAGGATGTCAACAAGCAAGGCTCCTGCTACTCCAAGCCATTATCTCAAGTAGTAACGTTTATTATGTATGAAACCTCAGCAATTTCATAAAAATGGGAAGCATAAGTAAATTATTGCTACTGATCTTTTAAGGGAATCGGGAAGTGTGGTACTCTCAAAAATGTCATTTTTTATTTTCATTACAGTTAAATCCTCGGACATTTTCTGAACAAGAATGTGTATGTAGTAATCATTATTTATGGCAAAAAACTTACTGCTGGTGTTTTTAAACAAAAACTGTGTGGGCAATGTTTGAAAGGTAGAATTGGAACTGCCCAGCTGTGGTATAGGATTTTTCAGTTCCGATTCTACCTCTCAATAGCTATATATATATATCTTTATGGCTTTATATACAACGCTTCCTTATTTAAATACTCTTTAAAGATGTGGGTTTTCATGTAAGTCATATCAATTTTTTTCATCCATTAGCTTTTTCACGGAAACAATATTTCTCAGTAAGCATTAGGGCTAGAGGTTTAAAATTTTGCAAACTTCTTTTTGATATATAATTACACATATTTAGCTGGAGTCATGATGATATAACTGATCATTTGAATATTTCACCTAAATTTTATTGAAAAAAATGTGTAAATTTTACACTTCCATTTATCTTCATACTGAACACTTTATTCTGGCAAAACTATTACAGATACTTATACAATTTTATGTCAATATCATAACAGATATATGAGACCCAAGTGTAAAAAATTTCAGTGCTGTGCTATTTAAAGTTATTCTAATTTTGTGGCAGCAATTTACCCTATTTTTCTCAAAAAATTTGCTTCTGTGTACCTATTAAAGAATTTTTAAAGAGAAAGTATGGAATCTAGGATAATGGAATTTGCCATAGATATTTCCATAGCTTGGTATATATGCTCAAAGGAATTCACATGTTAACAGTTGAGACATAGATGATTATTTTATCCAGGGTGTACTTGACTAAAATCCACACTTTCCACTTCCCTTAAAACCTGTTTTGCCAGTTCAAATACCAGTGCAAAACATTTTTAAATTACTTCTTTTCACTTAATATGGCACTCTGGGAAGCCTCTATATACAACATTACACAGAACTTAAACTTTTCCTGGTGCTAGAAAAGCAGGCACAAATTATGCCATTCCATTATTAGCAAAATATTACGTTGTAGTGCCATATTCATGATTACTATATATGTAGTTTTATAATATAACTAGTCACTCCATCTTCATTTTTAAATGAACCATAGTGGTATCCAATTAAATTGTATCAACGCTTATTACATGGCTTAAAGATTACTGAGAATGGCTTTTTCGAACTTCCAAAGTGCTGTTATGCATTTTAGCTGCTTCACCATTTATTTAGTAACACAACAAAGAGTGGCTTTCAATTCTCCACCAATGCTCTCATTAAATATGGGGCAAAATGTTAAATATTATTGAAAGATATTCAACACTTTGGTATGGTGTTTGATTTTCAAACTCAGAGTCTGATATCTCTTCCGCTTTCTAACTACACTGTAGGGGGTTTTACAAGGATTTTCTCTGACCCTGAAATCAGATTTTGTTACCTCGCTCTTGGTTCTCATTTATAAGCTCCTTTTAGAGCTCGGCTGTTCTTGAGATTTATAATTTAGTGGGTTGCTTAGCACTAGGGCCTAACTCTTAACAATGACTTTGATACGCCAACTCTACAATGGCAGTGAAACAAAGGCAAGAACTACTGAGAAAATATATTGATGGAAAATAAAAGTATTTTATTTCCTAGATATAACACGTGCTTCACGTAAATTAAGTTGCACTTGTATAGCATTTCTTACTTAGAGCCGGTATTAAGGGGATTTAAATTCCCAGTAGAGTTTAAACTATAGATTAAGGTTTTCTTTCGTTTTATAAACTCTTATCTTCAGAGTAACCTAAGTTTAACTTTACTGGAGCTCGTCTACCGTTTAGCAACAGTTAAATATGGCGGCCCCAGCTGTGCCTACAGTGGATACCGGCGAGGTACTTGAGGAATCGCTATGGTTGTGGCGATTCCAACGTTAACATATGGTTGTGAAACATGGACGATAAAGAAAAAAGAACGGGATAAAATAAATGCAGCAGAAATGGGGTACCTGAGAGCCATAGAAGGATGTACAATAATGGATAAACTAAAAAATGAAGAAATAAGAGAAGAACTAAGTATTTGCCCAAGAAATGATAAAATAAACCAATATAGGAAAGGCTGGAGAAATCATTTACAAAGGATGGACAATACTCGATATCCCAAAATGGCATACAATCACCAACCATATGGGAGGAGAGATGTTGGAAGACCGATGAGAAGGTAGAGAGAGACAGGAGAAGTCTCCTAATCCATGAAGTGTTATTATTATTATTATTATTATTATTATTATTATTATTATTATTATTATTATTATTATTATTATTATTATTATTATTATTATTATTATTATTATTATTATTATTATTATTATTATTATTATTATTATTATTATTATTATTATTATTATTATTATTATTATTATTATTATTATTATTATTATTATTATTATTATTATTATTATTATTATTATTATTATTATTATTATTATTATTATTATTATTATTATTATTATTATTATTATTATTATTATTATTATTATTATTATTATTATTATTATTATTATTATTATTATTATTATTATTATTATTATTATTATTATTATTATTATTATTATTATTATTATTATTATTATTATTATTATTATTATTATTATTATTATTATTATTATTATTATTATTATTATTATTATTATTATTATTATTATTATTATTATTATTATTATTATTATTATTATTATTATTATTATTATTATTATTATTATTATTATTATTATTATTATTATTATTATTATTATTAACATTATTATTATTATTAACATTATTATTATTATTATTATTATTATTATTATTATTATTATTATTATTATTATTATTATTATTATTATTATTATTATTATTATTATTATTATTATTATTATTATTATTGTTATTGTTATTGTTATTGTTATTGTTATTGTTATTGTTATTATTATTATTATTATTATTATTATTATTATTATTATTATTATTATTATTATTATTATTATTATTATTATTATTATTATTATTATTATTATTATTATTATTATTATTATTATTATTATTATTATTATTATTATTATTATTACTATTGTTGTTGTTGTTGTTTGGGAAGTAATGTGCATTGTACTTTGTGAAGTATTGTACCTACCAATAGCTGGAAGATCCTCCTCAGCTCCCGGAAAAATACTGACAGTTTGAGGTGGACATGGCCTCCTGTGTAGGTTGAGCAATTCAATAAATGCGGGACACAGGTTACTAGAGTGGTTGAGCTGCAGAAATGTATTTAGGGCAACTTGCCTTACACGTGAAGTGGTTTGTATCACCACAGGGGGCATCAAATCGATGTAGAAGGACCAGGACTGCTGTGTAACCACAGCGGTGTCACCATGACAGCAGGGTCGTGTCCAAGGCGACAGTAGTGACGTGAGCGAAACAAACACGTGCAGCTGATTGACTCAGATAGCTCAATTTATTCTCGCAGCATGTCGTATCGGTCTTTCTCCTCTGTGAAATTTGGCCCAGCGGGATCCGTGGGACCCTTAGTTGGGTAAATCCATTTTGCAACTACCGTCCCTGACTTTCATAGTGAAGGGCCGTGTTGAAGAGCTGGCAAGGAACCCACGAATGACGGTGTTTTGCCCCTTTATTGTCGGTGGAAAAGGTGGGGAATTGTGGCCACAAGGGATGACTTTGAATCCGTAGGTTGAGACTTCCGTGGCGTCGACAATCTGTGATATCGCAGCGGTGTTTAGGAAACCCTTGAATTATCCATTTGGTGGCCGATCTCAGTAGCAGCCACGATGGCTGTAATGTTCTTCCGGTGACGCATCTACTTCGAGTGTTTATGATGGGAAAGGGAGAACCAACTTCTGCATTACCTGTATTGTATTGGATTGGCAAAGAAACTCTGAAGCCGTTATAATGTCTAATTGAAAGGATAACCAATCTGTAAATTCTACAATCAAGGACTCTTGGATCATTTTTATGGTTATTCTAAGCAGATAACACTGTACAGCACTGAAATTTGCACCTGACCGAAAATAGGCAATTCTGCTACTTTTAAGCACGAATTTCAGAACTGAAATCCGTTTTGTGATATCACCTAACGTTTATTAGATATTGCCCTTTTGTGATTTGCGAAAATCCTCTGCACTATGCCACTCCCACTGCCGCAACCTTTATCGGTTGGCTCACCCTCTCAACATTTGTTGTTATTCAATGCTGGTAAGAGTTCTATTGCAAGCGAGCTAACTTTAGCATTTTGACAAGGGGCTTAAAGTATGACTTCTTTGAAAGGTCTTAAGAGGGACAGCAGACGGCATCTATCCATGAAGATACTGGAGCAAAAATGGCAAAACTCTGCAAGAATGGCACAATGCATTTTGCCTTTGCCTGACATCACTTTTTGCTAAAAGCACAAACCTTGTAACTACACAACCACTCTCCTCCGTCTTAAGCCGAAGGCTGACTATTCTTCACTCCACCACCCTCACTCTCTGTGGCTAGAAGAATGCCTTACCATGTTCTCTACTGCGCGTCATAAAGCCGTGTGTCATGTTTGGAACGAGAAGTAGCTGTATACAAGCATCTGTCTCAGCACAGTGCATTGAATATTGTGTTCTTTGAAGTGAACTGCGTTTTCTTGCATACTACAGACACTGGCAGCAGTTGTTTATTTATATACAGATGTTACTGTTTTGAAATGTCTCGCAAGCGTATAAATCCTGAAAACCTATTTTGTTATATCTGTAGCGAATTTATGACAAAATCTCAGCGAAAATATTTAACTTCTAAGGTTAGAAAGGCTTACGAGTTATATTTTGGGTGTAAAGCTGGGGATGAAGGGAAGTGGTGGGCACCAAGTACATGTTGCACTAGATGTTTGCGATACCTTCAGGGGTAGTTAAATGGCACTATAAATCAATGCCATTTGCTATACCAATGATTTGGAGAGAACCAAGGGATCATATTACAGATTGTTACTTCTGTTTAACATAAGTATCTGGCTTCTCTTCGAAGTCAAAACATTTCATAGAGTACCTATCCAAATATTCCTTCGGTTATAAGACCTGTACATCATGACAATTCCCTTCTAGTTCCTAAGCCACCTGAACTATGGACGTTAGATGATGTACCTTCAAATAATTCACCTGAAGAAGAACCTGGCCCTTCAGTATGCAATACCGGTGACCCAGATTTCCAGTTACCAAAACCTCAATCTAGACCTCATTTGATTTCCCAAACCAAGCCGAATGATCTAGTAAGGGATCTTAACAAAAACTCAGTCGGAACTTTTAAGCTCACGACTGAAACACTGGAACTTGCTTCAGCCTGGACTAAATGTAACAGCATTCAGAAAACGTGAACACTCTGACTTTTTTCACAGAAAAAGGAATTTGTTTATTGTAATGATGTTAATTGATGGAAGACAGGCATTTTGAAGAACTACTTTCCGAAAACGAGAAAGCACCATGGGTGGGATTCAAGACAGTGTGCAAAAATGTCCCGGGAAATACAAAAGCACAATTGCAAGGAAATTATTGAGAACATGCTAAAGGCACATAAAAATGTAGGGTGTAATATGTCCTTAAAAATACATTTTCTGCACTCGCACTTGAACTTCTTCCCTCCCAACCTGGGGTCTGTGAGTGATGAGCACGGAGAACGGTTTCATCAGGATATAAGTGCCATAGATAAGCGTTTCAGCGGAAAGTGGTCACCTAGTATGTTAGCTGATTATTTTTGGCAGCTCATAATGGAGGTTCCTGCTGTCAGCTACAAGCGAAAGTCTTCTCGAAAGTTTTTTTTTTTTAAAAAAGTGAGTAAAACTAATAATATTTTTAACTTTTTGCATGAAAGTTACCTAAATGTGGATTCTTAGTTCACTTTAACCGTAATTTGTGGATTCTGCATAACTTTTTCGTTATAATGTTGAGCTATATGAAATTATTTCACCTCAGGATTGATATCAATATTTTAATTGCATCTATTGTATGTGATATTTTTAAAAAACATTGAAACCAATTTCTCCAAAAAAACGGTACGTGATAGAGCGCTTTGGATTTCAGATTTGAGTTCAGCGTAGCTAATATGTACAAAGTCACCTATTTTCATTAGGGTGCAAAAACAAAGGTTGAAATTTGTTGTTCAGTGATACACAGAAATAGAAGGGTACCATATGATGTCTGAAATATTACAATACTAATGGAACAACAGATGTGGAACCTAAGAAAAGTCAAGTTTTAAGTTGAAAGCAAGTATGTGGAGGCGCAAAGGCTTCAAAGCCTAATTGTAGTGTTTAGACAAAGTTTAGACAAAATAAACAGACAAGTTATTATAACTGTCATTACAAAATTCTTCTCTTAGAAGTTAAAATTATTCATTAAATATTGAATTTCTTCTGGTGTGGCCAATTTTTAAAATATTGTGCCAAAAATTCTAAGTGATATGGTAATACGAATGTTAGGACAAGAAAAATATCAAGAAAGCTGCATATTTTCTTAAAGGGCTTTTTATGGATTTAACAGTTAACGCTGAATACAATATATAACAATTTATGCATGTATTATTTTTATTTTACATATAGAGTTTTGCTGTCTCTGAGTATACAATTTCTCTCTGTCTCTCTCTCCCTCTCATGTTTTGATCCTCTCCCCGTAGTTCTCATTTTGATGTTTTGCTACTGGAATAGGAGTATCACCATTAGCTATATACGTTCCTTTTTTATTAATACCTGCATTTATCACACTCTTATACTAAAAAGTAATGAAAGCGGTAAGCACTATAAAGTAGTCAGATAACAAAACATAAACTCGCTGAAATTCGTTTGAAGGGTTATTGGCCATTATAAACAGCACTTAAATTCACTATATCCAACAAAGTATAAATCACCGGTAACTTACTAGTCAGGGCTAAGCAGGAATTTAAGTGATTTTTTATGCATGCACCCTTTTAAATCCAATTTTACAACCTCTTGTGTTCCACCATGACTTTGTAGAAATTGATTGGATATTTTAAAGTTATTTTCATGAGCACAAGTATGTGATAATTTTGGAACTCAAAGCACAGTGTTGCGGAGAAAATGAATAAGTGCTGTAGGCCTTTAAGTAACTATGGCTTCGGCCCACGAAGTTCTCATAGCTTCCTTCGTTCACACGTGCCTTATACTGCAAATAAAAGTTGAATAAATTCAGCTAAGACCTAATGAATACGTTACCGGGAAGCAACTTAAAGAACGGCCCTTCCCAAAAATTCACTGACCATTACTAGAATCTTTCGATTTGAATGTGTGGTTGCATACCACGTAAACAGTGTGGCACCCTCCGTGGCAGAAATTCTCTTAATGTAGCCTTCTATTTTTGCAGTGAATGTCTCACCCGGAGGTGGTGGGGGATTCAAGCCTGGCGATCTGTATGCACATTCTACTCGTGCGTTTTTCATAGGTCACTGTGGACAATTTATGTTTTCTAATACTATACGCATATTAACTCTGTGATGTTTCAGCTGTCTGTGTACTTTTTATGCATAGATAAAATAAAAGTAAACACTTTAATATACGTAGTGGCCTGATCTAGATTACTTTTAAATCTAAAATGGAATCTAATAAAAAGAATGGCAAGTAAGGAAGGTAAAAAAGACCAAAAATGTAATATTTTTAGAAGTCTCCGTTATTGCCTATCATTGCCCTCAATCTTTGGGGCATGGAGTCCACTACCTTCCTAAAGCAATTTATGTTCTCTGCTAGTGACTCCCAAGCGTCTTCTAATCACACCAAGCGTTGTGTAGAGCTAGTGAAACTCGAGAGAACCTCTTCTTCGTTTTCGTTCAACCATACACTATTCAAATCTGGTGGCTTTTTAGGCCATGGAGTTTTTTGAACAAGCATCTGTGCTCCGAAAACCAAACATTAAACCCTCTGCGACCTATGGACCGAATAGTTGAAATGTAATAAATGGAATGGAATGGAATGATTCCTTCAGAAAGATACTCATGGGCAGATAGAAAGAGAAGATGCTGCAGGAGTTCCATATAGGTTTCGACTTTTAGCCTTCCTTTAAAGCTTCCCAACTCCCATTATATCCAACCTTCCCAAGATATCCACGCTTAAACAGTAAATGTCATTTGATCACTTCCTGCACGAGTGCAAGATAGGATCTACCATAGCGATTCTCACTGGTTCTTCTGTAAACAAACAAACTTGCAGTAATGAATATAACTTCGTCCGAACAAATAACTTCTCTCCCATCAAAGTTCTCATGTGTTTGTAACAATACTAAACCGTCAGTTACTCAGGCATTGGTTACTTCCGTCTTAATGGTTTCAGGGCTACGCCGCATTCTGCCATCGCTGCAACGGCGGTTAACAGCCCTTGTGCCAGAAGGGAACAAAGACAAAACCCTGTATTCAGTGGCTGTTCAAAAGGGATGTCTTTTGACCTGCGCCATAACACAAACATTCTCATTCCCCATAGAGATATCTGGAGAACCTTTTCCCATTCTTGACAATATTTCACCCACTTCCTCGCAGTGCCATGGAACACCATAAATGCAGTCTGCTATAATGGTGCCCGCATATGCCTGTGAAATTAACTTGAGAGCAGCAACATCTTTATAAACGGATTGTGCCATTATTAAAATAGAATGAAAACGCCATATTGGGAAAGGAAGAGCGGAAGCAGCCCATATCGACAATAGTTGGAAGCACTGACTGAGCTATAAAACTCAGAGATATAACATCTTTACTTAATAGGTATTTTATAACCCAATATTATGAAAAATCGATGTTAGTTTAATATGTCATATCAAAGTAGGAGTATTGAGGTCAGAGGAAAAAACAGATTCTAGGACATCCCGAGATTTCAGTCTCTGTTGCTCGTGCGAGAACGCGTGCTTTGCCTTTTGAGATACTTGGTCTTATATTTCCTTGCTTGTATTCCCAAGTCTAATTAATAAACGATGCTTCTTACATCTTTTGCTTTCATGGCAACGTATTACTTTATCGTTTTACGTGTGTTCGTTGGCATATATGGTCTTATTCCATTTTTTTGGGGATCTTCAGTGGGTTTTCTCCCCTTCTGCTATTTGTGAATGTTCACTGAGGAATTGCATTAGACAGAAATAGGTTCGTGCTCTAGTTGCACATTAATTAACGAAGAATGAGGAGAATTGAATTAACTTATTCCACTACGCATGGCTATTATCAGGGAACAAATAGAAGTCTGGGAGAGAGGAGTTTTACAATGGCTCATTATAACATGCTGGACAGGTGATAATACCACGGTGATTATTAATAAAACTAGTTTCGTGCTCGAAGAAGGACTCGGTTAAACCGCGCATGAAAACGAAGTGCCGGCGAGATGTCTCTTTAGTGCTCTTAAGAGTGCATTGTTTCCACCACTGTACAACTCCTTGCCAGACTGTTTAACAACCCCCCCACCCCCTCAAGCTTGCTTAAACCTTGTTTGCAACAACAGAGACAAGACATACTTAGGTAGGCATACGAATAGCCTATTTCCCAGGTTCTTATTCCACGGCCACTTCCAGAACATCATGTCGTGAATTGCGAATTATATAAGAAGCATGCCCAGTACAATAATAGAAATAAAATAGGACACGTTTTATTCGATTTAGCAAGCAAAATTCACAAGCTTTACTCTTGTGTTCTACTTGTACCCCTTCTATTTTTTGTAAATAAAATTTTGGTACATACATACTACATACATAAACCAGCTTAAAATTCTTAGAGAACTATAAGAATTGAAACAAAATCGCAAAATTCAGGTAAAGCAATATCAGAAATGCTTGAACCGTTGTACATGTTATTAGTGTAGTACGATGGTTTCCAGAAATGTGATATTACGTAGCTTAAAGGTTAGAGAAGTTAGTAATTTCACTAATTATTCACTCAACCTGTTAATCATAATCGGTTTTCCACAGTCGAAAAAAACTTAATCTTTCTTCACATACTTGTAGAAAAACAGTTCGCACTTATGAAGAATTTGACTGGCAAGCTGTATTTAGGTTTCCATCCAAGTCATGTACATAGATGCTCCTGTGCGATTAATTCTCATTGAGCTAAACTCTTTAGATTACTACAGTGCAGTTTCATTTTAACACATTTTCAACGCCTTTCAGCAATTTATACGAAGGGTGCTTAAGTTTTCTACAATTTTACATTTTCTAACTTTCCGTACATATTTGTTTAGAAACGCCCGCATGAATAGCTTGAAACATTTCATCTAATCTATTTAAACTATAGCTATACGGGCTGAGGAAGCCATCTCCTATTAATTTTAAGTTTATGGAAATAAATGGGAACATATACTGAGTGCCATAATGGTGCTAAAATTTCCAAATTTTAATGCTGCAACGAAATTGTTGCCTACATTAGAAGTTGTTTTATTATGTGTCCGATATTTATTTCATATTCATGAAGCGTTTTAAATCCCACCATTGAGCAATTCCTGAAAAATTAAACCAAAATATAGAAAAGACATGTCAGAAGTTTAAGTTAGAGCTTATTGTTCGTAGTCAAAAAACGTCCTCTATAGGTCGTAGAACCTTATTTGTAATAGTTTTCGACTCTTATCACCCTCAGCTAAAGCCTTAACTTTGCCAATAATTGAATCAATAAGTTACTCCAAGTCCTATGTTTCTTGAGATAACTGTAAATTTAATATAGTATAGCCCTTTCTACGTATTATTAAAATGAAGAATAATGCACAAGCCAATAAGATTTTAGAGCAAGCATTATGAAGTATTTTCATACACATTAAGTTAGCATAATAGGAAAAACGTTTCCAACACCTTGACAGTTTCCGTTAGTAGGTACAAAAGGACATACCTGGTGAATTGGAATTGTGGCAAGATGGCTGTCGTGCGGTGACAAATATGGATGCTGGAGAAGAGCTAGGTGTGATGTAAATCCGAGACACGAGTCTCTCGTTATAGGTCACGACTAATGATGTAAAATGGTTGTTATGTCCAGGTTAGCGGGAAACAGGAAGAAGATGTGTGATAGAAGATGTTACCATGAGCAAACTAAGGACAGGAGAAAGTTGAGAGAGAGTAGTAAGTAGGTGGCAGCATTTCTGAGACGTAGTTCAATCGTTATGACTCGCTATTGATGATGGTTGCTATATCACGGTTGGTGGGAATAAGAATCACATGGATAATTCAATGTGGTCTCACGTGCAATTTATGGGGAAGAGGGGGGGGGGGTGACTGTAAGAGGAAGCCGAAATAGATGTACAGACAATCCGAAATTTCGGTCAGTCTTTGTTGCCATGATAAATGTTGAAAGATAATTGCTGTAACTGAAATATTGAGTGCTAAAATTATTATGTGTAATCTGAGAAGGTACCATATGTAGCCTAAGCCAGAAAAAATGGCAGCAGGGAGTACGGAGGGTGATTATCACTTTGGGAAGTAATTAATTTTAGGGAGGAGTTACAAATAGAAAAGTATAAGGCATTCATTTGCGAGTTTAGGTAGAACTAACTTAGCCTACAAGTTAGTTAGATGTCTTGGGTAATCCTGCTATGTCAATCATGGAAACTAGAGGATGTAATACTCTATTAACCAACAAAAATCGTTTCAGCCTTGTCTTGCATAGACATATCTAGTAATACACCACCCTCAAAGGGGTAGGTTCCAGCATTTGACTAGTTAAAGTTACGTATAGTGTACCTCCAGTAATTTAACTAAAGTGTTACTCATAAACATAATTGACATATAATCTTGGAAAACGAGTATGTCTCAGAAGTCTAGTTTCTCGTTCTAAAATGCACCGTATGTTGTGTATAAGAGAATGTAACAAGAACTTGAGATTATGACTAAGTTTTCTTGGATGCATGAAAATGAAAGAATAAGAAGGGAGTAGGAAGTTAGTAATTTTCCGAAGAGGAGTGCACCTACTGTTGGTCTCAAGCCCAGATAAAAAGGAAGGTACCTTAAATGTAGTATGTTCAGCTAGTATAACCAGTCATATTATGCCTTATACTGCTTTAAATTTCACTAGAATGACCCTTATGCTTACAAAGAAAGAGTGAAGTACTGAGACATACTTCTTAGTTGCGCCTGTCAACTTTCCTGATATGCCAATTATAGCAGTTTTGAAAGGTAGTGTCGGTCTGGATTGCTCAGCTGGTTAGACACTGACCTACTGATCCCAAGGTTGGGGTTTCAAATCTGGCCTAGACTGCTAGTTTTTAAGTGTGCTTAAAACGACAGCTCCATGTCAGTAGATTTACTGGCATGTAAAAGAACTCCTGCGGGAGGAAATTCCGGCACAACGGTTACGCTGATGTGATCCTGGCAATTGACAGTGTCGTTAAATAACATAATTTTTTTTCAAAGGTACTTTAGTTAGTTTACGATATGCATAATTTTCATACCTTTGCCTGATAGGATGCGGAACCCTTCCTACCCCAGAGCAATCTGCTTCTCTGTAAGACTATACTACAACGCTTGCTACCACATTAATGGCTGATGGTGCTTTCTAGTATTCCTGGTTGACACACCTTGATCGCCTATAACATGTACCGCCTTGTATGGTAGATTAGGTATATCTAAACTCGCAAATGAATATCTTATAATCTCCTACGTCTACCTCCTTCTCTGTAGAATCCTTTATCTCTCATGCTGATGGCCATCTCTCCTCCACTTCTTCAGGCTACTACATTAAATTACACATTACTCATCAGGAGTCTAGACCTCATCAGTCTAGATACAGCAAACATGTTACATTATCAATCGTGAGACATGACGACTGACCGACTGCTGAGATTATCTCTCCTCCTCCTCCTCCTCCTCCTCCTCCTCCTCCTCCTCCTCCTCCTCCTCCCTAATACCCACCTTAGGTACACATGAAACAGTCTTGAATTACCCATGCTGATCCTATTTCACCAACCTACACATCGCAAACATCTTGCATCATCTATCGTGAGTCTCCTTTCTCATATCTCCACCTTGCACAAGTCCGTCATATTACTGTGATCCAACTGTAACAGTTCTGACATATTATTCCTACTCCCGCTAATGAGTTCTCTGGTCCAACTAACTCAAATAAAATGAAAATTTATAAGCAAATATTAATTGTTTAACACAAAAGAATTTTCGAATATTTGCAGTATATATAGTACCATATTATAGACTAAAATATCTGTATATGTGGACTACATTTCACATCTAGAGGTAAAAACATTTCACTTGAGCATCATCTAACCAGAAAATCAAGAAAATTTTGAATGCTGGATAAATAATTTCATGTTATTCCAAAATTTGGTGATTCTAACGGTTTGAGAAAGATACATTTGGCGATAAGTGTAGTAAAACACAAATTAACTGGCCCATTGAAATATTGATACCTGTTCTACCTATACACAGATATGCACATTTCTCAATTCATTGTAATTGGGTCTAAAGGTAATTTGCAATTACAGAGAACAACAGATCATACAGTTTATTACTGACGTATAATTTACATGGCACCCTTGGAATTCTCCACTTATTTCTTTAGATGCGTTTCAGGCTGGTTAATCGTGATTATTACTTCGTGCTTGGTAGATTACATGATTGTATTCCAGGTATATATCCTGTCATTAACTAATAAAGTACCTACAATTTTAGACTCACTCGCTGAAACGTGTATTAATTAGTGTTGTCTCTAATTCTTATTGCTTGTGTTAGGTACCGATCTAAACGACAGTTTTTAAATTAGTCATATATGTACCAACTCAGCAATATTCTGATTCTCGCTTTTAGTTTCATACAAAGAAGAACCACGAGCAGTTTTAATTTATAACACCGACAGAAAACTGCAAGAAACATCAATTTAATGCAGTTCAGTTCGTGCATAGTATAAAAAATGTATGCAACCCAAGATCTTTTCCGGAGAACTAAGAAAATATTACTGGAGGAACTTTCATGCGTGCTTTTAGTAATGATGATAATATCAGTAATAATAGTAATAATAACAATAATAATAGAAATAGAAATATATTATTGTTGTTGTTACTGTTATTGCTATTATTCGGTTGAACTCTCCACACGTAGTATTTCGATTTCCTGTTATCGTACTTTACAGACCCATACATAGTGTCCAGTATGATTTTTCTTTTATGTTTCCAAATCCAGCATTGTTAGCTGGCTTTGGCATAAGCTAAATAATTATAAGGAATATATTGGAGCTCTATTTGATTAATTCTAAACTGTTGTTTATTTCTTTTCCTTATGCAGTTACGGAAAGCTGCTATTGCACCAAGCACAATTTATTCTTGCCATTGTTGTTAGAAGAGACGAATAAAACAAACATAAACGTCAAAACGAAACCTTTACAAAAAATGAAGAACTTCGCTATTCCTAAAACAAAATGTAATGCAATACAGTTGCAGGGAATCCTTTACCTATTACTAATTTATAGAAACTACACTACGTTCACATTAATGTGGTTTTTTTTCTATCCTTTTCATGCCCATGATGATTAATACTTGCAGAGAATACGTTCAGTTAGGTAATAATATACACCTTGCTGTACGGAAGAGGCTGGGACAACGATCAGATTTTAAGAAATGACTTCACTTTATGTCAGAGACGAAGTGATGAAAGCAAAGAAATGTAATATTAATTTTCAAAAATAATTTAACGTGGGAAAAACTGAAAAATAGAGTAGAGAATCTTTCGGAAAGTTAGAAACTGATAAACATTTTCGTCTAATAGAAGTATTATTTTGACTGTGGTAACTTGTTTGCTTTTTATGGTCTCCAAGTTACGGAAAGTTAGCCTTGATTACACCAACCTTCAAATATCATTTAATGAAATGCATACACAGCCAAACTAAACAAAATCAAGGACACATACCCATTGTGGACTTTATATATTATGTTTAAGTCTCTGGTCATACATAGCCTAAATAGTAGATTGTGTTATATTGGGTTTGGAGGTTCTTGGATGAATTGAGCTATATTAATGTTCGACTCGGAAATTCTATTTATTAACGTGTTATATGCGTTATGTTATAACATGCTAAATCATTCAAACAAAAGTACAATGACAAATATAAAAACTAGAAAACTATCCTGAAGCCTTGTTAGTTGCACTAGCGAAATTGCTTCATTCATTGAGCTGGTCCGTGAGTGAACCAACTGCCCCATGCAGCAAATTCACTATAAGCCGTACGGAATAAGAAGGCACATGAGGCGGAGCTAGAAGAAGGTGTGTGAGAGCAAGTAGCCAATCCTAGAGAGGCGACGTTGCCCAGTTCGATAATGCGCTGTCCAGCGCAATATTTGCTTTTCACTTTTCTCTTTGCGCTCATCAAATCCAGCAACGGCTCATTATTACAAAGAATTCCATTGCAAAGAGCTAGAAATGTTGAAGCTGACTGTCCAAGAATCAAAATTTTAGGTGGTCTGTAGCCCAAGATATGAGTGATTGAAGAAACGCTGCGCTCAGCGATAGCAAACGACACTTGCTTTGCATCATGATTGTTTATTTATGGTCTCAAATATCTTTCTTCTCAAGGAGTGAGATGTCTGCAGGAAAGGACAAGGAATTTAGTTTATTCTTATGCGTGTTCCATGTCTGACATAGTGTCACAGTGTTACCTGCATCTTACAATTACTGTAACTCGTTTTGTTGCTAAGAAATATGGCATTAACAAAATCTGGTACAAGCGGCTTACAGACAAGCAAATCGAAAGGAAAAGTATTGCATTCAGATGCGCGGGCTATTATTTTCAGTGTTTACACTTTTTTAAAAGAATTGTCCTCAGTAGAAGTTCGTGCGTGCGAACATTGTATTTAAACAGAGCCGGGCGCTCACAGCTAAAGCATGCAATGTAAGTGAACATTCATTGTCGCGCGTAGTGCAACAAGGTAAAATAACCACTTCTGAATCCGGGCGGCCCTTGTTTATATCCCCCGGAAAACACCATGAGACAGAAAAACGGATTTCAAATCTGGGCGACTTTCAGAAAGATGATGCTGAATCTGTATAAAGAAGTGGGCTTCAAAGCTTGGTGCATATACCGTATTTTATCGCGTAATTCTCCCCCCCCCCCCCCCATTTTTTTTCCTCCAATAATTTGCTTGAAAACACTGGGGAGCGAATTATGCGAATTATGGTGCTTCTAGGAATTCAGAAAGGAAGGGAAACCATGTAGCATTATGTAAAAGTTACATAGGTATACAGTAATTTGTGAATGAACTGGATACATACCACGGTTTCATTGGGCCTACAATGTATTGTTTCATTGTTTCTTTTCTCTGACTATTCTGCGGTCTCACTTCCGTCACTATCATCACTTTTTTCATTTATATCTGCCTCAGATAACACATCTTCATTTTCACTATTCCACAACATGTCGTCAGAACCATTAATGGCACCAGAAATACCAGTTTTTTTAAAAAACTCTTTTTAACAATATGACGACTTGTAAGAAATTGACTTAGAAACAAACACGTGTGTAACTTCACATTTCAATTTTACGATACGTTATGACAATGGCTATACGAGTATTTTTGTGGCAAGCGCTGCGTCGATTGTTGTCCATTATCAAGTCATTTGAAGGCCGCTCCAATAAGAACGAACCAGGAGAGGCAATTATGCGATGTTTAATAGGCAAATACTTTTTAGTGATGAAAAATCATAGGGGAGGGAAATATGCGAGGGGGGGTCTTATGCGATAAAATACGGTATGTTAAGTCATTCCTGGATTACGTGTTTTAAACCAAAAATGTAAGCTATCTTATGGCAAATTCTCTTTGCGATACAATGTTCACAATTTTTAATCAACACTGCATATTGATGTTTCTTACTGAGCTATAAAATAAGTTTGCTAAAAATAGTCTTCACACAGCTGGTTTAAAAAAATATTTTGTTCAATGGCGAGTTTCCGCTTTTGCTATATGTAATATAATATATACTTTGATGAGATGTGCACCTTGCAATCCTTCACCGTCCTCGCTGCTGTCTACCGGTAACTCTCACGTGCATATCTCCCCTCTCTTTCTTTCGCATAGCGATATGAGCCGGCAACAGCGCTCCATAGCTGAGTAGGGATTGGAGCTACTCATGTGCCTTCTTATTTCGTGCTCCCTTTGGAATAAAACTGTGTTAACAGATGTTTCTGGAAATTTTCAAAGTTCATAGTTCCGTTACCTGCAGCTTAAGATATGTTAAATAAATCGATAGTCAATTTTTAACAGAATAAGTTGTTTGAGCAGGGACTATTGGCTGAAAATCCCTGTTTTTCGTCCTCGCGATGTCTGATTCAAGCCAAGTTTATTTTACATTACAAAGCTCTCTCTCTCTCTCTCTCTCTCTCTCTCTCTCTCTCTCTCTCTCTCTCTCTCTCTCCCGTCCTCCTCTTCCTTCTCTCACTCTTCCTGAGACACGTAACACAAACACTCACACACAAGCGCGTGTGCTGAATATTTCTAAAATTGTTTTTTTTTGTCTGTCTTCAATATGCATGTTTATAACTAAATTCCCAAATCGGAGTTTGAAACCTCATTGTACCTCCTTTACACTAGGTAAGGAGACAAATCAAATTGCATTACAAAAGTTGAAGAGGAACCTAAAATCTGAAATTTACATTCCCAAATTAAAAAGAGTTAAATCAGTGACATAATTTACTTTTGTTTCGAATGATTTTTGAGCTATTAGCTGTAAAGCTAAACTGAACTAAGGCTGCTAAAACAAAATTATATGACAGGTTTGTGTGTTATAATGAGGTAAATGCCATAGAATTTTTAAAAACGCTTCTTTTTAAAATTGCATCGGGTGGAGCATTTGGCTAGGATAATAAAACACAACTTTGAAGCTTATAATCCTGAAACTAAAAGGGATACCACACTGAAATTTAAGACCGTTTAATTCTTCTACCGAAAGTAAATTTTCAGTTAAGTGGGCTGAAAACTTTAGAAAATCACATTTTCATTAATGCGTTCCCTTATAAAAGAACGGATTTACAAGCGAACCTAAAAGAAATAAAATTTTATACCTAAAATTTCAGGCAAGAAACGCATTATTGGTTTTTTTAAAAAAACTAAAAGAATATTATAGTACAGTTAAAAGACTGATAGGAAATTAAGCTTTCCAAAATAGTCTTGTATACCTACCTGTTTAATTGTATTTATATCAATCCGTTGGGATTTCATCAATTACCCCTTCGTGGGTAACTAGAAAAATATCTGATGTGTTACTCTCACATGGCCTTCTCTACTCTTGTACTAACTATTCTTGCAAATTATTATTCCTCTATTTTCTTCATGTTAATCGAGATAAACAGTTGCAGAAACTACCTTATTTCTGATTTACTTGTAAGTACAAAGAGAATATGGGAATACAGTAGGCTTTGAGTGATACTCACATCTTAAAGTTTTGACATTCCATTCTCTTTGCACGGCCAAGAGATAAAAAGTGAATAAAGACTTTCCATTTGAAAAAGTTTAAATATTGCAAAACTCAAACAAATACCAAGGGATATCTCCGACATTTTTCACTCAGCAAAAAATGCATTTGAACATAACTTGTGTTTTGACGATATGTACATTGTTTGTATAGTAATATTTGGTCTCTCTCTTACGGTTTTCCAGCTATGCAAAAGCCACAAGAGTAAACATGACTAAACAGGCTATAGCCATAAAATTCAAAATATACACTTTATTTGCCATGAAAATATCTTAAACATATGGGATTTTAATAAAAATCTTTAGTTATTTTTTGAGAAATTAAAAAATTTCCATGTAAAGGGTAATTTAAGGTGGAGGAATTTTCTTCAAAATCTTTGTATCGCATTCATGAAAGACATTAAACTTAAATATCAACTTTGGGTTTTAACCAAGTCTTCGTTTTAGAGTTATGCCGTTCACACACACACACACACACACACACACACACACACACACACACACACACACACACACACACGAGCGCGCGCACGCACGCACACATACACACAGATACACACACACACACACGGGCCTTTTTATAAAACTGCTTTTTTTATTCAGGTGGCCTCAAAACATATTTCCGGTGAAACTGTCAATTGCCATGATCACATCAGCGTCGCCGGTGTGCCGGAATTTTGTCCCGAAGGAGTTCTTTCACATGCCAGTAAATCTACTGACATGGAGTTGTCGTTTATAAGCATACTTAACCATCTTTCTGGGCCAGATTTGAACTCGCAACTTTGGGATCAGTAGGCCAGCGTCTAACCAACTGAGCCACCCAGACCGACATACTACATACTTCCCCTAGTTACTTACGGAGTAGAGAAGCTAAAAATCGCTGACATTTTCCAACAATTGTGCAAACATTGGCAATATGCCATTGATTTCAAACTTCGGGCTACTAGGAAGCTAAGATTGAACGTAAGCAAAACGATACTAAAAGTGCATGGAAATGAGGAGTTTTGGTCTCTCCTGCTTCCAGAGCAAGGGAAAAGAACTTAACACCAAAGCTGATAAACTTAAGTTTCTGAACAGGTGAGTTTCGTTTTAAATATCGAGTGTGCTTATTCGTTACATTTGCAATTCTATCAGCCAACTGTGCGCTAAGAGATCAGATCGGTGCAATCTCTTCCAGTAAACAGAGGTAAAACGGAAACGGTTACAATCCACTGTTGAGACTGAGTGAAATTCGTGGTAAAGTTGAATCGAGTTTCTTGGGTGTATTATTTTGATTATCCTGTCAGACTTGGAACTAGTCAAGCTTAATCTGCTGTGGCTACAAACTTAGTGAGCTGGGTTGCTCTAGATCCAGGTCCTTGTGCTAATGCAGTTCGAGAGATTATTACAAGATTTGTAATTCAAATATAAGCCGTAGAACTCAGCATAACAGAGATGAACGTTTATTGTAGGATTACAGACGGAGATCTTATGTTGTACAACCTCAAATATAATGAAGAAAAGTGTGTGGTCATAATGCTTATAATTTTAACGTTTTAACGCCCTAAAATCAGAAGAAATTATACACGAGTTCTCAAATTAGCTTAGGTTATAGGAGTTGAGAATTACCTTTTCAGCATAAGACAAAATCTCTAACAAATCGCCTATTACACCATAAAGGTGGGTAAAGCCATTATTTTTATTTTTTCTCCTTCTGCTTCTTTTGTGACTACACACGTTTTTTCGCCTCAAAATTATATAAAATGTTGGGAAGTTTCACATTCATGGCTGTTTCCGGATATTTGCTATACCTTATAGTATTACAGCATTTTTATCCTGATTTCTACTTTTCCATACTTATTGACACACATCTATAACTTGACTAGGACTTGCCTAGTGTCGCAAGTGTGATCGGATTTTAAAGAATACCACAACACAATGCCTTAAGGTACCCTGGGAGTGAAAAATGACCGAAAAATTATGAAGTTGGTGATTTTTAGGTTTATGCATACAAATGTTCAACCAAATTTTCAGTCATCAGTTGGCAGTGAAAACTTTCAGATTTCGCCATTTTTAAATTTCTAGCACAGGCTTTAAATAAAATGTGAGCTACATTTAAACGCCCGTTTTCCGCTTAACTTTTTGGCAGTATTTGAACAAATTGTGGGTCATAAAGGACAAAAACAACCAAACTCAGGGGAAAGGAGTGGTTAAATGGCATGTCGCCGCAAGGAAAAAGCTATGAATCTGAGGAAAGAGGCTACTAGACAAAACTGGGAAGGTGTGACAGATAATCTGACCTCATGATCATGATGCATGCGTCTAAAAAATTGTCTTCTCTCTACTTTACATTTTTAAGACACTATCTGCTCCATGCGCATTAAATTTTGTGCTATGCCCCTAGAATTTCTCCAGAACGTGCTCCATTTATGTGGCCTTATCTTCAGTCCTTGATTTCAAAATCTGAAAATGTCTTTACCTCTAAAAAATAAATACACAAACAAAAATTACAAAAAAGAATACTTTAGAAGTCCACCAAAGCAAAGGAAGTAATTGCTATTTCTTCCTGCCAGATATGGATGGTGCTTGTTGGGCAATTAGATTTTATAAAATAATAAAAGTGTTTAATATTTTATTTTTTGATGTGGATGGAATATTTTGAATATCAAGGTATTTTTGCATTGAAAATAAATTGAGTAATTAATTCCCTGAAAACTATAAAAAAGATTGTGCAGGAACTTTTTGTGGCAGTTTATAACATAAACACCCTTACGTGTGCAAAGTATTGTTTTCATGCCTATAAAAGTGTATAAATTTCACATTTCAGTCCCAGGGTCCTTTAAACGAAACGGTGACGTGGTGTATGTTTGAAAATTCTGAAGTTGATACCAAAAAGTCTTCACTACATTGTGACTTATAATTCAAGAAGACGAAACTTCAATCACCCAATGGAAGGTAAACAAGAGAACACTATATTAGTATCACAATCCGATGTCTGTGAGTTGAATCCAGATAGGACAAACTGTGTATGTCACAGTTTGAAAATAGAGAACGGTATGTTCTAAAAACTATGAATATAAATTGTACAATGTTAGCTGGATCCTGTCAAATTTTAATGCAATGGGTTGAAAATTTGAGTGGAGTGTATTTTAAAGCAAAAATGTCCATAATATTTTGTGTGTCCTAAAAAATAAGAGTTGAAGTGTTTATCTAAAGCAATCAAAATGGGTATTTTTCTGTTTAAGTACTTGAAAATAAAGTAGGTTTCGAGCTGTCTACTGGAACAGGGAACAACAGAGGAGGCAATGGTTTTGAAGCAGACCACGATTAAGTAGAATACCGAATCTGTAGCTCTGATTCTATCTTCATGCTTGGCCTGTAAATTTGGTTTGAATGAAATGTATTATAATATCCTCTACTCGCGTTTTAAAAACGTTTTAAGCTATTCAAAGCCTAGATAGTGTTGCATCCACGATTTCCTTCAAAGAGCCGCTCCACGCTATCGCTCTTTATGCTCCAATAAACACTGGTTCTTGTTTGCTGTTTCTCTGCTCCTCGCTTGGGCTTTCACTGGCTTTGTAGCAAGTTTATTGCTTTTCAGCTCCTGTGGTAAAGGCATAACCTTCATGTTCCGTAAAATTAAGCGCCGAGCTGCAGTAGCCGGCGAACAAATATTTGATCAGACCTACAGCTGAGTAACGAGTAAGCTAAGTAACGAGGAACAATTATTTCTTCATGCTTCAGGGTAGCAAATTTTTAAAAATACTATACCCTTCGCTAATAAATAATGCCGATAACTGCGTTTACATTTCGTGACTTTATCACCCTCAGTGCTACCTCCTTTCATGTATTTATTCCCCAGGGGTGTAAAATATGCAACACGCATTTCACGCAGCGCGTAGAATGCGAGTGAGTACCTATATCTCGCCAGTGAAATAGCAAGAAGCATTGCAGGTACAAGCTCCAGCTCGAGTCCAGTTTTCAACGTCCTGATCTCTATTAACAATATCAGAATACAACGTGCTATTTGAAGTCTACATAGTATTTACGAAATCGAGTGATAGTTTCTGAGGGTATTTCGCACATTAACATTCCCTGCAAAATAATTTAACATCCTCCAATATTACTTTAAATCAGTATGCAATAATTAAGAAGGTTCAAACTTTTTATTCCACTCAGATGTAGATTTGTGTAATACTGTAGCCTTTTCATTAAATGCACCCACCATTTTGGCTTGTATCATTATTATCGCGGTTTATTTACGTATTGCTTCCATTCCTGTAATATTCTAAAACCAACAAGATTCTTTAAATACCGAAATAGTATTTTTATAAAATGTATATTGATGCTAAAAGTGCTGTGCTACTGCATAGTGGGACAGGAGTCAGGAGGAAAATAAAGGTTTGAAATAATGATTTACTCCAAATATAATTTGGGACAATTAGTCTATACTGGCTGTGTATAACAGGGATATTTACTGTGTTGACCAGCAACGCTAAGGATATACATCCTGGATAGTACGTCTCTGCTATTTCCTTGCATCTACCTTGCATACGATTCTCTCAGGGAAGAAAATTAATCGACATCTGTCTCCTTTAAAGTGAAGAGTGAAGAAGCGCAAAATGCGAAACACGACAGAAGATATGAAATGCATATAAGTAAATCGTACGAGAATCCAGCATAAAATATGTATGTAACAGACTTCCATTATATTTACATTCTTCCTTCTTGCATGTAAATAAAGAATGCGAGTCACAAAAGCGTGACACCTGCAGAGCTCGCAGTGGAAAAGACTCCTATGGGTAAGCTACAACAGCAAGAGGTAGAGGAGGAGTACATGGGCTATAATGGTGAAGATAACAAAACTTACAAATATATATATGAGTGTAAAAGGTATCATGTTTTACCAACATTACAATAATTAGACCGCATCCGTAGCGCAGTTGGTAGCGCGCTTGCCTCTGGCGCGGAGGACCCGGGTTTGATCCCCGGTACAAGTATGGGGATTTTTCCCCCGCTAGGAGATCTGGTACGGGGAGCACTCAGCCTCGTTAGGTCTCACGGGGTCCAATTGAGGAGCTAATTGAATAAAGAAGTAGCGGCCCTAGGTCGCGAAGGCCGCATAACTGGCCGGGCGGGATCGGGGCGCTGACCAAGTCCCACCCTCCAGGACTGCACCCCATTCATGACGCCTGTAGTAGGCATAGGTGGGGCACGCAGCGGCCGGCCGTAAGCCTTGGCCCGCAAGGGTTGTTGCGCTAAGGTTATTATTATTTATTATTACAATAATTAATAGTGCTCGGAATTTTATTACCTAAAAACTTTTGAAATATACATAAACTTATGTTATTACAGTTACCAAAATGTTACCTAAAATCCTGATAAAATGACCTAAAGCTTAAAACAAAAGATGAAAGATGTATTTACTTTTAATAGTTAGATGAAACAATTCATACCTCTCTTGACCTCAATTTTCAGCAAAACTGCACTGGATAATGACACGCAGTTTCAGATGGTCAAATTTGAACCATCATTCAAATTTGTCTGTTGTCAGCAAGCAGTCTTATATTTGGAGAAACTTCCTCCTATATCACATGATGTAATGAGGCAAACTTGAAATAAGGAAAATCATTAGCATAAAGCTTTGGTTGATTTTTGTCGAATTCTGGTTTTTTGTCATAAAGAATGTCACCAATTATACATAATGTCGTAATGTGTAGGATTTCTTTCAAACACAGTTCGTAATTCTTCACTATTCTTTTTCAAATACTTCGGCCTGTCCACTCGATAAGTCACTTTCAGTTGAATTGTACATTTTTGATTCAAGATTAATCACTTTAGTCAAAGTTATTGAAAATCAAGTCAATCTCACTGTAGTTTATGCAATAATAGTTCACTGCGTCAAGCCTAGTCCTCCAAATGTTACAATGGGCTCAGGGGGAAAGGGTTATGAAATAATGTTTACAGAAATTTCTAAAGTGTTAAATTCTACATAAAATATGAGTAAAATTATGCTCTTGTTCGTATACTTCATAAACTATGACATAACATTGCGGTATAGTGACATATGCATTTATATGACCAATAAAAGCTGATTCATTGTGTTCACAAATATTGGAACCGTACTCAAATTAACTTAGGCATGGAAAATAAGCAAAGATTGAAACATGACATGTCATAAACATCCGAGCCCTAATAATTAAGGATACTTGGTAGTGTCAGAATAGCAATTTCCATACAGAATCTCAAAACAACGTATGTTAGTGTTTCTTGAAAATTATACAATCCCTCATAATGAAAGTTTTACCGCTTATAAAACAGCTCCTTCTAATTCATAAACCATAATCAAGTCACAAGTAAAGGTAATAACTTTTTATTCCATTAATACTCTAATAAAGAAAAACTTTTCAAGATTTTTGACACATTTCTTCTTTGGGTACACTTTTCCCTAAACAGTTAAAGTTACACATTTCAAATTTTGTAGCTACTTTAAAAGTGTGTGATTTAACATAGCTGGTGAACGATTAAGTCATTTTCATCAATAATAGCAATTTAAAAAGTAAATAGTTATGCACTGTTTATTTTTTAATTTTTATGTATGAAAACATTTTTTGAGGAATTCCATAGAAATCTAATATAACCGACTGTTTAAAGCAGTACACGAGTAGCATATGGACAAAACATCAAAGCTGTATCTATTATAGTTTTTCGAAAAAGTATGCCTAAAATTCAAACGAGCAAGTTACGTTAAATGGCGAAAGGAGAAAATGTGCAGTGTAAAAGAGGCGCGACAGTCTGGCCACGATGTTTAAAACTCGACTTAAATCCCTATTTAAGTGTGCCTAATTGCCGCAAACACACAAAAACCTTATATGGGCATGTTGTGCAAACTATGTAAATTCATATTAAGCAAAAGGTGAAAATCCATTTTTATCCAAAATCCCTACCAAACGTCCTTAACTACTAAATGTAGAATATGCTATTGGAAGGAGTGCGAAATTCAAAATTCTGAATTGTGGTAAAAATTAATGTTGTCTCTAGAGTTGATTCTTGACCGACTGTGTCACAATCGTTTCCGCATGCAACCTGTAACAAGCGTGTCATAGGTTCGCCAGCCGTGCGTAGTCCATATAGTGTTGCAATAAAAAATCATAAATAAGGAAGCTAATTAGATTCTTGGAAACAGATTTTAATTGATACTTCAGCGTAATGCTATGAACTATAAGTTTAGGTGTAAATGGAACGGGTTTTAAATGTTAAAATGATTCAATAATACTTCATTAAACATATATTCAAAATACTTTAATATACGTCGCTAATGCCGAGATCCTTTCTCACTAACAGGCTATCCCATATTCAAAACATGTTTAAAATGGAGCATTTTATCGTGTAGTAAATCTCAAGTTTGTTTCCCTTGGTATAAATATGAGTGTTACAGGTATAAAACGGTTCAAACCGGAATTTGAATATATAGATTATGTATCAACATCGAAGTTTTCAACTTTCTTACTGATCGAAAGTGGTGCAATGAATGCCAAAAACCCGTTACTTAAAATATGCTGTTTCGACAGTAGTTATATGTCATTTTAAACCGGATCTGTCCCCATAAAGTTGTAAATGAGGGTTTAGTTTCCTTATAGATTTTACACATCTTTTCCACAAATCATTTATGAAACTATTAAAAATAGGCTAAGGGTAAGTGCGATGCTGGTTCCAAGGAAATAGTATTTTCCATGGACATCAGAAAACTGCCTGGTTGTACGGGTCGTTCATCTCCCGCTCTGGGCAGCTCTAGGAGTGGGTCGGGTCTTGAGCTAGGAAATGTTACGGTCTTCTGTCTTCTTGCTGTCCTTAGGGGCAGTAGCCTCAATAGGTCACAATGCGCGAGATGTTCTCCTCCATTGTATAACCTATAACCTACATTTGAAGAAAAGCTGCAGATGTTCACGCTGTTTGTGAGCAGCCTCAATATCCGGAAGCACTGGGATGCCTCTCTGAAAACATTGGTGAGAAAATTAAAACCGATATGAGATAATGCAGGTATTTACATAGCAATCGTGCAATAGTGAAATCCAAAATGGTATCCATGTCCAAAGTATTAGCTAAAGAATACCAAATACATAAAAAAGATTATATATAACGCAGACGGTACATTTTAGAGACTACAAACCTCTCCGCGAGCGAAGAAATCAAATCGCAACTGACAAGGATCAAGGGAAATATAGCTCTTCGACCGATATTTCGAACAAAAACATTGATTTTGCACGCTCAGTAAAGTGGTGTAAGCAATGAAAGGGCTAAGTTAATCATAATATGATTATTATACTATATTGTTTTTGTATATCTGGGAAATTCAAAAGGATGAGGTCCAACACAGAAGTAATTTAGATTTGATTAAAATGTTCACTTTATGTAAAACACCCGTCTTGGCATTAAGTAGTCATTTTTGCTTAATAATGTGTTCTAGGAATTTATGGTAGACGCAAAATTTAGTGCCTTTTTTAAAATATAAATTAACGCCCTCCAACATAGAAAATTTAGTGGCGGCTGACAACTAACTATTACTGTACTCTTTCCTGTTGCCCAAATACATTTTGTTGGTGCTTTACAGCATGATTTCACAGCGTGTTTGACTATACCGGGTGGAAGGAAAGTCATTACATTAATTTAAACAAGTTTTAGATCTCGGTATTTGGAACACATTTTGTAACTTACGTTTTTGTCTCTGACCATTTCCTACGGAGATATTTTAGTTTTCTCGAAAACAAGCTGGCAACACTGCAGATTGTGTGGGTGGCACTTTCCCTAGCTCAGTACATAAAAGAACACAGTAACAGTGCTTCTTGAGAACACAAATACCCTGCCTTGTCCTTCTGTGTTTACTGCGCGAGTGTAGGCCAATCACAAGCGTTAGCTTCCAAAACATTAAAGCGAAATTGTTTACATCCACAAACCAGCTCAATTCCCTGACCAACCTCAACGCAACGTTGTCGACTTACTGCACGTTTGAAAAAGCAGCTTGGAGTTTTCCTTCACATCTTTTAAGTGATTAATTATTTCGGAACCCTGTGTGATGGCGCATAATTACTACCGAAGCTATGTCAGAAATAAGTTACTCTACGCATCTGACAAGTAACAAACTGTTATCTTCGTACATCCCTGTGGAATTACGCATCCAAGTTGGATCAAATGCCATTTATTTTCTCAATATTAATAAAATCATTTTTAGAATAAAATTTGTGTTGTATACAGTCCAACTGTGACATCTTGAGCGCTTAGAACTTACAAATTGCTCTTATTTACTTCCTTAAACACCAATAAATATAGCGGTAAATATATGTTACTTGTGATGACATCGATTGTTCCAAAGACAAGGAATTTTAGATAAAATTCAAGTCCTTGTATTTAAGTCGAATGCCTTTCAATGCTAAGAATAGAAAAGGAAATGGCATGGAAAGATTAGAGGAGCAAGTTCCAGATTATGTGTGAGAGAAGTCGCCAATTTGAATGAAAGACGTATTTCTCCCTAGCGCAATCAATATCTACTTCTTTTCAACATCCTAAAGAGAAGTCCTACTCCAGAGGTATTATCATCCCGTTCACTTCAAAGTTCTGTGAGACCCTCGTTATACAAGAGTGGTCTAATGAATAAAGTTGAGTAAGGAGAATTTATATGTAACAAAACAGCAGTGTTTGCGTTATCAAGTTTTCATGATAGCTTAAATAAATAGTACGTCTTTATCTTTTATGTTTCTTCCGATAACTTTAAAATAATACAATTGTATGGCACCTCTACGTAAAAATCCTTTTGTGGTTCAAGTTTTTGTAAACTAATTGTTTTACATTTAGTTTGAATTACGAGCTGTTCACGGGGCAATGGTCGTCTATAAAGAAATAGAATGTTATGCTTGCACCTGATCACGAGTAATCGCCAAATTCCCTTTATGATTCAAATCATGCCCATGTTTGTGAGAAATTTAAATGTACGATAGCAAAGCTTCGAGAATGATTTATATTCACAGAAAGCTGTTTAACACTAAATGCGTGCTTTGAATTAGGACTACATTAAATGTACACTATAACAACACCATTTAGACAGTTGACACTCAAAGTAGAACTTTTAACGCCAGTCACTCATATTAAAAATCGGAGATCATAGCACTAGTGTTCATAAAGCTCCATTAGAACCATCCTTGTTTCTTACGATGAACTTATATACGGAGGGCTGATATCGATTAATATAACGATGGATTACTTGAATGACTGAAAAATGAATTTGATTCAGTCTCTGGATGCCAAGTTGGTGGGCTAAAAACCCGACGAAGGCTGATAGATATTTTCGAGGGTAAAAATCTGTAGTATGGCTTTCTTCGAAAGGGGAGCAAAGCTGGTTATCTCGTTTCGTAGATTTACGGCGAGTAAAAGAACCTCAAGACTGATAAAGAAACATCTGAGATGGAATGAGACGCTGAGAACCATAGCAGTTATAGAGCGCATCCATAAATGAAAATAAGAAAATATATTCCGCAAATTCAACTGTTTTCATTTCAAATAATATAATAAGTGATTTTATCAATACTAGCACCAATCTCTGCACAAGTAATTATTATTACAAATGACAACAATTTTAGAATCAACATTTTAGTTATGTCAAAGGAATTAGATGATTAATAACAATAATATTAGTACTTATAATAAATAACCGAATTATATATGTATTAATAAAGTTGTTGTTACACGTATTCTGTTGGTTTGCTTTTGTGATATTCTATATATTTTAAAATGTTATGACTAAATGAGCATCTTGTCACTAGTAGGACGATGAAAATCAAACAACAATGAAGGCCAAACAACAGACTAAATCTTATAATTGCGCAAGTCCGAGTATATTTCACAGTAGTTTCAACTGGGTAATTTATAATTTAATATTCAGAGCTGTCTAAAAATATAATATGCCAACAGAATTTGAAAGTGGCTTTATTCACTCGTGGGATTGTTACATTCGCCTTTCAGCTTCGTTCCTAAAACATGCCTACTCACAAAATAACACCTCACTTTTAATATTTGTATCACAAATAACTATTCCTAACTTCCGTGGCTCCCCAGTTTTGTAAAGCTTCATGGTAATAAAATGATTTATGATTAGCTCTACAGACAACTCAGGATATACATTTCACCATATACAGTTCAATCTTAACGGCGTCAGGGCGGGTTTTCTCCGGGTGCTCCGGTTTCCCCCGCCATCTCATTCCACCGGTACTCCATCTTCATTCCATGTATCATCAGTGTCACCGCCTGTGGTGCCGTAGTAGTAAAAGCGGGCGTTAAACACTACAACAACAACAACAGTTCAATCTTAAAATATTAAAATGATTAACGTTTTTTATAAAATTAAATATTATTTCAACTTTCCTCAAGTTAACTAAGAGTGGAGGAAGGTTCCTTAACTTATTCCCCTTACAATAATGGGTAGTTTCTATTGTTCTATTTCTATATATATATATATATATATATATATATATATATATATATATATATATATATATATATATATATATATAGAATATATATATTGATATTTCATCCTTCTCTCTCTCCTCTCTCTCTCTCCTCTCTCACACACACATATATACACTCACAGACAAAGTTGAACTTTTTCTAAAAGATGCATTCTTATTCAGTGGGTCTGAAAACGTACATTTCTGTGAAGTTGTAATTTCCGAGTTTTGGGTTACATATTATAAAACACTTATTCCTACTCTTACTTAATTGACCTATGAATGTTGAAAGTTGTGATTTAGCATAAAAAGGAAAATCTGTTAAAACAGAAAACGTGGTTTTTAATGCCCTCAGATCCAATATTTTCAAGAGCGTAACATAGGGAGCAGCACATTTAAGAGCGCAGTCTGCTGCTTATCCCAGTTTCTCAAGAATGAGTTCCTGTGGATTTTATTTTCACTTACAACATAATCATTATCATTGTTCAATGATACTGAAAAGTTGCGTTATTGAATTGTGCTTCACTTGGAGTCGTTGTATACTGCTAAAAATGTCAGAGTCGGCGCCACTAAAGACTAAGGGAAACGTTTATTGATGCTGTGAATAAAACGTTTTCCTTTACTCCTTTCCATTATATTAACCCTTAATGTAGAGCATCCATATTTCCAGTACTCATCCGCTGTATGTTTACATAATTGTGCATATGTTTGTGATTGTGCGTTTGATAGCAAGAAGAAAACCAGTGGTTTACTAACATTCTATTCCGCTCTTTCGTGGATTGTATAAATCTGATGAAACATTTTTGGACTGCTCTTGTGGCGTCTGCAAGTATTGTATCCAACTTACATAAGCATTCTAAATTGTTCGTAATACACTCAAGTGAATCTAGTGCAACATGAGTTTCTTGTAAAGTTTTAGGCAGCTTAGAATATACCTTACCTTTTGCACGATAAATATTGTTTCTTATCAGAGTGACGTCATGTGATGTAGGAGCAGGCACTTCTGCTTTAATCAACTCTCGGTGTAACAATTTTATAGGCCGCTCATATGCATTATCGATGGCTTCTCCTTTCGGAGTTACTTAGCTCTCTGTTGAGTACACTTCCACAGGTTTTGTCATGATTATGTTGTGTAAAGTTGTTGTATATCATTTCCTTTTTCTTTTTTCCATTTACTTTTACGAAACACATTTATACTTACAACCAGTCCATCTCTCATTAGCATACGCGAAACGTTTTTGAATTCCGAATTTGTAGCCGCATATCAGAAGCAAAGTTCTCCGTCGTTGACTGAGAATAACACTACCACAATAGGGTTCATTTTCCGCCATATGACTATCTCAATGATAAGACTGGACTGCACTGACGTTATGGTAGTGAGTAGCAGGTAAACAACTGACGTGCGACTGCTTTTCTTCTATTACCATCCATAGTCTGGACCGAGTTCATTGGTAGCCCTTTGAAAGCTTGGATATATGCGTTATGAACATGATACACAATAGCGCATTTCGTAATCAAAACTATGCCTACCATCATTGTAGGAAGAAATGCTTTACGTTTTGCAGTGTATAGAGTTCAATGTACGTGACAGAAAATTTCACATTTCGTAATATTTTGGTAAATATTTTATAGACTTCATATATTTTGCAAGTATTTTATTTTTTGTTTTTAAAATAATTCTCATTGACAGTGAACCTAGCTTTCCAAATATTCCATTTGTAGTTCTGTATGAAATACATTTAGAAAACCCAAGCTAATCTTTCCAACAAATCAGGTATAGTTTATAAAAAGTAGTGTTTCCTCCGTATGACAGGTGTGAAATTAAACTTCCTCTATCCTTAGTGTTTTTATTTTCACGAATCGCCCCTTTTGATATATATTGTAGTTAGTATTTAGCAAAGACAAAGTAACCAGTAACTTATTATTATTTTCCTGCTAAGTAGGTTTCATAGAAATCAATATCTATAAACTGCGTTTACGCTATTTTTATTTAGCATTTCATTGTTTTGGCTTTAAAGTACACATTACACAATATTTTAGGATTTTCTTCATGTTTTCGCATTGTGGCAAAGAAGTTATATGTTAGCAATAATTGTTTCTTCATATTTTGCCTCTCTCTATTCATGAATATGCAACCCATTTTAGGCTATGTTTTACTATTACATCCTAATATTCCCAATTACGTCATTCATGTGCTTCTTTCAACCTGGAAGAGTGTAATCAATAACTGACTAATGACTAATTACTGTTCTACGAAAAATAACTTTTTTTCTGTTTCTAGAGGGTAAATGAGAGATACTTATAAACATTTTATCGCTGAATTCAAATCTGCTTTTAGTTTTCATACATCAGGGATAGTTTAAGGGTAATCTGGTTTTTTATTTGTTTAAATATTTTCCAATACATCCTTAAGCAGAGTCATAGGCGTACTGACAGAAATTCAATTAGGGAGGCCTATAAACTTTAGGATAGTAACAGAAGGTGATAGTTGAAGTACTCACATAATGCTCAATTTTTTACAGTCATTCACAGGATGGCTTATAAAAAATGGAAAATATGGAGAGGAATTGCACATCGTAAAATTTCATGCCTTATTTCTTCCTTTGTTATTGACCATCCCTGTTGTGCTGAATTATGCTGCAGCAATAATCAGTTAACATTGTGAGCATCCATTTCTCTTCATACCGTTTCTCCTCGGTAGCTATGTGTTTATGAAATTTTTCTCCATGCTCATCTGATTTCATCACTACACTCTCTGGAAACAAATCTAAATACGAGTCCATGAAACTTACTTTAAAGGACATGCTGAATCCCAAATCTTTATATGCTTTGATCATTTATTTCACAAACTCGTTATACTTAGGGTCTCTTCTACTTCTGTTACTGTATTGAAGCGTACTCAGACTCGCCTTTCTTTGTCTGCCATGCATGCTTCAAAATGTCAGTCTTGTTGAAGTTGTCGAATCTGAGGACCCACAAATACGCCTTTAATTTTAGCAGCTAATAGACGAGGGGATTTTTCAGTAAGATATGTAGACCTTCTGGTTGTTAGATCCATGGTGTTTACAAATTGTTTAATTAGGCCAAGTTCTACATGGAGGGGTGGAAGAACCATATCTTCACGAGCAACCAACTTTCCAATTTCGTTTGGGCTTTTTTATGTAGAGCGATCTTCTATATCGACTTTCCACTCACAAAAGAAATACCCGTATTTTGTGTAAGGCTGCTGCATCCCTAATAACAATGCAATTATTTTGAAATTGCCACACACCTTCCACTTATGCTCATTGTACCTAAGTACTTTGAGAGTAGTGGATAATATCTCACAACTCTCTCATAGCTCTCTTTATGTTATTGATTTATATTATCATTAATTTTTTGCCTGTAGTAGACTTATTAGTAAGCTGAAATTTTATGGTTTCTGTTATATAAGGGCAGCTATCCTGTGTAGATTTTCACTCTCTGAAGAAGTCAAACAAATACATTTTAAATTGATTGAAATCGGTGCCTTCTCACTTTGATTTTAAGATTAACTTGTCACAAAGTTTGAACAATATAAAAATTACAAATAGTAAAGTTAATGTTGCCAACTACTTAAATTACTTTTACAAATTTACCATATTTTTCGCTAATACAGATTCCACATATGATATATGAGTTCAGATTACGGGAAAACTGTCCTTTATAGAAACATTCTGAGTTCATATTTGAATTTAGCAATGCAAATTCCTTTAAAATAACATATCTTGATCCCAAGTAAAACCTTTGTAGAACAGTGTTATTAGTCAAAGGAAATTGTTCATATTTTGGTCTGTTTTAAGTGACACTTATTCTCAATCTGTGCCAGTCAGTAAATTCTCTTTATGTGTACTCTAAAAATGCAAGTCATGAACAAGTAAGATAGTGTCTATGCTATTTGAATGTAATTAATTTATTTTATGTGTGACGTTCATAAAGGTGTAAGTTGATAACATTGTAATCTCTGTACCTAACGTTGAAGAACATTGCCATGATATTAAGTTTAAAAAGCTCATTTTTAGCTTATATGTAGAGTGTTTTACAATTTTTAGTATAAAGTGCTAGTGGAATACATCGGTTTTAGCTCAGTTACTTGCTCACAAACTGATAATTGCACTCGTATATTCCATGAATCTGTGTGGTGTGCAATCAACCGACATGGGGACAACCTTGGTATGTCCGATGACAGTGATCACTTAATGCTAAGTATGAGTACCACTTGAAACAATAATCAATCAACTTGGCTCGACATTTTCATTGATCACAGAGCTCTAATTTACATCACTATCCAATCTCTATGACCCAGCAGAAGAACAAAGCTGGAAACATACGATTACATTTTCTTTTAATCGTAGAATGAAAACATTCAATCCATTTCCTTTACTCTTTACGATTTCTTATGTTTCTATCGTGTTTAGAGTTCTGCTCCACCAAAACTACATAAATGACGTAGTTAATGGTAGTATTGGTGGTATTGGTAGCATTGATAGGGAAAGAAATACACTACAAAATACAACGAATTAAGTCATATTTTAATGATAAATTCAAACATAATGATCATCAAAACCTGTGATTGTGAGTTTGGTCACTGTGGTAAAAATAAAAATTGTAAATTTCGGTTTAAAATAACATTAGTTGTGATCGCTATCAGTGTCTTCGATCTGAACTGTAGTATACTTAAAGAAGCTTCCAGAGTGCTTTGAAGACACTAGTGTTCCGTAAGATAAGCGGCTCTTTATATATCCTGTCTCAGTTTCGAGAAGGCTCAAAGTTCAACGCTTTCGGTTTCCAGAGGACGTTGGCAAAACATGAAATAAAACGCAAACAACGCGATCGATGGGAGGTAACGCCCAATACGTAGGCAACACACTTAACGTGCAGGTAATGCGGGTAGGTTGTTAACTGGCCAAATCTACTAGCAAAACTATCGTACTCTACAGTTACTTATGATAGTCTATAGCAGATTGAGGTAGTTTTACAACTTTAATGGTGTTCATGAAAGCTGACAGTTTTCAATGCACTTAGTGTTGATTATGGCTTCATAGAAATGGGTTCAATTGTTTTAGTGCCGCGGTTGTCTCGCTAATTTTGTGTCAGATAACAGCTTCCCTTACTAATATGTTTGTTGACAAAGAGAGATAAAAGAAGACTTATATGAGAGGGACTCAAAAAGTAACGAGAAATATTTTTTTCTGTGTAAATACACGCGCGGAGAAATTCGCCAATAATAGTAACGGAGAAATCTGATCTTAACTGACGCTGTGATATGCACATTCCCTGTGAGCTGTTTAGTTTTTCAGAGGCCTTTGTGTAAGCACGTGTTTCAGTAACCCAGGATGTATTTCAGGTTAGAACGACGTGCCTCAATTAAGTTTTGTGTTCTGAAAAGAACTAGAAACTGAAACGCTGTAAATAATACAGTAAGTATGTGGAGCATACGCTTTATCAAAAAACGAGTGTTTTGAATGGCATAAAAAATTAAAGATGCGAAATAAGGAAACGTCAACCAAGTGGAGGGAAAGTCATGCACTTTGTGTTTTTCTACAAAATTAGAATAGTTTACGACCACATAACTCGTAAACACTGCACAGCACCTTCAAGGACCAGTCAAGAGGAAATTGACCTCAAAGAGACGAGAACTAGCTCGTAACGAATGCATTTTCCACTAGGACAATACCCCTGCTCATTGAGTTATAGTAACAGAACAGTCACTCAACTAAGCGTTGGAGTCATGTCACAGTCATCATATTCACCGAATCTTGTACCATGTAATTTTTAACTGTTATCACGAATGGAAAACAAAAAGACTTTGCCGGTGCCATTTTCAACAGATGTTGAACTGCATTGTGCTGTTTAGAGTGCACAGAACAGGATGTTAACCAAATGTTCTTTGAGTGCGCTGGACTTCGTAACAAGCGTATAGCCTCAAGAGAATTGTGATTTGAAACTTTGTATTGAATATTAACAATTTAAAACAGGTTACACTGTCCAAACAATAAAAGTTTTCCGGTTAGTTTTTGACACACTCGTACATCAGAATTGTGTATAATGGCTAGATCGCTTACCATGTAATGTTGTGTGATAGCTCCGCGCCATATTGGACGTACTGTCAGAGAGTGCGATTGTAAGGATGTAGTTACATGTAGTTTAAATCATCAAAATGCTACGGTTCTGGCAGCACCTCAATAAATAAATATACAAGTAACATCAACATAATTAGGATTGAAAAAGTATTAAGCCTGTACCGTCGGTTTTCCTTGTATCAACAACAATAAACATTCATTAACTTGATGAAATTACACGCGTATGTTTCGCGATTATTTGCAACGATTTCACCGATTTCCCTTCACTGACTACAAAAGTCAGCGCGTAGCTAAAGCGTCGGTCTCGGTGGCCCAGTTGGTCAGAGGCTTCCCTACTGATCCCAAGGTCGTAGGTTCAAATCCGGCCCAGACATGGTTTTTAAGTGTGCTTAAAAACGACAGTTCCATGTCAGTAGATTTACTGGCATGTAAAAGAACTCCTGCAGGACAAAATTTCGGCACAGCGGCGACGCTGATGTGATCCTGGCAATTGACAACGTCGTTAAACAACAAAATATTATTATTATTATTATTATTATTATTATTATTATTATTATTATTATTATTATTATTATTATTATTATTATTATTATTATTATTATTATTATTATTATTATTATTATTATTATTATTATTATTATTATTATTATTATTATTATTATTATTATTATTATTATTATTATTATTATTATTATTATTATTATTATTATTATTATTATTATTATTATTATTATTATTATTATTATTATTATTATTATTATTATTATTATTATTATTATTATTATTATTATTATTATTATTATTATTATTATTATTATTATTATTATTATTATTATTATTATTATTATTATTATTATTATTATTATTATTATTATTATTATTATTATTATTATTATTATTATTATTATTATTATTATTATTATTATTATTATTATTATTATTATTATTATTATTATTATTATTATTATTATTATTATTATTATTATTATTATTATTATTATTATTATTATTATTATTATTATTATTATTATTATTATTATTACCTATTATTATTATTACCTATTATTATTATTACCTATTATTATTATTATTATTATTATTATTATTATTATTATTATTATTATTATTATTATTACCTATTATTATTATTATTATTATTATTATTATTATTATTATTATTATTATTATTATTATTATTATTATTATTATTATTATTATTATTATTATTATTATTATTATTATTATTATTATTATTATTATTATTATTATTATTATTATTATTATTATTATTATTATTATTATTATTATTATTATTATTATTATTATTATTATTATTATTATTATTATTATTATTATTATTATTATTATTATTATTATTATTATTATTATTATTATTATTATTATTATTATTATTATTATTATTATTATTATTATTATTATTATTATTATTAGCGTAGCAAACGGTATGACAGTTTTACACCAGAACTGAACTATCCCTTAACATATTATTAGTAAAGGACTATAACTGTTTACACATAATTTTCAGGAACCCCAAGTCATAGGCGTTGACTTGGGGCCGAGGAACTTACAAGGCCAGGGGTATCCATTTCAGCAACTTTACTGAACAAATTCCAAGATAGATTTCTAATTAAACAAACAGAATTGTTTAAATAGACCGAACGTATCGCAAAGGGTTACCTGTATTTCAAATGCAGATTTTAACTGTTAAAAATCTGATGTGTTGCACTCACATAACTTTCTCTACAATTGTACTAACCATTCTTACGAATTCTTATTCCAATACCTTCTTCGTGTTAATTGAGATAAACACACGCAGAAATTACCTTATTGCTTATTTCCTTGTAGGTGCAAGGGGAATATGAGAATTTGAGCGATAGTCGAATCTTTTAAAGCTTTCAAAGTTCATTCACGATCTTCCATTTGACGAGAGCTAAAGTTTTCCAAAACTCTCACAAATATCAAGGAATATCTCCAAAATGGTTCGCTCTAAAAAACACTTATTGAGGCATTAAATTGTGCGTTTTAGCAAGATCTAGATTTTTTGTATAGTAAGATTTGGTCTATCTCTTACGGTTTACCAGTTATGCAAAAGTCATCCAGAGTAAAAAGGACTACATGGGCTATAGCCAGAAAGTTCAAGATATACATTTCAGCTGCCATAAAAATATCTCAAACATGTGGCATTTTAATCAAAACCGTTAGAACCATTTTCAGGAAGATCAAAATGTTCGAAACATTTTCCATGTAAAGGGTGGTTTAGGGTGGAGAAATTTTCTTCAAAATCTTCGTGTCGCACCCTTGGGAGACATTAAACTTAAATACCAACTCCGAGTTTTCGTTTTTGAGTTATACTGTCCACAGACTGACACATAGACAGACAGACACACACACACACACACACACACACACACACACACACACACACACACACACACACACACACACACACACCCGCGCGCGCGGGGACATTTTCCTAAAAATGCTTTTCTTTGGATTCAGGGAGCCTCAAAACATATTTCCGCTGAAAATTCGACATCAAATTTTTTGGGTGGTATACAATACTTCCTCTACTTTACTATACGTAGTAGAGGAGGTAAAATGTAATGATAATGCCACCTTAGTTTCAGTTAAGAAACATTTGATGATAATCGGAGCACACAAATACTCAATTGTTCTTCTATTGACACATCCGTATTTTCATTCCCTATTGTAGAAAAAATATTTTGAAGGCTTAATATCTGCAATCAAATTTCGCAGCAAACTGCTATGCAAAACGCAATTCATTTTATATGTCGTGATAAATCTGCACATAGAAATCGCGTTGCTTCCATTTTTTAAGTTCGAGACTAACCCCTTCTATGGTTGGTGAGAAATTACTTTGTGATTGACATTTGTACCGTGTGTGACAGGTGGCAGGCACTTGTCAGGTTGCTGACCAGTGAGGTAATACGAATGCATCATCGTCAGAAGTTTGACGTCATGGATGTTGCAACAGCTGCGGTGTAAGTGGAAGTTTACGTGCATTTTCGAATGCACTTCTCTTAGTATGTAAGCATTTCGTTTGGCGAAGTGTTTGCCAGAGTTATACACAGTGATTTTTTAAGCATTTACCCATTTTAAGTGTTATATTATATTATAAACTTAATTCTTTTGTACCTCGCGGACATTTAAGAATCTGAGAGTGCAGAAGACAGCGATAAATATGGTATCAGCGTACTGAAACGCCCACATAGCAGCAGAAACGTCAATCACAAGGCTATTTCTCACCAACCATAAGCGACAGTGAGCTTTGAAATTAGGTACTTTCGTCGTTCGCGTGGCCGCGGATTGAAATTGCTTGTATTAGCTAAAAAGCTGTTGCTGTCATCCATTGTCATCAGGAAGAAGCCATGAACTTGCATCTCCATTTGCGGAAGACGAGTTTATAAGCATAATGAACCTTTATATCCTAATAGTCTGCCCTTTACTACTATACACGGCATAAATTAAATGATATTTGGGAAAGAAAATTTGGGAAGGAAACTTTCCAGTCTTTCATTTTTTGCGGTGCACAGTGCCTGCACTAGATGTCTAATTCTGCAATTTGATGAAATACTAAAATTTATTGTTTAGCCATAATAGTATACTGACATATATAACTAAAATAAGCAATGTCATGGTAGGTGGCCTACATATGCAAAAAAAGCTATAATATGGTCTGAATGTTTGTCCTTTTAGCCTTCGTTTTATGCTTCCTGCATCCTTAAAATAGGATTTTGTAGGTTTTCATTTTCAATCACTTATTAACACCAATAAACTTTCTTTTTCTTTCTGTTTTTATTATTTCAGGCTACATACCTATAACTTAAATATTATGCGCTGAAAATACCTTTTCTGAAATTAGTGCTAAAGCAATCATTTTTGTTTTTCTTATTTTAGTAACACTTATTTGTATCTTTAATTCGCAAAGGTGTATCTTATTATTAACCATCATAATACATACAGGATATATTTCACAGTTTTTTGTAACAAAAGGCATGACCATATGATTATCTGGTGTGAACGATTTCTTCTTCTTATTATTATTATTATTATTTTCAGTTTTTTGCTTATATTTGTAAGAATGGTTTAAGGGTAAATGTATAACAAGATTGTATCCTATCCCCCCTCGCTCTCTCTCTGTCTCTCTGTCTCTCTCTCTCTCTCTCTCTCTCTCTCTCCGCTCTCTGTGTCGCGCCGGCTTGAGCCACTTACTGTTATCTTACAGCACATTCTTGTATGAAGAGAGGCTTCCCTCCACAGAACACACCATTATTGCATCATTGGAGTATTGATCATAGATGTTAATTCTACATGTTTTAGGATATCTGCATATTTGTCTCCCACCAGTGCGAAACAAATCATCTTGATGTCTTCAAAGTTAATATGGTATTTAATATTTTTGCAGTTTCGTAGAACATTGAACTCCCACTGACCCGGGTACTCCATTTCTGGAAACATTGCCAACGATATTCAAGACCTCTTTCAGCAGCAAGATTGCGCTTTTCAAGTAGAGAATCGCTTTTGGTATATCTTTATAATATGTGTTGATACAAGACGTGTCCATGAAGTAAGTTTCGTACTCGTTTCATAGCTATCAAAACATATTGTGCAAAATAATTGTTTTCGTGATGGAGTAATGCATGGCACATGTTCTAGCAGAATGTTAGAAGTTCCCTTAATAGCATGTTGCTCTGGTTGAAGATGGAGACTCTTATTCCAGCTTCTGCCCGGTGTGAAGTGCGATCTGTGACAAGTTTTTGAATGCACAGAACATAGCGAAATTGAAAACGAGATGCTTAGTGCTGGTGTGGTCTTGCTCGATAACGCCCGACGGCTCGACGGACTACAGATTTCCTGCAGAAGCTCGGCTATGAGGTGTATAATCATCCACCCACAGCCAGCACCTAGCTTCCAGTGCTTTCCATCCTTTCTTGCACCTCAATAAATTCCTGTCCAGTTAGTGTCAGCATTTCCAGAATGACAGAGAGGCGGAAATGATTGTCACGCAGTGGTTCCAATCCCGGCAGCAGAGCTCTGCAATGCAGGATACAAAATTTGCTCCCACAATATGACCAATGTCTAAATTCTAGTGGTAAATAACAGCACAATACTTCTTGTATGTGTTCTAGTAAATCTTTCCAATAAATTGTGTTTTGCTTATATAAACGGCCCAAGGAAAGCTAATGTGGCTCAAATATGCAAGGACAACAACAATAAATGTTTCGGGTCTTGTCTGAAGAACTAAAAACAGTAATTGAGGATATTTTAGGTTTCAATCCCTAATTAAGGTGATTTAAGCCTTGCTAACTGCATATAATTAGATCTGGAAGGTTTGAAACATAGAAACATTAAGAAACAGTTTGTCATATAGCAAGAAGAAGTAAGTAAAACCCTGAGCATGTGCCCTCCAGAGCTTAGTTAACACTTTCTGGGGTTTCAAACACTGTAGTCAAGCGTTATGCTCTTGAAATTGCGACGAAGTTTCTCTCCACGAGAAGATTACTTGCGTAAAGGTTAGCAGCAACCCCCTCCGACAGGGGGATATCGTTTGAATGACGTAATTACGAGGTGGGAGGTAATTCAGGTGGGACGTCTAATTTAGTTGTTTACTTCAACGTCTGCATATCCATAATGGAAGTGTCTAGGAATAAAAAAGTGAAGTGTCACAAACAGGCAACGTCATTTAATACACAACGGAGAAATCTTAGGCATAAAGAATGCTTTGTAAGTTCATTAATATTAGCCTGTTTTCCTTAAGGCAATGTATCCCGAAATTGGTAAAACTGTATAAACTTTAATTGTTTTTCTTTTTTCTTTAAACACGTTTACGGTACCTAAAACTTGTGCCTTTTTAAATTAATTTTAACGTCCTCCAACCTGGTATGTTCTATCGGACGATGAATGAATGAATAAATGAAATTAGTGAAATGATGCTCAAATAAGTCAGGGATCCATAGAGCATAAAGTTATCCGACATTTGCTTTTCCAGGATAAGAAATAACCCCGGCAAACGCCTTATCAGTATAACCCACCCTAACAGAGATTAGAACTTGGAACCTCTTGAATGCCAGGCAGGCACGCTACCAATACACACAGAGGTGGGCGATTGTATTTAAACGCAGCATTGATAGCTCTTAATACCAACAATGCTAAGCATTTTTATTTAATCGGTACTTAACCATTTACGTAAAGCACCTCATTTACCTTTAAACTCCATTTTTCAGCATTGTTCACTACTCAAAATGCTTCTTTGGATCACAAGCCTATTAGCTTGAAATTTTCAGGAGAGCTTTGGAAATTATGGATTTAAGATTTTTATGCACTACTTAAAAATATTGAAAAAATAAATTGAAATTAATTATTTTCCATGGTTCGCACTGAGAAAGGTTTAACAATTCAATGACACGTAGATAGTTGTTTTTCTTAATCTAATTACAATTAAGAAAGTTGAACATACAAATTGCTTTAAGTTTACACACTATGCTCAAATTAAAACTTTGGGAGCATGACAATAAAAGGTAACGTCCAATGAGCATTTCATATTAGCATATTAAAAGGTGATTACTATGAATCCTTAAAGGCAGGAAAATCCGAAGGAGTTTCAGGTGTGAACGCGCCAAGAAGAAGCTACATGAGGCAGACAGGCTAATTTAGTTGTTTACCTGTGTCTATGAGTATCTAATGAAATCTGCCACCATAATAGCGCCTAGGATAAGTCAAGGGGAAGCTGTCACCAAGCAACCTCATTTAATATACATGAGCAGTATAACAGACACTCAAGGTGAAAATAAATGTAAATTGAGTTGTTCTTGAATGATAAAGGAGAGCATTATCTTCTACTCTTGTGCAATTTTAATACTTATAAACATGACAACTGCAAGTGTCTCCGTATATTTTATTTATTTTATGGAAAAGTGAGAGATGTGTGGGGGATATTCTTTGAGGGAAACATTTTTAGATTGCCCTATTTACTCTCGCTTTTTATTGTTTTAGCGAAAAAGGTGCAGATATCAAAATACTGTATACCAAATTAATAGAATCCGCTGCTCTATTCGATCTTTGCCATTTATTACGCAGAATCATCATTTCCCATTCTCCTACCCTCTCTGTCTCTCTTTCGTATCTAATCCTCACTCAGCCACTTATTTTCTATATTATTATTATTATTATTATTATTATTATTATTATTATTATTATTATTATTATTATTATTATTATTATTATTATTATTATTATTATTATTATTATTATTATTATTATTATTATTATTATTATTATTATTATTATTATTATTATTATTATTATTATTATTATTATTATTATTATTATTATTATTATTATTATTATTATTATTATTATTATTATTATTATTATTATTATTATTATTATTATTATTATTATTATTATTATTATTATTATTATTATTATTATTATTATTATTATTATTATTATTATTATTATTATTATTATTATTATTATTATTATTATTATTATTATTATTATTATTATTATTATTATTATTATTATTATTATTATTATTATTATTATTATTATTATTATTATTATTATTATTATTATTATTATTATTATTATTATTATTATTATTATTATTATTATTATTATTATTATTATTATTATTATTATTATTATTATTATTATTATTATTATTATTATTATTATTATTATTATTATTATTATTATTATTATTATTATGATCATCATCATCACCATCACCATCACCATCACCATCACCATCGTCGTCATCGTCGTCATCGTCGTTATTGTTATGATTATTATTATTATTATTATTATTATTATTATTATTATTATTATTATTATTATTATTATTATTATTATTATTATTATTATTATTATTATTATTATTATTATTATTATTATTATTATTATTATTATTATTATTATTATTATTATTATTGATGTTGTTGTTGTTGTTGTTGTTATTATTATTATTATTATTATTATTATTATTATTATTATTATTATTATTATTATTATTATTATTATTATTATTATTATTATTATTATTATTTTCATCATCATCATCATCATCACCATCACCATCGTCGTCACCGTCGTCACCGTCGTCATCGTCGTCACCGTCGTCATCGTCGTCATCGTCGTCACCGTCGTCACCGTCGTCACCGTCGTCACCGTCGTCACCGTCGTCACCGTCGTCACCGTCGTCACCGTCGTCACCGTCGTCATCGTCGTCATCGTCGTCATCGTCGTCACCGTCGTCATCGTCGTCATCGTCGTCACCGTCGTCATCGTCGTCATCGTCGTCACCGTCGTCACCGTCGTCACCGTCGTCACCGTCGTCACCGTCGTCACCGTCGTCACCGTCGTCATCGTCGTCATCGTCGTCACCGTCGTCACCGTCGTCACCGTCGTCACCGTCGTCACCGTCGTCATCGTCGTCACCGTCGTCATCGTCGTCATCGTTATTATTGTTATTATTATTATTATTATTATTATTATTATTATTATTATTATTATTATTATTATTATTATTATTATTATTATTATTATTATTATTATTATTATTATTATTATTATTATTATTATTATTATTATTATTATTATTATTATTATTATTATTATTATTATTATTATTATTATTATTATTATTATTATTATTATTATTATTATTATTATCATTATTATTGTTGTTGTTGTCATCGTCATCGCCATCGTCATCGTCGTCGTCATCATCATCATCATCATCATCATCATCATTATTATTATTATTATTATTATTATTATTATTATTATTATTATTATTATTATTATTATTATTATTATTATTATTATTATTATTATTATTATTGTTGTTGTTGTTGTTGTTGTTGTTTTTGTTTTTGTTATTGTTACATTGATGATGTTGCTAATTGGAATGAGAATATGAAATCTGCCTCAATAGGTTTGTCAGTCACCTACAGTATTGGTCTCTTTGTATCCATCTTCAAGACCCGAAGATCATAGTATGAATTACAGAGCTCAATGCGCGGTGATACACAGCACCACATTTAGTTAGGCATTTCTAGAACTGGTTACTGCACCTTAGATGAAAGGTTACACAAAGATAGTTCGTGTTAGATCTGTGGCAGTAATGGTCACTTTATGTGAGTTCTCCAATTCATGCCTGAATTCTGTTTCTCCTCCATGTCACCCCAGTAGTTTTTCCTCTTCTTTTGTTTGTTTTATTTTTGTATGTGGTGGAGTAGATTAGCTTTAACTCTTTTTGAATGTGCCGATTGTTTAATTGAAGGATGTCCACTTGACCTGCAGTGATCGCCATTGTGTTGACGATCCTGATGAAGCAGGTCTAAATATCAAGCGCCACCAGTCGAGTTGCCGCAGGTAGATAGCGTGTTTTAAGGTATTATTCCACGGTAGCAGTAACGAATGAATACACAAGTAAAACCGCAATGAATCAAACCGGATACTGGTGTACAAAAGACTAAGACGAACACCCGTCACAGCGTACAACATAAGCGCACATCATATTTGCCACACAACTAGCAGCATAAACGTGGACTTCGAAATCAATCAATATATCAGCAGTTGAGGAAGTAATTGGCATGTTTTCTCCGTATACAACATTCAACCTGTGATGTTACTTATGTGCGTTCATTGTAGAAATATAGGAAATATTTGTAGTGCTTTTTCAGTTACTTCTCTTGCCTTTTGTATAGAAATAAGTTATTTTAACCATCCTTCAACAAAGAAAACATTTTTCCCTAAATGGAGATAGTAGGGGAAAACTATAACGTAAACATGTAGAACTTCAACGTTAGTGCATAGTATATCCTGCGTTTTGGGAAGTTGTACAATCCTGGAGAATTTACAGACTATTCCATAAACACTGCCCCCTCATCTGCATCGTATTGATTTCGGCTGAATTGACTGCTATGTGCCTGTAGGGATGTACTAAATCCTGTTCCACCAGCACAGCACTGTGAATGCGGGGATTTAGCAAATACTCTCACATAAATGTGTACCTTCTCATTTCTTTTAACGTTCCAAATTAACTTCAATATGAAATGACAAACACAAGGCACTGAAACTTATTTTATTCCATATAGACATTTTGCATACAAAATAAGGACAAGAAATTATTAGTTCCGGAATAGCACAGAGTCTCCTTAATGGGCTCATTGGGTAATATTAAAACCCAGGCTGAATCAATTATTCCCCAGAGAAAATGCAAATAACTTTTAGTTCTAATTCTGTAGTAATAAAATTTAAATTAATTTTAATAGAACAAACCCCTCCCCCCACAATCTACGTATAAATTCTTCTTCAAAATACCTACATGGTTTCTGGCAATCCACACAAACATGAGTAAACTTCTCGTTAGCGAGCTTTATAACGTCATCCATTTTAAAGTTTAGGTTCCTTTGTGCAACCTAATTCTTTACAGTTGTCCACATTGAGCCGCTTGTGGTTGGTACAGGAAGGTAAGGCAGTAGGAATAAACGGGTTGATTATTTATTGACCGAAGAAAACATTAAATGGATTACTTTTTGTTTGTTTGTTCATTTTTTTTTTCTTTTTTTGTTTGTTTCCTTTTAGGGAAATTATAAATACCAGATATATGAAGGGAGAAAATATTGACGTTGAATTGTTTTCTGAGAAGAAATTATACGAATTCTTTTAATCCTTACAGTAAGCAACTTATTAAATATTGCATCATGATAGGTTGCCCTTTGAATTATAAGAGCGTAGTTTGGAGTCATCTGGTAATCAATCTTTCCTCTACCCACTTCTCACAACTCGTGTAGTTCATTCTAAAGTGGAGGATTGGATGTAAATTCTTGTTTTCATCTCAAACGAACGATAAGCCATGGCCTTTTAAAGTCCGTGTTAGCAGTCCTCGAATGCTGCCATCACTCTAAACACACGGAGTAGTTTGGAAGAAATGGATATACCTCTTATCCATACACACAGCTCTTCATTTTGCTGGAGAATCGGACACTGGGTTCGCATTGGGTTGCTTACTAAACATATTCACCACAACTGCACCAGTTTTGGTCTGGGTTTGAAATATTTTCCTCTTTTGCTCTTATAATTAGACTTTTCTGGATTCGACTTGGTATGGCCTTAATCCAGGTATGGCTCAAGGAACTAATAAACCTTGTAATAACGTTAAGACATGATACGACACAACAGTGAAATATTAAACAGAGACCGGTGTTCCGTTACACATGGCATTCTAATGTATAACTGAAGTGGAGAGCTATCCATGACGTCAGAGCGAATTCTTGGTGTAAGTTTCAACTTTTATTACGGGAGTAGGTACAGGAAAACCTAGGAAGCTAGGTTTCCCCACAAAAGAATTCTATATATCTTATATTTCAATATATTAAAAATCTTAAATTTAAAATTTTATCTATCGAGTCAAAATGGCACGGATTCTTTAGAAAAGATATGGGCTTTAAAATATTTCCAATGCTATAATTTTTTTTTAAATATATATATAAACTTAACGTCCTACAACATTGTGTCATATCGGACGAATGAATGAAATGGGTGAAATGATGCTCAAATGAGCCCGAGGTCCATGGAGCTTTAAGTTACCCGACATTCGTCTTCTCAGGGTAGGGAAAACCTCGGAAAAAAACCTTACCCGGATAACTTACCCTAAGGGAGATTCGAACTCGCGACCTCTTGAACGTGAGGCAGACACGCTAACCAGCACGCTACCGAGGTGGGCACGTATAATTGTTTCAAATACTTTGTAGCTGAAGTTTGAATCTAATACACTGGTGTTTTGCCTCATTGTTTTATTATGTATGGACACCCGCAACTATTTTGTTTTATTTTCTTTTTTCTCTGTTCATCCATTATCTTTTTCCGAGCTTGAACTTTTGAAATGTGCTTCTTCTTGTACTAAGGCAACGTCGCCCCAACTCACTTTCTGAACTGGGACACGTTGCATTAAGCAAATATTTTGTTATGCTATAGGAGACAGTTCTAGTATCTAGGCGAAACTTGTCAAGAAGTGGGGCAGTTAATGAAGATGGATCCGAGCAATTTGCTGCTTCATTAGATCAGATTACGCAAATGACTGGGGTGAGGGATTTTTCTCATCAGGTTTCTTATACCGACGAGCAACCTTAATCTAATAGCAAAGGCTCCTGAGCCCAGGTAGTTTCAAATATTTATTAGGAGCTTCAATATCAAATTCCATTTAAAGTGAATAAAGCAAGATGGGGATTCCTTATAAAACATCCAGTAGCATACGTATTAAAACAGTGAAGAAAAGTACTCAAGTATATTAAATGAGCCGCAGTTTGTGCTAAAACTGCTTCCAGATGGTGCGAAAATTTTGATGCCGTTGATTTCTATGCCTCTACCGCTGCAGTCTTAACTTTAAATACCTGGGATCTGTGGGTATGTGTGGGTGTTTGTTCTAAAGTGAACACTAGTTGAAGTTGCTGAATTCGTTTTAATATCGTTTAAAACTTTTAAATAGAATGATTGATAGATTTAGCGACTGCTAATTTTAAAAGAATTATGTTCACCTTTCCTATCAGAATCTGAGGATCAAACTGCGGGAAATTGTAGAAGGTTTAACCAGCAAGTTAACTAGTACTAGTCGGTAAATCATTTGCTTATTAAAAGGCGTCACTGTGCGCTAAATCTACAAGAAATTTTAACACACGTAAAATCACGTTCGCCCGACGTGGTCATTACTAGATAAGTCCATCTAATGTGTGTGGAAATTCTCGAGAATATGTCTGATCTAGCTTTAATTCGTTGCTTCTCAACGTGAAAGTGCACAAGTGGACCAACCATATAGCACAGCTAATGCGTTTCAAACACGTTAACGCAGTATTAGCTTGCCTCTGACCTTTCACTCGAGTTACTGATTCTCAGAATTTCAGCCTACGTGAATTTGCATCAACAATCCTAGCTTTTGCTACCTGGTTGCGTTTACTAATGGTTTCTCGGAACACGAATTGCTAAATGACCTATTTCTCTGTACAATCTGTCAACCCTGGCTTCTTGCATCTTACACTGAGTTTACTTATGTAACCTATTTATTGCAATTATTTCTGTGTCTAACTATTATTTCTTTAATTAATAATTCGTTGCTTCTCAACAGTAATTATGTAATGAATGTACAGGTAAAAAATCACTGCAGATGTAATTTTATTTGTTATACCTTAATATACATATATAATCAATAAAATGGGCAAGCTATTTTTTCAGCGGGCAACTTGTACGTCAAGAATTGAATTTATAGCAAGTGTTTCTTTTCATGTTGAAAACAACAGAGTTGATTATCATCGTATCTGTAATAATTGTTAGGGAGCCTACGGGTACGTGAGAAACACAATGAATTCGAAATAATTCTGTGTAAAATGTACTGTGAGGAGCTACAATGGGCCTAAGGTGGCCAAGTGGATCACAAGGAAACCCATCGACGTCCTAAATTAACCAGTCTTAATAAGACCTTAATATATCAAGCACACACAGAATCAGCTTCACATGTCTACGCTTCAGTCTTCCCTTTCGTTTAAGAAAATACACCATGGAATGTTTCTTGTGTGCCATAAGAAACGAACTGCACACTGCAAGATGACTTATAAACTAAAATTAAACTACCAATAGTACTTGAAGATAAGGTTAAAATGCTTTAAATTAGTACACAGTTTTCACTTTATCCGTGATTTCCCGCACAATAAATGACATCATGGTTGAAATCATGATAGGCGAGTTTAATATTGTCCCTCTAGCGGCAGAAGTACATAATAGATGCCATGCCATCGGTGAGCCGAGCACAAAACTGTCCCTCAAGCGGCAGGAGTTACCAGATGGATGAATGTTATTATTACATGCATGGGAAAGCAGAGGATGTTGGTTGTACGAACATTAGCTAGCAGTTGGACCACATCTAGAGCACTTTAATTTGCATTGTTTTCCGCAAACCATCAGAGCTCTTTTTAGGTAGAGAGCGCTTTTGTTTCAAGGCACACTCAACAGTCAGCTATAACGTCATTCTTGCTTTATCGGCGCGCAGGAAATCACGGTCAAAATGGACACCATATTCACCTTATCTTTCACCGTTTTCTGAAAAATAGCTTAGTATTTCAGCTAAAATTTGGTAGCACAATTACTTGCTGCTGCTAAAGCTGACGATATCCCCTTCGTTAAGTGTGGTTGAGAGACTGGTGTCCGAGAAGGGAGAGGGAGGAGTGAGAACAAAATGTTTCTTAAACAAATTAGTAGCCGTGTGTACTTATTTACTTATTTATTCATTCATTCATTTATATTACAGTCACAATAGGCCAACGCTTGTAAACAGGGACAGTAAATAAGTATGTATTGCATCTTCAGATTTATTTGTCCCTTGTTGCGTGTCAGTTCAAATGAATGACGCCATTATTAGTTGAGCGAGCCCCTTCTAGGAAAGGGAAGGTGCGGAATTGAACTTCTATCTTCTGTTTAAACAGTTTACGTATGTACAAAGCCCACAGATGAAATTTGAGAAGAAGCTTGTAAGGGCACAATTTTTAAATTATGATAGAAGTGTTTGTTAGAAATTAGACGATGCAACCGAGCGAGATGACTCCGCGGTAACGCGCGAGGCTCGCATTCGGGAGGTCGTGGGTTCGATCCTTGCACCCGGCCTACTCAACCAGGAACTTTCCCGGGTCACCAGGTGAATGCTGGGTAGGTTACTTTCATCCTTCGAATTTCCTTGCTCTCCATTTCACTTCGCTATTCATTTCATTAAACCTATCATCCGCTTGGTCTCCTTAAGGGTAGAAAGCGTCAGGGTTCAGGTGCAGCATGGTGAGGAAAAATGCTCCGTCGCTTGTCACGAAAGCTGGGCTCTGGCTCGAGTACCTACTGAGGTCCTTGAGCTATAGAGTGGCCCCTACAAGAGGCGCTCTGCGCGAACTGCTGGGGGACAGGTGTACTGGCTGTTGTAGGGGTGTTTCAACCTGGGAACATTTAGGGACCCCCACCTTCAGCCATGGCTGCGCTCCTGTGATCCGGCCACCCTCTGTCTCCTCTCACTTCAAGTTTCCCTTCCGGGGGCGCCCCTTCAGGGCACAGGCACAAAAGATCTCTGCCCTACTCCTGCTCCTGCTGATAAATGATACAAATTAAAATAAGCCTTTGATGTTGATTGAGTGAAATTTTAGTACTACCTTGCCAAAGAATGTTCTTGTGTGTAAGGTGGGAATGAATAAAGAACTGATACGCCTTGGAAGTAACTTCAGTCAGTTATTCTCCAAACCTTAAGGAACATGGGAAATGGATTTTCTAACTTCCTTTTTTAACTTAAAGCTATTTACTTGAAAATTCCCATACCTACGATGAATAAATAAATAACGGTTGTGCCGCAGCTTAAATCTCTAGCTCACAATGGTTTCTCGCATAATACAATTGAAAAATTTCAGTTAGCAAAAAATTACACATTTTCTAAACCTGCTTGGCGCATTCATATTTGTCTGAGAAGTATGATATTGACATGTTCTGTTATTTTAGTGAAGCGAAAATAAATTTAAGGGTTATTCATTAATTGCATAAATAAATGTTACCAGTGATATTAAATAAAACAGTTGACATCTTAAACAGAGAATTCCGCGAGCTTATTGCTCTTTCTTCCGATGTCCCGACTTGTATACAAGAACCTTGGAGCGTTTTCAGAGCAAGTAAACACAAACATGCCACGTGACAAAGCTTAGCTAAATGCTACTCAGATTGTGTAGCACATAGGGTATGCACTAAGGGGGACACCTCGCCCACTGAGGTCTACAAGAGATATTTTGCGGCTATTACCTCCAAGGCGGAAGGGATGAAGTCAAAGAACCACAGGAGGCTACAGGTCTCAGGTAGACAGACCAGAACTGGGAAGTCACTAACACTTCCTGGCTCAATGACCCCTCCCGCTACTGGAGCAGCCCAGAAGGGACGATGAACGAACCGTAAACCATCTGGTGGCGATGGGGAATACCCTTTTCTTTGAGCAAGCACCCGCACTACCTCTCCGTAGCATCATACGCCACGAAACATCAGAAGGAGACGGAATTAAAGGGAAATGTAGGAAAGAAAATCATGATAGATGAGAAACCACCCCAGCATTCACCTACCGACCAAGGAAAACCATGAAAACTCAAGATTAGAGACGGAAATCGAACCAGGGACCTCTCGAATGCGAGTCTCATACGCTACCGCCAAGCCATCCTGCTCGGTCACCTTTATTGTACATCGAGGTAGCAGTATTACCTCATAACCGCGTTCCAGTACTCCAGCCCTTCGTTATACTGGGCGAAGGCACGCGTCACACATGTTGCCAAGGAAATTAAGTTTTACGTCCATTTCAATTTAAAATTCTGTCCAAACTATTGGATTTGCGGTATAAATATATGGACAGCTAATTCGTCGTTTTGTACAGTAATAAGACCTTTATTCCGATCCATTCACATGCTTCATACATTTTGTATAAACATCCTTTTTAAGACTAAACGGTGTTTTGGATCATGCACAGTGGAACATGTTCTATTACCTAGCTTTAAAAAGATTGTGCCACTTACAGTGGAATATATCTATAATTTGCACTTTCAAAATACAACCTTTGGGTTTACATATTACATGTTATTTGTGGAAAACTATGGCTTAATAATGCCCTCCTTCCTCTGTAACACTTTGCATTGGATGGTCTGCAAAGCTTCACATGACCTCTGGTTCTTCTCTTCAGCTTGCTAATATTCTCCAAACTGTTTGGAAAAGCGTTATCTGGATAGCCCCTGAGGCGGGATATATGAGCCATGGTTCCATCCTGTTTATATCAGTGGCTCTCTATTGCCAGTGTAGGAATAACAAATTCTTTTACCATCAGGGAGTAGCGTTCAGAATTCACAGTGACGTCCCTGGAGATTTTTTTTTTAAAAAAAGAAATGGGTCGAATATCCCCATAGTGCCTACAGCACACTGGCCTTTTGAGCATACACTGGAATTTCAAAAGTTACTTGAGAGTTCTGAGGTATCCAATGCCTATATTTCTGTTTATTCACATACCCCATCAAAGTTGACCTCGTCAGTCACAACCAGGAAATTAATGAATCCAGGATTGGCATTTGTTCCGGTTAGCAATGCGTTACAGACCTACACCCTTAAAGCCTTAGCTCTCTGCTTCAGATACTGCAGCATTTGTATCGTGTACGACTGGAAGATAACATCGTCATCCTGTTCAGGCACTTTTGTGTTAGTTGCAGCGTTTGTGAGTGCCGCCTTGTTGAACGTCGAGGACTTGCTTGTAGAGCAACACTTACCTGCGCAATGTTTTCAGGTGTTCGTCCCGTTCTTCTCCGCGGGTGTAATCGATTGTGGACCCTGCCATCTTATGCCATTGGGTCTACCATCCATCCAGCTTACGTGTAGGAACTGCTCCGCGGTTGTGTTGATCTCCTAACTCCCTTCGGAATATCCGCTGCACTGTTACAACAGATCCTGTCGCAATAAGCTGATTCACGCAGAACACGCGCTTCTGAACGCGCCAGGATTCCAAAGTTTTTGAAATCCAAGTAAATACCGTAAAGATACCTAGCTCAATGTGTTTCCCTACTTCTGCTTTGCAGTGGTGACAACCTGAAAGTAGGTAATAGAAAATGCTCCACCCTATGCAATAGAATGTAAGTACTTATTTGTTCAATATAGTAAGCGTTCATTTTAAATGACGTCATAGCTTTGAGTCAACTTTTAAAGCCAATGCCCACTATAAGGAGAACCATGCAACGTAGCTCAGTGGCGGAGAAGTTGCCTGCAAAGCACGGCGTTCAGTACGAAGATTACTAATATGGTAGGAATGTGAACTGCTTTGAAACACTGAGGTGAGTGTCTGCCTTACTGTAGGGGAGAGGGTTAAGACGATTGTAGCTAACACCTAGCACTTATCTTCCGTTCAGGCTGAACACTGTGTTTATAGGCAACTTCTTTGACAAACGAGTCATGGACCTTTGCAAAAGAATTAAGCGGCTGGAATTCTGGGCTCAGCTACTAGACCAGTGACGTCATGCAGCACTTTGGAATGATCACCCAGTATTGAGCGCATAAGAGGATATAGTTATCTCCTGGAAATACGAGATAAAATCAACAGAATATTTTAGTTTGCCTTAAATGTTGCCACATATAGACCGTGATGTGCAATATTTTCTATCAGAAGTTTATCCTGTTGCGGAATTCTGCCACGGTTTTAGTTTAAATACAGAGGCACGCTCACCTTTCTAAAAAATAACTCTGACCTTCTAGAAATGCTACATTGCCTATAAGCACCCTTTGATGGTTTATGAATCATCGGTTGAAATAGTCGATTAATTGTTTAGTTAAGTACAGTAGATGAACTTTCAAATCTCTGTACTTTCTCTTTAATCCCATAGACGTAACCCTGTGGCACAACAGCGCATCCGGGCCAATACCTGCCGCCCGACCACTGCGTCCCCAACCTCTGCCCACCACAGGCGTCATGAGTGGGGTGCAAAACTGGAGGTGGGTCGTGGTCAGCGGTCCCTGTCCCTCCCGGGCGGTTATGCGGTCTTCTCGAAAAGATTTAGTCCCATAGTTAATTGTAAAAACAGAAACACTTTAGTTTTCACACACCCAGAAACCCTTCGCATATGCAACCAAATAGAGATTTCATACTTCCAGGCCTTTGGAAAATACACATATTCTGCGACCACCGATAAAAAGAAACCGCTCAGTTGTAAAACAAAATAGCGGTTCGTTTATCTCTAATGATAGCCATTTTCTATTTATAAAGTTATTCAGCCTGCCCTGCTAATGAACCTGATTATAATTTAATTTCAATGAAACAAAACATTTTCTTACATCAGGTTTATTAGAAGTTTTAGCATACATCTATAGAATTAAAATAAGGAGTGTTCAAAGGTTTTAAACTGTTTCGTCGCACACACACATACACACACACACACACACACACACACACACACACACACACACACACACACATACATATACACACACGCATACACCTTTATCTACAATATTTGTTAAGTGACACAGAAATAAATATGACACACGTTTCGTGCGGTTATAAACAGGATAATTGCTTTTTAAACTTGCTCCTTTGTTCACTTAAATGTTACATCATGGCTAGAGTTGCACTCAACAAAATTAGGGTTTGGTAATTTTGGAACAGTACATAATTGACGCAGTAAATGGTAGGATGTCTTCGATCTGAACTGTAATATACTTAGAGAAACTTCCAAATATTTTGATGACACTAATGTTCCGTAGGTTAAGCGGCCGTTTATATGTATACCCTCTCTCAGTTTTGAGAAGGTTACAATTCAACGCTTCCGGTTTCTAAAGGAATCTAGTAAATATGATCACATAGCGCAAACAGCGAGGAACGCCCGATAGGTATACAACACACCTAACGTACGTGTAACACGGGTAACTTCTTAACTGACCGATAATTCTACTAGGGAAACTGCCATAGTCTACACTTACTTATAATAGTCTACAGCAGCCTGCGGTAGTTTTACGGCTCTAATCATGCCCATTCATGTACATATATTGTTAGGAATAAAACGCAACTGGTTTTTGTTCTACACTATTTCCCTGTGAAGTACAAGTCTATTTTAAACTCCATGACATTCTCAACTAAGGCTCCCTAAGTCACACACACACACGCGCGCGCGCTCAGAACTTTTGTCTTTATAATATTGGTATTTATGAAGCATTCCATACTTTTCAAACGTTAATTTTAAAGTAGAATAGTTCAACACTTGGATTTTATGTTGATGTCCTTAGTTGCTAACAAACTAAGATGCTTGGCATATGTTTATATGCAGCGAAGTTATAAGCAGCACACGCCACTGTGCCGATATTTTAGAAGGGCAAGAGAGAGGATACAAGTTGCTGAATCAGAATTCCCCTGAAGTCACCACGCCACCTCCTCTCAAGCAAAGAAGTGGAGTTGACAAATGGGCACTCGCTTGCTCTACGTGATAGAGAGGGGATTTTGTTACGAGCTCAGTAGTATGGATTCCTTGCACTGTCAGTGACGTCCTACTAAGCAACTGCACTGGCTTTTAGTGGCATATTAGGCTTGCTTCCCATTTTGGAACACAAGAGTATATGTAAACATGCGACATTATCTAGAATTTAAATGGAGAAAATTATCTGTACCCGCCACGACTTCGTAATATGCATTATGACAGAAATATTGTAACAATTTGACAACTTAACGAATCTCACTTCTGACACCAGTGTCAAAAATGACAAAAGTCCAGTCTAGTTACTTTTCTGTCACTTCAGTCTCCTCCAAAACTTTTGCACAAATACACAGTTCTCCTTTACGGACATTAACACAGTATTTCGTGATACTACGACACTCAACCGTTTTCTTACAACTCACAATAGCTGACTTTGACGATACAATCACTGAACACTCATTAGCTGCTTCGCTATCTTCCTTTCAACGAGACCGTACACACACTATAGCTAAAAACTGACTGACTTCCCGACGTCTCATGTCTGCAACTAACTCATCTGCTCGGTGCTTTGCCTCGTTATATAGCGACGATGACGTAACACGGACCTTTCTCCAACTTCTGCAAATACGCCGGCTGCCGAACACTACTCGAATAATCTAGAGAACACTTTGTGTTGCCGCACTGATTATTGTCACGTGTTCACAAGCAGTGGCGCGCGGCAGCCTGACCTTGAGCACCTTTGGCACATGCACCACCAATGGGAAGGGACAACCCGGCATAGACCGTCCTTTGTTGTGCACGGCGTCCGATGTCACAATATGTATAAAATGTCATGCTTTTGGTGTCCGAAATCGGAGTATTTAAGCAGTTATGATAAAGTTTTATGCATCACAATATCAATTCAAACATTGAGAACAACTAGACATATGCAACACTAATCTATTTAAGTAAGAAATTCCCTGCCTATATCCCGCGTTGTTTTAGACGTCTTCTCCATCTTCAATTCACACACACACACACACACACACACACACACACACACACACACACACACACACACACACACACACACACACACACACACAGAGAGAGAGAGAGAGAGAGAGAGAGAGATTCACATGTATAGAAACACCCAAGCACGACATCGTACCCAAACTCGCTGTTCCCACGTGATGGAACACCAAAACCGAAGGCTTTTGTGATTATCTTTCTTCTGACTATTATGTGGCTGATGATTTGCATATATCATATCGTTTCACCCATACCTTAACGACCTCTCTTATGGTCGGTCTAGGTGGCTCAGTTAGTTAGACGCTGACCTACTGATCCCAAGTTCAAATCCGTCCCAGACTGATGGTTTTTAAGTGTGCTTAAAGCGACAGCTCCATGTCAGTATATTTACTGGCATGTAACAGAACTCATGCGGAACAAAATTCCGGCACACCGGCGACGCTGATGTGATCCTGGCAATTAACAGCGTCGTTAAACAACAAAGTATTATTATTAGACCTCCCTTATTCCAATACCTTTTAGAGTGCCAAATGCTCCGGTGAACGGTGTTGCCATGTCTTTTAATTCGGTCGCTCTGCGGTGTAACTCCACAAGCAGAACCTTTAAGAACACTCTGAATGCACGACTGTAATCGACTTGTCAACAGCAAATTCTTTGGCTAAGAGTATATTGGGAGTACCCTCTCTGTTGTGTTTATGACATTAGCAGCACAGGGACGGTGAGGGACTGGCTTACAACTCCTTGGAGTGTAGCCGTTTTGAGATGGGCACTACTATACATTTTTAAGGTCAGAAGGGTAAGCAGAGACCTTGACTTAAAGCGTCATTCATAAGAATCCGGAACCAACACAACTGCGTTTATCTTTCAGCAAGGTGTTAGCACTTAATTAAATGGGTTTGAGAAACTGCGCGGCATTTGCAATGGTTATCAATACGCGGGAGGGGATTTCGGCATTTAGGGCACCAAGGATTGTTGCGCTTCTGAAAACCGTCAGGACAAAAGGGTAAAGCAAAAGACATAAAGATTGGTAGGAAAAGAAACAATACAAGATACAACGATTTAAGAAATTTAAACATAACGATCACCAAAAATTGTGATCATTACTTTAGTAATAAAAATAAAAATTTCACTTCTCGGTTCAAAATAACATTACTCGTGATTACTATCAGTGTCTTCAATCTGCAGTATATTTAGAGGAACTTCCAAATGTTTTTGAAGACACTGATGCTCTGTAGATTAAGTGGCCGTTTACAACTCACTCCCAATATCGAGAAGATTTAGCGTTCAACGTTTCCTGTTTCTAGAGGAATCTAGTAAAACATGATCAAAAAACAAACAATGCGATCGATACGAGGTAACGCCCGATAGGTACGCGACACACCTAACGTACAGGTAACGCGGGTAACTTCTTAACTAACCAATTGTACTAGGAAAACTACCGTAGTCTACATTTACTTAAGATACTTTACGGTAGACTGCGGTAATTTTGCTATTCTACCACTGCCGCCTGCCGTCCACTTAAGTTTGAAACATAATAGGTAAATCAAATGACAGCAAATGAAGGGCAGGAAAATTATGGAACCCGAGATCTCACAAATAGGAGCCTGACTTTTTACGGTGAAATCCGAAACTTGCATAACATTTTGTAACGGGTATTCTATCCCGCCCCTCCCCCCAATATAGCACGTTCAGGGTACGTAGATACACCACAATATACATATAAGCTTTATGTGAAAAATGCAGGTATGTCATGCTATATAAGGCATAACTGGGTAGAAGGTAGGCTCATGCCTACTTCCAATAACTATTCTACGAATTTCTTCAATTCTTACTTGCTGAATGCGGTATTCATTTACAAATAGTAAATTTTACGAATTAAAGAAAATTTAATGCTAATTTCACAATGGTAAAGCTTGATCCGTTCCCACTTACCAATCTAATTATAGCATTCTTGATGCTCAATTCGTAATATTTAACCTGTTAAAATGCTGTAAAATCGGTTTGTGTGCAGTTGTGGTGAACACATTAGTGCCCTCGCTACAGTCTACCAATAGTAGAGGTTCAGTTCTTAAAGTTTAAGTGAAAGTACTATAGGATATATAACAAAGGGGATACCTCACACACACCAACCTACGAAGGATCTGCTGCGACTACCACCCCCAGGATGGGGGCATGAAATAAAGGAACCACAGGAGGCTACAGGACGCAGATAGACGGGTCACAGAGACGCGTGAAAATGCCTAAGAGTTCCTGGCTAGAAGATCCGTTGCACTGCCGGGCAGCGAACCACCCGTCGAGCTAGGTAATCCTCCAGTGTTCACGGCATGCTTTCCTTGTAGCAAGTATTCCTGCCATCTGTATGGCACCACCTCACGCCACGAAACGTGAAAGTACACCTGAAACATGAGAAGTAAGTGGAATAAAAAGGAAATGAGGAAATGGAAATAATGATAGCTAACAAACCAGCCCAGTGTTCACTTAGCGATCAGAGAAAACTACGAACACCCAAGTTCAAAGTGAGCGGTTGACGAGAATCAAACTTGGACCTTCCGAATATGAGCTTCACACATTACCGTGGAGCCATATCGCTTGGCATAAAAGTAGTATACAAATTTAGATGTTATACCCATTGAACGAGTATCAATGCATGTGCAATCATATTGACATCGAACCTACATTTAGCCGATCGCGAGCCCAAAACAAAGTCGGGACGAGAATGGTGCCTTCATAGCTAGGCGTAATTATACACTTTATTTTAGTTTATATTAGAATTTTACACTGTATATTTATCTGCATAAAACTTGGCAATAAATTGCAGTTATTGCAGGTTAGGCTTTACATTTCGATACCTTGCCTCAGAAACATGGCGTCCAAGTCCCGAACGAGCGGTTTGCGGTTCAAATACCACCAGTGCTGTTCTTCCTCACTAATGTTCATTTTCCCAGGTGTTACTCAGCCCTCATAAATGGCAAATGCAGCGAAGGTACCCTACACATTGCCCTGTAACGTTTGCTTCCCAAATTTCCTTTCCCATCAGCATTTCATTGCATGCGTGATCAGAGTGCAACACCTGTGGCACCGTAAGTAGTAAAAACGGGTGATACCAAGAGGAATAGCTCAGTCGGTAACGCCTGTGGTCCACATTCCTGGATTCGATCACCCGGCCGATCTCCCTGAGCCATGGGTTTTTTCGGAGGTGCCCCCAGGTCGCCAGGCGAATGCTGGGAAGGATTTCCATATCCTCCGAATTTCCTATCCCTCGCTTCTTCCTTACAACGAGACCGTACACACGCAGCTGACACACACTATAGTTAAAAACTGACTGACTTCCCGGTGACTCATGTCTCTAAATCATCCGCTCGCTGCCTCGCACCGTTATATAGCGACGATGACGTAGCACGTACCTTTCTCGAACTTATACAAATACGCCGGCGACCGGACACTACTCGAATACTTTGTGTTGCCGCTCAATTGTTGTTTGTCGCGTGATCGTTCGAGTGAGTGGAGTGAGGAAACTTTACCTTGAGCACCTTTGTTAGAAGCCGCGCCAGTGTGGTGGGGCAGCCCGACCCCGACCGTCCTTTGTTGTGTTGCCACTGCCGCCGCTGCCGTGGACCGGCGTCACAATACTTTGGTCAATAATTTGTGGTCATAATTGATGAGGTAATCGGCGACACACGATAATGGTTCAAGAGCGGCAGGTTAGGGAGAAGAATAACTATGAGGTCATCCAAAATTTTCAGGCACCACAGCTATAAATCATCCTTGTTCAAGTACCGTGGTCAGTTATGTAGCAATGACGTCCCAAAGCGCTGAATAGAAGGCACAGAGCATACCATTTGGTCCTCAAGTCACGTTTTTCTTAGCGTTCCACAAACCTGCAAGACTAAATAGTATCATTAGTCTTATCAGATAGGAGCCTATCGCTGAACTGATCGGTTACTGCAACGGGGCTGAAACGTCAGTGTCATACTCCTTTTTGGAAAAGAAATCACTGAAGTATTCGTGGAAACAGATGAGTGCCGCAGAGTTTCCGGAAATGACCCTGTCAACGTAATGAAGTTCGATTATAAAACGCTGACTTCATTGTTTACTATCTCCGGCAAGATGGATGAGAGACTTTTTTCTACACCTTTGTGGCGCCGTTGGGAGCCAACAAAAAGCTAAGTATTGGGTTGACTGAATAAAAGTAAAGGAGATAGATTACTATTAAGTAATTGCGTTAGCATGTTGCTACTTACAAATACATATTGGAGTTATCTTAATTTTGGATGAATAGTGTTTTAATACCAGTTAATGCTGGATAATGTCTGGTAGTCATATCCATTTTAATTCTTCAGTTTTAATTCTCCTTACATTTGGTAGGCGCTGATCTTTAATAAAACATTTAACATTTTTTTGCTTACAGTTAACCTAACGTATTTATAACCTGTGTGTATATTCAAGAAACCAAATGGCTTGAAAAGGTTATAATAAGACTGAAAAATTCAATGTTATAGCCTGGATTTGAACCACGGAACTTTTGGTCTCCGTCCGGTCGCTCTAACAACTGAACTACCATGGCAACGTGCCGACACGATATTAAGTTGTCCAAGTCACTAGAATTTTTCCCCGTAAATTACAAGGAGACTTTAAATTCATATGAGATAACATACCCTAATGGTGACTTTCCGTATTGTAAGTACTTAGCCGTGTGTCGGACAAGGTTTTCGTTCTTTTGAGTGACAATTATGTTCATTTTATTTCTCCAGGATAATTTCTGACTCACAAATAGTGTATGTAACGAAAATTATACTCCATTTGAATTTCTTCAAATGCCAAAGGTGCATTCAATTGTATTCAACAAATCTCAGTCTTCTGAGGTTAAGAGGGCTAAATAATAGTCTTATAGTCAAGTCATCGTTGCCTCTGGAGGAGGAAGGGAAAAATCTATGCACTAATGAATTGCAGAGGTTAGTTTTATTCCAACAACTGAAACTTGCGAGGATACAAATGAAAAAGGAGGAATTCATCCCATTCAGACTTCAAAACCACCGAAACATTACACTTATTGATGACATGGAAATAACCAACAATGATTCATAACTTCTATAACTTCAAAGTATAAAAAATATTTCAATTCTATTGTTTGATTCATTTGATTCATGTTTTGCCCATGATTTCTGTTTCTTCGTTGATGTCTCGATCTATCTACACATTTACCATATTCCTCTTCAATCGAGAGTTCATCAGGGGATGGTCTTTCTATTTTAGTGGGTATATTATGCAAAATAGCACAGCAAATGACAATTGAAGAAACCAACTGTAGCTTCACTCCAAAGACGTACAGGACTGTTGTGACCCTTCTTTTAAGTTAACCTAGTTATTTCCCAACTATTATCATTTGTTAAGCATTACATAAAAAGCAGTTTCCACTGCATTGACAACATTGCCATAAGGTGCAAGGTGCCAGAGAGTGATGCCAAAACCAATGACAGCAAGCAAGAAAGCACCAACTCTTTGATGATTCATCACTACATAAACCCTCCTAAGTTTCCGTATTCGTGCACAAATCATGCACATTGAGCATCAATGATACAGATAGATTCCTCTTAAGCACTACATAGTTAGAACTACTATACCCTTGTGCAGCTTCCAATTCATGCGCTCATCTCCCGGTTCAGTATTGTAACATGAGTGCAATAACTTCAACAGCGTAAGGAAAGTTGTAGCTACATTCCCACTGACTGCACTGATGTCTTTCCCATGGAAAATGTTGGCTATCGAATCCTCTTCTCTAAGAGGTTGCAAATAAGAAGGCGTATTGTCTTGACTAGGTCTCTAGTACACTGATTTGATAGTCAGGATCGCTTAAGAGGACCTAGGACATATTTTTAGCCAAAGTGACCAATATTTTCGGTTTTGGATTTCTGCAATAATGAGCTATTTATAATGCATTTTATGCGTTCCAGGCCTTTTTAAGGAATTTTAATCTTTTACACCAGGTACATTAGCCTGCATTAATGTTTTCAATTTAAAATTTAAGTTTTCACAGAAGGACATTTTTTCAATATGACAAATAACCCATGCAGTGTAGTCTTCTTTACTTTTTCATGAAACTTGGCACAATTGCTCTACAGTACTACCTAAAGGAATTATAGAATCAATTTTGGGCTACAATGTAAAATTTGGGCACTTGGTGCTATTAATACAAACATTTTTACCTTTTAGGCTGTAATACCCGCATTATTGATTATAATTAATATTTTGTGATTCAAAGCACAAAATGAAAAAAGTATTTTAGAGTCACTTCTTAAGAGTTCGAAAATTAGCGTGACAATTGGCTACTGATGAAAACATATATTTTTTCTGCAAATGATATTTCGTATTTTTCAAATATCGCGATATGAAAAATAGAAGATAGCTCATAGTTGAAAAGCTACATCAACTTTATTGAAACTTACACCATGTGCTATTTAGAATGACGATAACCAAAACACAAAAATTAAAGATTAAAAAAACTTGTAGAAAAACCTTTAATCTGACCTAAGTCTGCTTAAAATCTAATAAAAATATCCAGGTTCTGTTTGCTCTTGAAGCACCTCCACGGGTTTGTTCTTTTCCACCAAGAGCAAACCACTTCACATTTTCCCGGATGAATCGCAATTCCTTTGCTCTAGTCTTCACTCGTTTCCTTTTTGCTTGATCACATAAACGCTGCCGTTCTAGATGTATAAAAATTCGCTTCAAAGCTTAAGCATGGTCTCGTACTTGATAATTTACTAGTACTTATTGGCATACACAGGTAAGTTACATACTTTTATTCACACACACGCACACACGCGCACGCACGCACAAACGCATGCACACACGCGCGCGTATATATACAGGGTGGAAGGGAAGTTATTGCATGCCTTCTAATATGTGCTTCATAGAAGCATTACAAACAAAAAGTCGAATGGCATTTTGTTTTTTGATCAGTCGATTTCGAAAAAATAAATGTTTTTTATCCAAATTGTATGCGCAGTTTCATAAGAATGTAGGAAGATAACAGTTTGCTACTTGTAAGATGCTTAGAGTAACTTATTTCTGACATAGCTTTGGTAATAATTATGAGACAGCACACAGGGTTTCCAAATAATTAATCACTTAAAAGACGTGCAGGAATACTGCAAACAGCTCCTTGAGACGTGAACTATGTCGACAACGTTGCGTTAACGTTGGCCAGGGAATTGACCTGGTTTGTGCATGTTAACAGATCGGGCACTTTCACTTTTCGTGTAATGTTTTGGGAGCTAACGCTTCTGATTGGCCTACACTCGCACTGAAAACACAGGACAAGGCACGGTATGTGTTTATCTTCTCAAGGCGCACTGTTAGGAAGTTTGTTTAGTACTGAACTAGGGAAAGTGCCACCCACACAATCAGCAATGTTGACATCTTCTTTTCGAGAAAACTAGAATATCTCCGTAGGGGACCGTCAAAGACAAAAACGTAAGATACAAAATGTGTTCCAAATACCGAGATCTACCACTGATATAAATTACTGCAATGACTTCCCTTCCACCCGGTATATATAAGGTGGAAGGTAGTGCTTCGGTCATACGTTAACCAGGGATTCTACATGATGAATGTCACGAATATGTTCCAGTACAATTATTATTGTCAATAAAGAACCGTTCCGCCGAAAAAAAAAAATTGTTTGTGTCAAATGGATATAAATGGTTTATTATTTTAATAGCTGTCACGAAAATATTGTGTGAACAATGTTGTAATGCATTTCTACCTTAATTCAAATGAACTTAATCATAATTTAATGTTAACGTGACGTATGTTAAATCTCTCATAGAAATTTAACTAAACATGTTATACATTAGTCCCCCATACATTAGTGCAAGAAGGGTTGCCTCATCACTGCTGTTCAAAAGGGAAGTGCACGTACAAGCAAACCTTCACTGGCTTGTGCTGCTATCTGCGTGCCTTTTCCTCCTGACTTCTCTCTGATAAGGTCACGTGGCCGTTTGTTTGTAGTTCGAGTCAGGAGTTTTGGTCAAACAGGTAACAACTACAATGTACTCCAACGAAGACTACACAGATATGATAATGATCTTTGGGGAGACGCACCGCAATACAGCTGAGGCCCAAAGGCTGCACTCACAATCCAGATGTGCTGAAAGAACGAATAAGTGATGCTTGCGATTCAGTATTTGCAGAAATGTTAAGAGGTGTCCATGCTAATACTGAGAGGCGCCTACATCACTGCATCTAACAAGACGAACATGCATTTAAACATTTGTATTATGAATAATGCCATAATAAGGATCTTTCAGTCTATGACATAGGTTTAAAGGAACGTAAATTAATGATATTCATTATTCTTTATTGCAATCAAAGATATACTAACATTTATTTATTCTTGCTAATTGTTCAGCACATATCGTTGCATTATGTGTTGTTTATAAAATAGCTGTCAGATGTTGACATATCTTAACCCTCCGTTGGTTGTTAAGGGCCTGAGAGACTCCTGTGTTTATGTAAACGTTCTAGTTCTCGAACGATCGCACATATACAATCGCCTCACTAGAATAACTCGTATTACATATTACTTGACTGTTTGGTGGAATGGCAACCTTATCTGCTAATTTTCTTCAGCTTCAAGAATGGCTAATGTAGTATGTTAACTAACTAGTATGTTATTACTTCTCACAAACGGGGGTATAATTTACAAAGTCCCAAGGATTTGGAAGAAGTGCATTATCCACCTTATGATGATGCCATACACGTGTATGACAACTTGTATGAACCAGATCATTTTAAAATTCAGAAGATAAGTTGCAAATGAGGTCTATAGATTAAAAAAGAGGATGAAAACAACCTATGTCACACTAACATATATTTTGTAAGTAACATCACATGCTTGTCAAAGATTATTATTATTATTATTATTATTATTATTATTATTATTATTATTATTATTATTATTATTATTATTATTATTATTATTATTATTATTATTATTATTATTATTATTATTATTATTATTATTATTATTATTATTATTATTATTATTATTATTATTATTATTATTATTATTATTATTATTATTATTATTATTATTATTATTATTATTATTATTATTATTATTATTATTATTATTATTATTATTATTATTATTATTATTATTATTATTATTATTATTATTATTATTATTATTATTATTATTATTATTATTATTATTATTATTATTATTATTATTATTATTATTATTATTATTATTATTATCCTTATGGTTATGGTTATGGTTATGGTTATGGTTATGGTTATGGTTATGGTTATGGTTATGGTTATGGTTATGGTTATGACTATGACTATGACTATGACTATGACTATGACTATGACTATGACTATGACTATGACTATGACTATGACTATGACTATGACTATGACTATGACTATGACTGACTATGACTATTATTATTATTATTATTATTATTATTATTATTATTATTATTATTATTATTATTATTATTATTATTATTATTATTATTATTATTATTATTATTATTATTATTATTACTACTACTACTACTACTACTACTACTACTACTACTACTACTACTACTACTACTATTACTACTGACAGCACATTTCTAATTACAAGTTCTATATCTGAATATCGCAATATATTATGTTTCCATGTACTGCAGAACAAATTATAATGTATAGTGTACTCACACTACGTTTTATTTATGATTGATAAATCTAGTAAGATAATGCTAGTAAAAACTTGCATATTTAAGCTAAATGAAGCTAAACGTGGGAATGAGGGAAAAATACAATTAAAAAATCTGATGTGTTGCAACCACATGACTTTCTCTACCCTTGTACCGTTTGCCCACGACAAGAAGGCTAGAGGGGAATGAAGGGCAGAGGGGGCTTGAACTGTGTATCTACTCCAGTAGCGGACCTGTTTACTAGGAAATGAGTGTATGAGAGTGCATATTTCTAGCTATGGGTGAGTAATGTGACAACATTGTGTATTTTAAACGAGCCTAGCATCCTTGTCATACTCGGAAACTAGGCATAAACACCGTGCGGGAAGCACAAAATGATTACGCTACACATTCCTAAGACTTGCCTTCTTGTCTTGGGCACACAGTACTAACCATTCTTACATAGTCAAATCTTTTAAAGCTTTCAAATTTAATTCTGTTTGCACAGTTAAGATATAAAAAATGAATCATTTCATTTGACGAGAGCTTAAGTTTTCCAAAACTCACACAAATAACAAGGAATATATCCGAAATGGTTCAATTTACAAAAAAATTTATTCTCACATTAATTGCTTGTTTTAGCAAGATCTACATTTTCTGTTGGGTAAGATTTGGTCTATATCTTGCGGTTTACTATTTATGCAAAAGTGACCCAGAGTAAACAGGACTACATGGGCTATAGCCAGAAAATTCAAAATACACATTTCATTTGTCATAAAAATATTTTAAACATGTGGCATTTTAATCAAAATGGTTGGAGTAATTTCCGAGAAATTCAAAATTTTTGAAAAATTTTCCAGGTAAAACGTAGTTTATGTTGGGGGAATTTTCTTCAAAATCTTCGTGTCTTATGCTTAAGAGATGTTGAACTTAAATATCAACTTTGGTTTCTAACCGACTTTTAGTTTTTGAGTTATGTTGTCCACAGACTGACAAACACACATACAGACACACACAGACACTTACACAGATCCTCTTCTAAAAAGGCTTTTTTGGTTTCAGAGGGCCTCAAAGCATCTCGACATCGAATTTTTGCGTGGAATACAATACTTCCTCCACTTTACGTAGTAGAGAAAATAAAAATAGATGCAAGTATATAAGCACAAAAATATAGCGAGGGCCTACTAGGCCCCACGCGACTAACTGTGTTCTACCAGGCCACGCGCCTAACGGAGGGTTAAAACCGATAATTAATATGCTTTTACATTTGTGCGTATTGTTATGGTCAGGGACAATCATTCTTCTACACAGAAACCTTTGTAGAGCCCAGGGATCCAACCCGGCACCGCTCCTACGGCAAGAAAGTTTTCTATCGACGAGCTGCAGGACCAGGTATAGCCGCAAAGTGTTTGTTTTCAAGCGCTGGTCTTACGTCAAGCAAGGCTCTCTGTTGGAATGGAGTTCCCCTTTGTTCTGCTTAGGCAAAACTTTCCACGCCTGTGATATCCAGAATTAACTAACTTCAACAAAGGACGGCGTGCGTGGGCCACCTGTATATAAGAGCACTCTTTGATTAAGTAATAAATGTACCAGGATTTTATTAAGGTTGCTATGCTTAATCCTACATAGCAGCATATAACATGTTTTTCATTAAAATGTGAGTATTTATTTAAAAATTATCAGTGAGAGCAATTAAAATCTTTATTCACTCCACTTCATTATTGCTTTAAAAGACGCTGTTACTTGATGACACGGGACGTTGAAAGTAATCTCGACTGGTTCATTGCAGCACAAGAGATCCGATAAAACAACGTAATATAAGGACATTAGACCTCCCTATTTCATTAGCGCTGAGAAAGAGCTTCGCTTCCGTTTGGAGAAAGGAAGCAATATCGGTTTCGCCTTATGAAGCCACCAAAAGAGATTGCTTTCTGAGCTGTCGAACGAGGGTTGTAATTTCTCACAGAGTAAGCAGACATTTCGTTTGCAGTTTCTCTAGCATAATACAGACACAGGTTATTCGACGGTGCGGAACACTTCCTCAATTGACGTTTGTACTCAAGCTATCCTACACTTATTTATGCTGAGTAAAAATATGTTTTAGCTGGCCACACTTCCACTAAATCTATTTTCTCCCCCTTTGAGCCATCTGGCACCGTGTGGTTCTAGTGTTCTTTCTGTTTAGGAACTTAACCTTTAAAAGAAGATTTAAAAAGAAGTACGTGTAGTGAAGGAATTTGATGTGTTGCACTCACATGACTTTCCCTACTCTTGTACTAACCATTCTTACAAACACTTATTCCTATATCTTCTTCCTGTTAGTTGAGATAAACATTTGCAGAAATTATCTTATTGCTTATTTCCTTGCAGGTGCAAGGATAAATTGGGAATGCAGTAGGCTTTGAGTGGTACTCAAATTTTTTAAAGCTTTGAGATTCCGTTCTCTTTGCACGGTTAGCATATAAAAATGAACAATGATGTTGCATTTCACGAAAGTTTAAGTTTTCCAAAACTGACACAAATAAGAAGCAATGTCTCCGAAATGGTTCACTCTACAAAAAAAAAAAAAAAAAAAAAAAAAATATTTTTGTGTATTTTAGTGAGATCGACATCTCTTACGGTTTACGAGTTATTCAACAGTCATTCAGAGTTAACAGGACTACATAGGCTATAGCGAGAAAAGTCAAAATACACGTTTCATTTTTTTTCCCGCCTCGGTAGCGTGACTAGCGTGTCTGCCTCACGATCAAGAGGTCGCGAGTTCGAATCTCGCTTAGGGTAAGTTATCCGGGTAAGGTTTTTTTCCGAGGTTTTCCCTACCCTGAGAAGACGAATGTCGGGTAACTTAAAGCTCCATGGACCTCGGGCTCATTTGAGCATCATTTCACCTATTTCATTTCATTCGTTCGTCCGATATGGCACAATGTTGGAGGACGTTAATTAAAAAAAAAAAAAAAAATACACGTTTCATTTGTCATAAAAATATCATAAACATGTCATTTTAATAAAAATCGTTAGAGCCATTTTAAAGAAAATCAAAATGTTCGAAAAATGTTCCATGTGAAGTGTAGTTTAGGGTGGAGAAATATTCTTCAAAGTCTTCGTGTCGCACCCTTTAAAGACATTAAACTTAAATACCAACTTTGGTTTTTAACCGCCTTTTCGTATTTGAGTTATGCTGTCCACAGACTGCCAGACAGACACACAAACACAGACACACAGACTGACATACACACGGACGTTTTTCTAAAAATGCTTTTTTGGATTCAGGGGGCCTCAAAACATATATTTCCGGTGAAATTTTGACATCGAATTTTTGGTTGGAATACAACACTTCCTCTACTTACTAGTAGAGAAAGTAATAAAAAGGAACATTCTCTAATTGTATTCATTTTTGAGATATGTAGAAAACACCTTCCTGGAATAGAATTATAATTTTTGAAATTCTGCTTCCTTGTGCTTTATAACCTTATCACTCACGAACGAGTGAACCGATTACTGTGAAACTCAACGTGCACTGTAGATTTACTTTTGTTTGAATTACACACTATACTATGATATTCCAACTCTTTCTGAAAGGAGGGCTAAAAAGTGCACCGTGTAAGGTACAGAAGATCTTATTAATTAGTGAACTTTTGAAAAAACCCATGTGTGAAGTGTTAATTTTCGATGGCACTTTGTCCTTTACTACTCCTGAATAGAAATTATATTTAGGTAACTATAAAATATTGTCATAACCTTCACTTTTATTTATTTTTTTAAATAAAGCTACCTAATGTATAAAAATCGTTTCATTATTCCAGATCTAGAACAATGTCAGTTCTAGTTTCTGAGACAAACTTAAACATCTGACGTGTAACAATCATACGACTTTCTCCACATCTATTTTACATTATTCTACAAATAGTCAACTGTTTATAGAAGGACTATGGTAACTGATATAATTACATCTAAACGTTATGGTAACAATGAAAATGCAGTAAACGATCTCATTATTGCACACTGTGGGCATTTATCTTGATGCTGGGTTCGGAGTAGATGTAGGCGAGAGAAGGAAAACTGTAGCTTTAAGGGTAATGTTTCACAAATACTGGCAAGAGTACATATTTGCCAAGGCAGAATGTTGGTAGAGAAAGATGAATGAAACGCTTTGCTCCAATATCAGAACGTCAATTCAGTTCAGTTTTGGTGTTTGCAATTCTACTCAGATTAGCATTTTTGTACTTTGCATATCCGTCAGAAGAATATCCAAATGTTACACAATTTGCACTTGGTGTCATTCCTCGGCAGCAACCGTAATGTTTTACCAAATACTTAAAATATTTAAACTTTTAATCAAGCACCGAGACGAGGAATTTCATATCAAAAGAGAAAGAAGAAAATAATGGTCCGAATAGAGCCTCGGCATGTTTTAGTGATTTAATAAATGCACCTAGCAAATTCATGCTTACTCAACTACTTTTGCTTTGTAGCGTGATTCAGTAGTTTTGGTATAGTGCAGTGACGCAGTGCAGACATTTTATAGTATATATTGTAACAATTTGACAATTCGACGAACCCCACTCCTGACACAAGTGTGAAAAAACGACAAAAGTCCAGTGCAATTATTTTTTCTCACTTTACTTTCTTCTAAACCTTTTGTACAGTTACACAGTTCTCTTCTCGTGGTTAACACAGTCCTTTGTTCGTGATATTACAGCGCACAACTGCTTTCTTCTCGTCAGCTTGACCTACTCATTTCCGTCTTTCTTCTCCTTCTTTGTCTCTTAAACAGCTGACTTTGACGATACAATCACCCGACACTCAATAACTGCTTCGCCATCTTCCTTCGACGCAACTGTACACAAGTAGCTGACACACACATTAAAACTAAAAACACCTAATCCCAAACTCTCGTTGCCTCGCCTCCTTATATAGTGAGGATGACGTAGCACAGAACTTTCTCGAACTTCTACAAATACGCCGGCCGCCAGACACTTCTCGAGTAATCTCGAAAACCCCTTTGACGTGCCGTGCTCATTGTCACGTGCTCAGAGACAGCCACGCAAGGTAGCCTGACCTTGAGCGTCATTAATGCACGTACCGCCTGTGGAGTGAGGCAGCCTGGCCCCGAGCCTTTGCTCTTGCCGGCGTCACACTACTAATAAGACCCTCGTGATGGTGGAGTTGCAGCCGTTTTGTGAACAGCATTTGGATGTTGAGTTAGTGACAGAAATTATTTGAAATAAATATGGGTATTTTGATCCTTATGAATTTAAATATGCACATTGAAAAGGGTGAATATGAAGCCCAAAATCTTTACATCTGACCATGTGAATGTAAGATGAGGCAAAGGAATTAATTAGATAAAACAAAAAGAAGCTGGAACAGTAAAAATTTTAAAAAATAAAACTATCTCCGGAGATTGGTAAAGTATAGCACGCACCTTAAGAAGAGGAAGCTTCTGAGCTTTATTGCTTCTACGTCTTGTAGCCCAACTGAAAAGCCCCAAAATGCTTTTTCCAAAATTTCAAATTCCGGCGATTTCTTCAGTTTTATCTTCCGGCTTCCTCCTCTGAACTTGCTTGATTTTTCTTCAATGTATTTGTTTGGTTTGGCGTTTGTTATTTTTTCTTGTTTTTCTTTTCTTTCTTGTCCGTTGTGTCTTCTCTACTTTTTTCAATTTGTATCCTTTTAGTATTAGTATCCTACCTGCTTTACTTTTATTCTTCCTCTTTGTCTTATTCACACATGGGAGGGAAGAACATTTTCGAAAGTAAACTCCGGCTATAACGTTTCGAGTCAGTTCGGCCTTTATTGCAATAGTGAGTGTAAATAAGTTAACTGAAGATTAATTAAATAAGAAATGCCGGATAAGAAAGCTATATACATCATGTATAGAAGTTTACTAGATGATCAATCTCCCTCTCTTTTGCTGTTTTTATTTTTCCTTTTTTACTTCTCTCTCTCTCTCTCTCTCTCTCTCTCTCTCTCTCTCTCACACACACACACACACACACACACACACACACACACACACACACACACACACACACACTTTTAAGGATATGCGGCTCTGAAATTTAGCGCAAAAAATGACATTTGTGTTCCAGGGGAATAGAAAATAGATACTTACGCGTCATAAATTCAAACTTTGTTGGCCTTTTATATTAAAAATACCTATATTTATATAAGATTAGAAATCCAGATTAAAATTTATTTAATTTTGAAATTTGAGGTTTTTGGAAATTATTCTTTTTCAGCAAATTTACTGTTCAAAATGTGCAAAATGCTGTCACATTCTTTTCAAAAATGAGCACCAATAGTAGGAGTAGGGCGGAAGCGAAGAGGGGACTTCGGTCCTTGGACCTCAGAGATCTTTTGTTGCTATGCCCGGAAGGGGCGCACCCGGGAGGGATTGGTGAGGTGAGAGGAGACAGAGGGCGGCTAGACCATAGGATAACAGGCACAGCAGGGGATAGGGTCTCTACATTTTTCTAGATGTAAACTCCCCGACACCGACCAGTACAGCGGTCCCCCGCCGGTTCGCGCAGGGCGCCACCAATAGGGGCCCCTCAAAAGCTCAAGATCCTCATCGTTGAGGACACGACTCGGAACATCTTCCCCACCATTCTGCACCAAACCCACTGATGCTTTCTGCACTGAAGTTGAGCAAGCAGATAAAAGGATGAATGAAAGGATTAGTGAACTGAAGTGGAAAGAGAAGAAATTCGAGGAATAAAAGTATCCTACCCAGCATTCGCCTGGCGTCTCGGGAAAACCCCCTAAAAGACCCAAGGGTCAGGTAGGTCGACCGCGGGGATCGAACCCAGGAGCGAGCTCCCGAGTGTGAGTCACACGCGCTACCGCCTGCGCCACCTCGCTCGGTAGCACAAACGGTAGCTTGCATTTGTAGACATAATTTTTATGTCCTTGCGACCATTCGTACTATCCGACTTTTCACTTATCCGAGGTGACACCGGCCCACATTACCTCGAATAACCGGAGTTCTGCTATATTGATGTACTAAGACGTATTACCTGACATGCTGTATGATGTAACTTTTCTAGCCTCTGAGCCTAAAGTTCAGTCCGCCTGGTACGACCACAGACGCGCATGACTGATATGTTGAAGAAGTTGCCTTCTCAGCGCGGCGATCGTCTGAGAGGCTTTCAAGTCGCAGCAACAGATAATGTCTATAACGCAGTTAAATGAAATAGCCTACTGATATCCCTATGATGGGCAAAGGCCTACTGCACGAGAGGAAGCTCTTGACTCTGTTTTTCTCACGTGCTGAGCTAGTCCACATGGGCGGAGTGTGCGCTGCACGCATTTGACACTAAATTATAAATCGGAATATTCAGCATAAATTGTTATTGAGGCAGTTGCTGTTTATCCTTTCTACACAAATTTAGTACTAGGCTAACACGCTATGGCATTTAGCACTTTTGTCATTGAGAGGCTGTACTCATTAGTAATAGTTCTTTCCACACATAGCATTAGGTTAACACAGGGCAGGGGTCGTCAAGTTTGTACTGGCTGATGATATGACGTATCACCGTCAGGAGCAAGCATTATGTCGTCCTGCTTCAACCCTCCTCTCCTCCACTCAAAAGACGTTCAAACGAAAATAAGCAGTGGTAGACACTGCATCGATAGACGTGGCTCTTTCTAAAGCACGAAAACGCAAAGGAACCTTCCTATTCCAAGAGTGGGAAGAACAATATCATTGCTGCGTTATGGGTGAAAATGTGAAATGTTTGCTGCGTTTGAAAGTTTTGAGTGGTGTTTACAGGTCAAACATTAAACGACATTACGGACGTTGTTACGGAGACTACAACCAAGTCACAAGCACAAAATAATGTTATAAAACCAATCTTTGTCCGTAAATGTAACAATAAAGTTTAAATATTCAATGAAGATTCGTAGTTCAGTGAAGAATTGGATTACAATGAACCTACACTAAGTTTATAAATCTTTCAAGTTCGTAGTGTAAAACCACAGTTGCCAACTGATGTTGCGAATTTACAAATAAACACAATTTTGTAATCACAGTTACGAAACAAAGCTTGTTTACTTTTATGTAGAGAACTTGATATGACAATATTTCCGTCTCTCATTCATTTGCTGCGCATATTAGTGTTCGTGTGAGCACATGTGTGTAAGTAATGTTGTTCTAAACTGAAGATTGTAAAGTCTAAAAGCAGGTTGCGATTGACAGATGAAAGCCTACATGCTCTGTTGTATATCAGTACTTATGAATTAATGTTAGATGTATGCGAAACCATAGCGCTTTTGATGAAGTGAAGAATGCGTAATGCAAAATAAGTGTGAAAGCCCTCTCAGTCTATGTATATGTATTAAGCATATATAAAATCAAATGTGTGTTAGAGGAGTTCCTTTACACCGCCACTGTGGTTTTCAAACCATCTCCTTCCAGACCTGTGTCGTGTGCATGCCGGGTTGCGTTCCCTGATGTCACAATTTGTGCAATCGCAATTACCAGTTTGCCAACTCCTGTATTGGGTATTCAGCATTTTTTTAATTGAGATGCATTGTCACAGCTCTTTAATCTTAGTTTCTCCAAGCTCTTTTCCCAGCTCCTTCCTCTGTCTCCTGCATTCTGCTGATTTGCTCCAGCGCATTCCAATCCGATGTTTGAAGGAATCAGCCCATCGGATTCTCGGTCTTCCTGGCTTTCTTTTTCCTTGTTAGAGATTCTAACCTGTTATTATCCGTGCTCACCTGTCCCCCTGCAACTTTTAAACATCTCCTCCCCTTCTCCAATTTATTCTTATCGCTTCTTGAACTATCTTCTTGGAGGCAGTTATTTCCTCCAGTCTCTGTTGCACATCTTGTCCATAAACGTAATGCCAAGTATTTTCCTCTCCATTCCCCCTTGGCAAACTTGTAGCATCTTTTTCTGCTTGGCTATGAGAGCCCAGGTTTGGCAGCCGTACAGTAGGAATGAGGATACTGATATTGAGGGTTGTGAGTGTGTGTTTTCCATTTAATGATTTGTTCTGTAGTATTCATTTCAATACCCAAAAGGCTTTTCAAGCCCTTCCTTGCTGTTCTTTTGATTTATATGACCATCTTGCTGATGAATGCCATTAATTGGCCTGGATATGCATAGTTCAGCTCAGTCCCTTCTAGTTTGAATGGTATTGATGCTTTACTGGTCATAACATCTGTCTTACTCAAGTTCATTTCTAGCCCTGTTGCTTTGCTGAGGTCGTTTAATTCAATTTACGAAACATTTGTTGAATTTGTTTGTGTGAGGTTGCGAATAATACATGATCGACAAACCCTAGGTTTTGTTAGTCTCCTGCCGTTCACGGCCATCCCGCACTTGTTGCTCCACTTTAGTCTTCCAATACTCAGGTGAAGAGCTTCGGGGAGAGTACGGTATTTATCCTACTGAAATCTCTTTCTCACTGTTTGGTGTGTTTGGTATTGAAGTGGAGAAATCTGTAGGCCAGGTAGACACTTGTTATCATCGTTTGAGTAAGGCGTCATGTGCAGTTCGTTCGCAGATCGACTGAACCGCCCCACGTCTGTAAACCTGGCACCCAATACTGCAATCATTTTTAGTTCTAGTCGACAACTTACAGAAATACAATAAAAACGTGTTTTCTGCAGGTGCACTGAAGTTAAATTTGCAATGTCCGTTAATGTAGGATTGCTGAAATATTGCTTTTCAAAACTGTGAGGTGAGCCGATGGCTGCCATGTTCAACAGCAAGGGAAGCATATGGCAAATTTCATACTCACACCATCTATGCAATTACGCCCGATAATTAGGTGACCCTTCGGGCAAGTCTCACCGAAGTTGAGTATTTACCTTCGTAAAAGATAGTACGTATTGGTATTCAATTTATTACGCAAACGAAAGTACATATATTTAACTTATTCTTTTCAAGCGAAAAGTTGTAATAATAACGGATATTTTCTCCCTGAATTAAGAGAATTAAAGTTCAAATTTGAAAAGTCTCTTCTCACAATGTGTTCACCCCGGTTTTCCTAAGGGAGGACTGGCAGCTTCCTGGCGACTATTTCCTTTTAATAAATTTATACCTGATGGAAACTTAAAAATTGTAGTAATTGTAAGTTAAGGGGAGTTAGGGGTGAGTTTAGAAAATTCTACAATTTGTATGCCAGCATTACCAAATTTTAACCACGTTAATATAGTGTTTAGATATGCAGCTGTACAAAATTTGAAGTATGTAAGTCAAATAGCTTTTTAATTAAAAGCTTTTAATTGATTAAAAAGATACTTTGATTAAAAATGCTCCTTGCGTAACAATTTTTATATGCTTGACATGAAACTTGGTGATCTCATGCTTAATACACTTGAAAGTCATAATTGCTCTGGATTTTTATTCTACACCAGTACTTTAGTATCTGGAATTTTTTTAATATGTCTATTTACAGATTTCACGTTTTTTTAACTTTCCATCGGCATTTGAATGTGAATATGTTCAATATTACTTGACTGATATCAAAACCCAGAGCAATTTTTGAGCCTTATATGAATAAGAACACGTCCTGAAATTTTCAAAAGAATCCTTTAAGAACTCTGTCGCAAGGAGTTTTTCAGATGCGTGAAAATGCTGAGAAAAAAGAAACTGAGAAAAACAGCATTAAACTTTTAAAACGTTCTAACCCCATCAAAGGTGTGTTGCAGCATAGGTGTCACTTTCTGATCTCTTACCCTCTCCTGTACTGACAATTTCTGAAATTTATGGGCTCTCCTTGTGTGTGTGTTTTTTTCCTGGCACTGCATGTTCTGCTCTGAATACATCTTCTAGCATTGCACTTCTGACAAATGCATATTGTTCCAACTGAAATGTTTTCATTCCTAAGACTATTCAACACTTGACTTGACTTCACACACCCCATATTAAATTCCATTACAGCTTTCAGTACTGCAAGTTCAAGTTTATTCCTAGACACACACCTATTTTGGACAAATAGCTCCCACAACATTGTGAAGAGATACATTCGAGTTCTGTGTTGTACCCTTGGTATAGCGTTCTAGCAGCTGGTCAGAACCAAGTCGCTGATCCGGAAATAGAATTTTACTTACCACTTCTGGAGACAACTTGTGATTTTGTGGATGCAGATTGAGGATAATTTACATGGTTGAGTTTCTGATCCGTCGATATTCAGTCTCGGTGGGTGCGCACGCCTAACCACCAGCCATGTAATCACTATGCACCACTATTTAAAACTGGCCGCCAGAACTTTAAAAATGGGGCTGGCATCAAAATCATTGCACTTTTTAATAGACAAAACATTGAACAATTTTTCAACATAAAAATCTAAAAATCAACTTCTTTTACCAAATGGGCCAAATCTCACCCCTAACTCCACTTAAACTTACCAACATTAGTCTGAAGCTTAATTGTATTGAAAACACTGTATGTTCATCCTTAGGATGGAAAGCGTAAAATCTGTAGGATTTTGTAATTCAAGAAAATGGTACTTTGGAATGAATTGGACTTATTTGTAAGCGGAAATTAGGCGGATATTAGCAGCCGATACGTGCGAGTGCCGAAATCTATTAGTAGAGCTAATAATGCGGCGAAGTTTCGGAAAGAATGCAGCTTCGCACTCTGTTAACAAGCTCATAAACTGGAAAATGCGTTAATGGTAATCACTGCTCAGGTTGTAATGACATTGCATGAAAATGTGTGGCGTACTGAAATTAACATTTTATGTTACGTGAGCCACTCACGTGGTTTAAACATTTTGCATTGATATGGTCCTTCCTTGGATTTTGTCCCAAGAAAAACACGCTTTAATTCCTTTTGTCCTAAGAACTGTAAAATTAAACATTATACATACTCTATTGTCTTTAAATGTAATATAAATAGGATTTTTCTTCCCTGATTCTTACAGTTAAATATAAAGTAAGCCTTAAATTAAAATTGAAAAAATACAACTCAAGGATGCTAGTGATTTTTACATCGTCTCCCCCGGCGCATAATACGAGATGAAACAGGTAAGTCAGTTCAGTGATTATTTTAAACGTAAAAAATGGCATGCTTCTCCCGTTTTTAATTCTATTATTATTTATCTTACTCAACTTACTGTAATTCAGCTTTGAAACTGATATTTCTTGCCATTAATTATTTTCATTCCCTTAGGATTTTAAAAATCCATAACTTCAGTTCAATTCATTTAAAAATTTGGTACACCAATCAGGGTTCAGTTTATACCAATATTTAGACTAAACTTTATACACATTTCTAAATTAGTTTCAGAAACTTTCATTGTTTTCATTATTGCTTTATTGTTTGGAAAACTTGCTCCGCTCAATGAAATTATTTTTTAAAGAATTAATATGTCCTAAATAAACTATTTAATCTTTTATTAATGATCTTAGAGGCGAAGTTTTAATTGCCCCAGTAGATTGCGACGAAATAAATGTTAAATAAGATACTTAAATTTTTGGTCTTACATATTTACACAATATGCATATTATTGTTTAATAATGACGCAACTTAGCATATTAACAAACCTTCATCTAATGAATTTTTATTCTGTGACTAATGAGGAGGTATATAAAATGTCATAGATTTTTACCTAAATGTGTATCTTGTGGAGCAATTTGAAAATAAGTATTTGCAGACAAACGAAAAGAGATCTTAAACATGATAATTAGGGCTCGGAAGTTCATGCCCTAAAAAACACTGAAATATGCATGCCAATATGTTCTTAAAAACCTGAAAATATGCCAAGAAATATGCTCTATTTAATTAAGACAATTAATGTCCCTTTGCAGTAGACAAGACAAGTTGGTATAAATAATAAATAAAGTTACCTTATTCCTTAGAAATTTACGCAGAAGTGGTCCCGCTGCTAGTATTAACTACTAAATTGCAGTTCACAACCAACATTTTGCACAAATTTTCAACTGTAAAACATCGTCTGTTGTCTCGCAAAACACTTTTGTAACGTGAAAAACCTCTCTCCACGTCACAAGATGTTATTGGGGCATATTTAAATGATGTTAACTGCTTCACAGAGAGAGTGAAGTCTCTTGGTATGACAGATGGTTTCCTTTTGAGGATGTCTCGAATATCGCACATCTGTTTATAACCAGAATTTTTTGAAATTACATAATTATATAATTCACTTTTTCTTTCACTTTTTTTCCTATGCTACCAGGAACCGAACTTAGATCACGTATTGTTTTTTCAAAGACAGTAAGTGATTCATGCAAAGGAGATCCTACAGCTTCCAATGCCGTTATGGCTGTTGGTAAGAAAGAAAAATGGGCAGATATGAAACTAAGATCATCTTTTAACCCAGTGGCTGACAGAATATTTTGTAGTTTCTGTTGATAAAGCATCTTTCGAGTCCAATGAATTAATAACCTCTTTGACTATTTCTAAGTGCTCAGCATAATATAAAACTGCATCGTCCCATGTTCCCCGTCCAGTTAACACTGGTGTGGGAGGAAGTCGGATTTTAGGTGTTGTTGATCTAAACAACTTTTTCAGGAGATTTAACAAAAATTCTCTTTGTACTGGACACAAATCTATCTACCAATGGGAAATAATCACGTATTGTCTCAGAAATGCGATGAAGAGCGTGTGCCAAGCAAGTTATATGAATTAAGTTAAGAAAAATACCTTTCAGAGTTTGTCCTGATTTTACCATATAAGGACCTGCAACAGTAACAAATAAAAGTAACCGGTCGTATTTTATTCCACACGGCCATAGTAATTTCAAAGAGTCCATCACAAACTGGGTCACAGTTACATTGTCAGTGGCCGACAATTCGCACCCATTAAGAATATAAGGTGTAGTCTTTCGTTCATTATTTAAAGCACCCAAGATTATGTTCGCAATAGAATAGCGCTCAAAATTAAGGGTTTCATCAACAGAAAACCATACAAACTAAACCGCTAAGTCAGTTTGTATATTCGACAATACCTTATTGTAACAATGTACTACATAAGTCTTACGCAGTGTACTTTCTTCAGGCACGTGTTGTCAAGTATACTTGACAAGAAGGTTGATATAGGTTTTTAAATGTCGGTTTATTAATTTTGAACAAGGGAATATCAGCAGCTAAAAATGCTTGGCACAAGTCATAGCAAAATTCAGTAACCCTACTTCCTAAACACTCTACTAGCTGTTTTGACAGGTTCTTTGTTTTCAAATTTTCTGATTAAATTCTCCTTATGCTTTGCTGGTCTATGTGCTGAACTATTTGAAATATTTTCTCACTTCCTACATTTTACTCACACGTTCCAGTTCACAACACTTACGTTTGAAAACCACGGCGCAACAACTGGTGGCCAGGCAAGCATTGACCTGCACTTATCTTTGTTAATATAAACGTCTCAGATAACACACTGATTATTCTCTACGCACCTGCATAAATAATGAAAGGATGAAAACAGGGGATTCACTTCATGACAACATGACTCAACATTAGTTCTCGCCACCTCGCGAGCTGTATCATCATGTGCACTACTACCAATATGAAAAATATTATACAGATGGAAAAAAATAATTTAAAAAAACAAAAATCATTAAATATGCAAGATAGGGGCTATAATATTGAAATCTTTGTGATTTGTATCATGTGCAATATTACCAACATGATAAATATTATACGGATGGGAAAAAATAATAAAAAAGCATAAAAACCATTAAAATATGCAATATAGGGGCTATAATATTGAAATAATATGCATTTATCAAACATCAAGAAAACATGCAGTTATATGCACCATAAAATCACGTCCAAATAACTGAAAATTCCATAATTCGTGCACATAATGTAAAAGCATACATTTTTAACCCCTATGAAAAAACATGCAAATGCATGAACTTCCTAGCCCTAATGATAATGCTAACAGAGGGCTGTTTACGACTTGATGCTGTTTACAAAGTAGATGATTGTACCACTGTTCCATGATGCAAAACTACCACTAGAAGTTATAAGAAATAATGCATGTTGCCGAACTGAATGAGTTACCTGTAACGTTTACTTCAGCTTGAATGACTGAACTTTGAAGTTTTTAACAGATAGCAATTTCACGTGAACTATGACTAATGTTTTGTGTGACTGCTGAAGAAACTTCTTGATAGAATATTTCAAAACTATAAAGAAAAAAATTACTTCGAAAGAACGTTCAACTCCTAACCTCATAAGTTTGCATTGAGCCAAAAAAGAGACCTGCCCATGAAAGTTAAGAGTACCTACATTATATGAAACTAGGGTGTTCAAATTTGTTACATGTATGCCGATTTGGGCCTTGACATGTAAAAGTACTCTAAAATGTTCGTAGATAATATATAAACACAAAATATGTAAAACGCTACAACTTTTAGCCTTTGGACAGTTCATGTTTTACATCCAAAACCCGGAGCATACTGATGTAGAGTTGTAGCTGCTGCTGGCATGTGCTGTGGTTGTGATTGCTTACGCAATAAATACGTAGAGTTATGTACCATGATGTAAGAAAGTGTACTAAGTGCTAAAAATGTATTATAATTTGTTCATAATCACAACTATTACACAGCAGACGCCATTTCATATTTCAAGGTTACCTTATTTTGTGAACACCCAACGTATGTTCCCGAGCAGCTCTTAAGATTTGCACTTGGAAACTGCAATGAAATAGGCAAAGCGCGCAACTCCGTTTGCTCATCGTCCAGGGAGTAATTAACCATCCGATAGGTACATTTAAGTACACCATATATGCATTATGAAAGCAATAACATGGTCTTAAAATTATCGACGAAGATAAACTTTAATGGGATGGTGTAAATATACAAAATATAACTCCTATGTACTAAGGAAGAATAGCACCAAACGTAATAGTATAAAGATTTTTGTACTTCCCAATTTGGTCTGTACATTTTTATATGTTTTGTAATACATTAAACATGCATCAGGCAGAATGAAAATTTTCATTTACGAGAGTAGTTTATGAGACTGATGAGAAATTGTACTTTTATATATCGGGTTTCCGGCCTAGCGCAGTAATTAGAGAAGTTAGGAAGCACAGTCATTATTAGAAGAAATAGAAAGATATAGAAACAAATGGGTTGAACATCTTTATTGCATGCCAGAAGAAAAAAACACCAAAACAAGCCTTCAAGTATAAACCTAGGGGACGAAGGTCAATAGGACACCCCTAAACAGATGGCTTTAACGAACATGGGACCAGAATAGACTAATGCCTAACCCGAGAAGAAAGGAAGAAGGAAGAAGAGAATAGTTTGAACTCCGCAAAGTTAATCGGCGATTATTTGTGTTTGGTACTAGGTCAACTATGAAAGCTTTTTTATTTTTGTTTCCAGTGGTTAAACAAGAACAGTGGCAGCTTAAAGAGAAGGATGTTTAACACGCAAAAATGTGACAGGCTGTATTTGTGGGAATGCAGTTGTAGACAAACTCATTGTCCAACAAGCAGGTAAACGCTAAGGTGCTGTCACCACATGTTTTCCCTGCTATAATGTATTATAACTTCAAAAGGGGATTAAAAGTGCAGCTGTTTCATGAGCAGGCAGCGAAACTTGGACACCGATGGTGGAGAGATGGATGACTTCAGATTCACTCTGTTCTAGAGTAGTGAATTGCTGCTAACAATGTGTGAGTGGGTCCTGCCCCATTGCAGTTTTACATAAAAATCGTGGATATGCCAAATTGTGTAATCAACAGGGTTCGGGCTTTTATTAAGGATTCCATCAAGTTAACCGTGCACCTACAACGGGAAGTGTAAGCGCTGGCGACCTTCGGTGCTCTTGTAAACAAGTAGAATGGAAGGCAGTGCAGTGTGCTTTTACACATTTCTGCGTATCCAATATGCTTCTCTGCAACACTTTTAATTTTGTTACCCTTTCTCTAGCAGTGCTCGCTGGTACTTAACTCAGTGTCTCTGAAACTTGTTTTATTCTTAATAGCCTCGAGCATTTTAATGCAGATGACTGTAAATATGTTATTTAAGTTAGGTACTGTATTACTGAAATTCCTCTGAACGTATGAAAAATCTTCATATAAGTCTAGTGCAATTATTTGCTTCAGTGTATGTACTACAACATTTTTCTGCACGTTAAATATGTTCATTGTCTTTACAATTTCGTTATAATATTGAGCATAGTATACTGCAGCCTGTAGCCATGTCCCCCCACCGAGTTGCATTTGGTTGTGGAGGCAAGGGAATTCCAGGTGCCATCGTGATTTTGGAGGGTGCCTTGCAAAATATCTTCTTCATGTTGGCTATAAAAGTGTCTACATTCGGAACAAAGGACCTAATTTCTTCGGCAACTTGGTGGAGACCATGCACTAGACAAGTTGAATGTAGGTACTAGTTTTGGACATACTTGTTGTATTGCTGTGGCAGCTTTCTTCATATAGGAAGTCCCGTCCGTAACAAGTAGCTAATCATTTTCTTTCTTAATACAGGTAGGTTACAGCAAAGACAATGAATAATTAAGCAGTTTGATCACTGTACAATGGTAACTTCCTGCATTTCTTCAGATGTTAAGAGACATTTTTTACCCGGACCGTCAGGCGTGAGGCTTCCTACAACATCGGCGATTGACCTATTAGCGGCATTTTTGGATTCCTCTACAAATATGAAAATCTTTTTATGTGCTACCACATCTCTAATATTATTTAGACGTTTTTCATACGCCATTAACAAATGTTTTACGTAATTGTTTCCAAAGGCATATTTCTATTAATATACTTTTTTATGAAGGCTATGAAACAAGGGTGCTGCAATTTGTTTAAACAAATATCAGCCTTTATTAGCCTATGACAGAGACCTTCCAAAAAGTCGGATTCGTAGCTTGGAGCTGAACAGGCTGAAGGTACATTTTCTGCACCGCTTTTTTCCAATAACGCAGCATGTTTCTTGTACTTCGTTGAGTTGGTGTTGTTCAACAAGGTGTTTCAAACGTCCTCTAAGCTCTATGTGACATGTTTTACACGTGATGATTTCGCCATTTCTGCTGAAATATCCCTGTCAAAATTGCTCCACAAACAATGACAATTGTGATAATGATTTTGATATTTGAACCTTCTTTACTTTCAGCATATTGTCTCAGCTTTGTTGCTCTGCCTGTCTATATGCAACGAATACATAAACACGACAGTAGCATGAAACAGACTGTTGTGTTGGGGTGGGCGTGTCGTTTCCTCAATTCTCACGCTACCTGCCGGTTCTATACTCCGTGCTGTTAATATCATTTCTAATGTTTACTTACTAAAACCGCGCTCCCTAGTAATCAAGCATCTGTTGAAGGGAAACAGTCCACCAGAGAATAACAAAGTGCATGAATTGCATATCAAGTGTTTACGCTTTGCGCACCACACATCAAGTGACGTTGAGCGCAACATCTTGTAATGCAGACACTGTTTAAGTGAAAACTGCAGGAGTTTTACTTTTGAGACTTTTAGAAAATATATTGTAGTGCACTGTATTGCTGATTGCATAACCATAAGAGCATATGATGAAGATGAAATGGATCAGTAAAGAAACACTATTTCACAACGAGCATCTGGTATTACTATTATCATTACTCTATAATTCACCTGAAAGTAATGGTTTACCTTTTCTTAAAATTCTGGATCATTTGCTTATTTTTAGGCCTGAGTTTAATTGTTTCTTACTCTAAGGTCTTTGACAATCTTCCATACATAGGCGTATAAATATAACAATTAGTGTACAGTATAAATATATACAAGTATTGTATATTATGCAATTTATACTACATTATTACATGTTTCAATGTTTTAAATTAAAAAGTAAAGTTTCATTTTTATATTAAAATGTTATTAAATGTTAGAAATTTTAAATTACTATACGGAAATGCATGCCAAGTAATAAAATAACAAATATCAAGCAAGAGAATAAAAGTAAAATACTTGGTGCCGTATGTTACTGGAACAGCGTGACAAAACTAAATGCTCTTGTATCACTAACTACTGAAACAGTGTGTGACCTTGACACTACAAAGTTCAAACAACTGAAAGGTACACATACCCGGAAGAGTCCATTATCAACTGTTGAAAAATAGGTGAACAACGAATAGCAATAGCTGTCTGTGAGACATCATGATACCAGTTAAAGGATGGTAAACTGGTAAAATGAATGAAAATGTGATCAAGTAAAGGCATCTACTGTATTATCAAATGAAAAAGGTGACATACATACTAATAAAAATAAAATACAAATAAGAAATGAAAAGAAACAAGACCTACAGTACGTACATAGGTGTGTACATGTTCCAGTTAAAAAAAAAATTATTTCTTAAAGAAGTCCATAAGTTTTCTGCTTAAGAGACCGAGCGAAATGGCTCCGCGGTAACGTGTGAGACTCGCATTCGGGAGGTCGTAGGTTCATTACCGCGACCGACCTACCTGACTCATGACTTTTTCGGGGGTTTCCCTAGTCGTCAGGCGAATGTTGGGTAGATTACTTTCATCCCCCGAATTTCCTCTCCCTCCATTTCACTTCACTATCATTTCACTTCACTCATCCTGTCATCCGATTGGTCTATTTCAGGGTAGAGAGTGTCAGCATGGTGGGACGAAGTGCTGAGTGACTCCGTTCCCTATCACGGCAGCCGGGCTTCAGATCGTGTCCACACCGAGGTCCTTGAACCACGGAGGGGCCCCTGCAGGCGGCGCTCTGAGTGACTCCGTCCCCTATCACGGCAGCCGAGATTCAGACCGTGTCCACACCGAGGTCCTTGAGCCACGGAGGGGCCCCTGCAGGCGGCGCTCTGAGTGACTCCATCCCCTATCACGGCAGCCGGGATTCAGACCGTGTCCACACCGAGGTCCTTGAGCCACGAAGGGGCCCCTGCAGGCGGCGCTCTGAGTGACTCCGTCCCCTATCACGGCAGCCGGGCTTCAGACCGTGTCCACACCGAGGTCCTTGAGCCACGGAGGGGCCTCTGCAGACAGTGCTTTGAGCGACTCCGTTCCCTGTCACGGCAGCCGGGCTTCAGACCGTGTTTACACCGAGGTCCTTGAGCCACGGAGGGGTCCCTGAAGTCGACGCTCTAAGTGAATCCGTTCCCTATCACGGCAGCCGGGCTTCAGACCGTGTCCACACCGAGGTCCTTGAGCCACGGAGGGGCCCCTGCAGACAGTGCTCTGAGTGACTCCGTCCCCTATCACGGCAGCCGGGCTTCAGACCGTGTCTACACCGAGGCCCTTGAGCCACGGAGGGGCCCCTGCAGGCGGCGCTCTGAGTGACTCCGTCCCCTATCACGGAAGCCGGGCTTCAGACCGTGTCCACACCGAGGCTGTTGAGCCACGGAGGGGTCCCTGCAGGCGGCGGTCTGAGTGACTCCGTTCTCTGTCACGGCACCCGAGCTTCCGACCGTGTCCACACCGAGGTCCTTCAGCCACGGAGAGGCCTCTGCAGGCGGTGCTCTGCGTGACTCCGTGCCCTATCACGGCAGCCGGGCTTCAGACCGTGTCCGCACCGAGGTCCTTCAGCCACGGAGGGGCCCCTGCAGGCGGCGCTCTGAGTGACTCCGTCCCCTATCACGGCAGCCGGGCTTCAGACCGTGTCCACACCGAGGTCCTTGAGCCACGGAGGGGCCCCTGCAGGCGGCGCTCTGAGTGACTCCGTTCCCTGTCACGGCAGCCGGGCTTCAGACCGTGTCCACACCGAGGTCCTTGAGCCACGGAGGGGCCCCTGCAGGCGGCGCTCTGAGTGACTCCGTCCCCTGTCACGGAAGCCGGGCATCAGATCGTGTCCACACCGAGGCTGTTGAGCCACGGAGGGGTCCCTGCAGGCGGCGGTCTGAGTGACTCCGTTCTCTGTCACGGCAGTCGGGCTTAGGATCGTGTCCACACCGAGGCCCTTGAGCCACGGAGGGGCCCCTGCAGGCGGTGCTCTGCGTGACTCCGTTCCCTATCACGGCAGCCGGGATTCAGACCGTGTCCACACCGAGGTCCTTGAGCCACGGAGGGGCCCCTGCAGGCGGCGCTCTGAGTGACTCCGTTCCCTATCACGGCAGTCGGGCTTAGGATCGTGTCCACACCGAGGCCCTTGAGCCACGGAGGGGCCCCTGCAGGCGGCGGTCTGAGTGACTCCGTTCCCTGTCACGGCAGCCGGGCTCCAAATCGTGTCCACACCCAGGCCCTTGGGCCACGGAGGGGCCCTGCAGGCGGTGCTCTGAGTGACTCCGTTCCCTATCACGGCAGCCGGGCTCCAAATCGTGTCCACACCCAGGCCCTTGGGCCACGGAGGGGCCCTGCAGGCGGTGCTCTGCGTGACTCCGTTCCCTATCACGGCAGCCGGGCTTCAGACCGTGTCCACACCGAGGCCCTTGGGCCACGGAGGGGCCCTGCAGGCGGTGCTCTGAGTGACTCCGTTCCCTATCACGGCAGCCGGGCTTCAGACCGTGTCCACACCCAGGCCCTTGGGCCACGGAGGGGCCCTGCAGGCGGTGCTCTGCGTGACTCCGTTCCCTATCACGGCAGCCGGGCTTCAGACCGTGTCCACACCCAGGCCCTTGGGCCACGGAGGGGCCCTGCAGGCGGTGCTCTGAGTGACTCCGTTCCCTATCACGGCAGCCGGGCTCCAAACCGTGTCCACACCCAGGCCCTTGGGCCACGGAGGGGCCCTGCAGGCGGTGCTCTGCGTGACTCCGTTCCCTATCACGGCAGCCGGGCTTCAGACCGTGTCCACACCGAGGTCCTTGAGCCACGGAGGGGCCCCTGCAGGCGGCGCTCTGAGTGACTCCGTTCCCTATCACGGTAGCTGGGCTTCAGACCGTGCCCACGCCGAGGCCCTTGAATCACAGAGGGGTCCCTGAAGGCGGCGCTCTGAGTGACTCCGTTCCCTGTCACGGCAGCCGGGCTTCAGACCGTGCCCACGCCGAGGCCCTTGAATCACAGAGGGGTCCCTGAAGGCGGCGCTCTGAGTGACTCCGTTCCCTGTCACGGCAGCCGGGCTCCAAATCGTGTCCACACCCAGGCCCTTGGGCCACGGAGGGGCCCCTGCAGACGGCGCTCTGAGTGACTCCGTTCCCTATCACGGCAGCCGGGTTTCAGACCGTGTCCACACCGAGGTCCTTGAATCACAGAGGGGTCCCTGCAGGCGGTGCTCTGCGTGAATCGGTGGGACCGGTGTACTGGCTGGTGTCAGAGAGTTTGTAACTGGAAAAATGTAGGGACCCTGCCCTCTGCTGTGCCTGCTCTCCTGTTCTGGCTGTCCTCTGTCTCACCTGGCCTCACCACCCATCTCGGGGGCGCCCCTTCGGACATAGGCACAAAAGATCTCTGAGGTCGAAGTGCCGTAGTCCCCCTCCGCGTCTGTTCTCTTCCCTTCTGCTTAAGGGACCATACTCGCTTCTTTGCCGCCGTTTCACGCAATCGTCGTAGCAGTAGAACCTCCCTTTCAAGACGGGAGTGGTACAAATCCTCTATACAAAGCTTCATCATTTGAACCTAAGTATTTAAGCCCTAAGGCAGCAGTGGGTGAAATAAACCCAGCATTGCCTTTAAAACAAGGGGGGGGGGGGAAGAAAAAAAGCAAGTATTGATTTATTACCTTCATATTCTTTCTTCAGCAACGCACTTACTATTTTCTGAATATATAATTTTTACAAGTGTGTTAAAAATACACTGTACACAGAAATGGGATATATATTCCATTTTAGGCAATGTGGGTAGTTAAAGATTTTATCTAGGTTTCTGGAATCATGTTTTATAACGAAAAGTATTTTCTTTTAATGTTAATAACTGACCATTTCAGAGACTGACCCAAACTAACATACAAAGATGATACGTCTATAAATGCAACATTCAACACTGTAAACCTAAAAGGGGTTTAAAATAATTGAGGAGCGTTTTTTCAAAACTCGATAGATGCAAACTTTTACGAAATTGAGTTAGGTATATATGGTATCGGCATAATTTTCACCTTCAAAATCGTTCTGTGAAATCAGATTTTGCAAAATTTGATTCTTGTCCTGTGTAGAAGGTAGGGAATATTAGCAGTTTTTTCAAAAACTCGATAGATGCACTTGCTCAGTTAAAGCAAAGGTCGATAGATGCAATTTTATGATTTTATAATCCAGAGTGTAGCAACATGAATTCTATGAAACGCATGTTGGCATTTACTGCCATCTCACTGTTGCCATTCTTGGAATTTTCAATCATTTCTGCAAGCTTTGTACACTGCTGCATTGTTGGCAGTAACTGCGAACTCAGGTTGTGCGCTTGGATTTCACATTCATTTATGCAAGCTTTTTTTTTCTGCCATTTATATCCCACCCTTAACTGCAGAGGTCTTGACTATTGGCAGTGGTGCTACTCGTTTAACAGTGTGTTTTTCGGTCTTTGGGGCTTTTACACGTTGGATTCACACACATTCACACTTTCATTCATACTTCCAGACTCAGGAAAGGATGAGGAATAATCTTGGCTGGGGAAAAATTCCTACCCCTGCCGGGATTTGAACCCGGGACCCCTTGCACAGCAGGCAGGAACTTCTGCAAGCTTTGTTGTACTTACATGGCATTTTTATTCTTAGTTGAGGCACTGCACTGTACTGTACTCCAATGGACAGGAGCTCAGATTGTGAAACTGTACCAGTCGTAGAATGCACGGGAGGTTGGAATTGCAAAAACAAGGAAAGGAAATCAAAATGCAAGTCAAGGAAAGCTCATAATCCAGCATTTACATGTTCACATGGTCTCGAATGCACTCCATGAAATCCTAAAAGTAAAGGGCATAAGCACTGTGATGCAGCTGATTTGATATAAGTGGATTTCACCAACACCTTTCCATGCTCAACAAAATAGATCAAGATAAATTCCTAATGAAATATATGAATATTACATCTCCTAATCTCAGAGTGGTGAATAAAGAAACTGCAAATAGAAAACAGACTGTTAGCATTAAATACAATGTGAGAAATAATGATGGCTGAGTATTGTTAGGGTGTGCTGCAAGCTTCCAAGGAATCACAGGCTGGTTAGAAAATTTCACTTATCTGGGAATGCACCAAAGGAAACCAGAAGAGGTGACAGAACAGGAATATTACAGAAGGGCATCACTGCTGCTATAAAGCAAGACATTAAGAAGCACAGACGTAGAGAAAGCCACTATGGAAGAGCAAAATCAAGGAGAGGATATTTACCTCCCGAACTTAATATAATAAAAATGTGGACCAACTTTTGCAACGAAAGAAGATTAAGAAATCTACCAGTGTGCTCATTGTCAAAATATAAAAATATATTTTACAACTTCTTCAATCTTTCATTCTGTACACCACACACTGACACATGCTCAACCTGCAAAATGGGACTGATGAAGATTAAGACAGACGCAGATGTGGAAAAGAGAAGCGAACTAAGAACCATGTACAGACTGCACAAGCACTAATAAAGGTGAAAGCTTACTTATTCATATTGTTTGAAATTTCTTTGTGTGTATTCAATAAGTTTGTTATATAAATAAAACAAAATATATTGTTACTGTGAATGTAGCAATACTTAGTTTCTAAGTTTATACCTAATAAAATAATCCTTATAAACATTATTATGTTGGATGTGTAGTACATTATGTATTATAAAAAGGTGACAATAAATAAAAAATAATAACTACATAAATAAAAAGCAACAGAAACAGTAAATGACAAAAATAACAAAACTTCATGTGTTAATTTCTTGCTCACGCAGAAAAGTTAATCAGCATCTATAGGTTTTTAAACAAACTCTGCATTTTCAAACCCCAAATTTGCAATAGTTAAACTATGCTATGTGTTTCTTTCCACATTCAATGAAATAGTATCAGGAAGGACAATTGAATGATTAATATAGTTGCTGTGCTAACCAATTGGTATTGCCAATAAATAGAAAAAAAACATTTTTCTCAGAAATGCATTTTGTGTATCTATCAAGTTTTGAAAAAACACTCCTCAATTTATACTAACAGTTTTTGAAACTACTTCAACTGTATGGCAGAATAGAGTAAATTGTTACAGGAAGATTCAGATATCTGCAAGCTGATAAATGGCCTTATTTATGATACTAAATATGAGTTTGAATATATTTTTCTATATTTGGTTTAGTTGGTTGGTTTAGTTTCATATCCTTTAACTATGTTGATTAATTGTTGGCTTAAAATCATACTATGGTCTTCTGTATATAATTGTGGCTGTTAAAGTTTAGCAATACTCCCAAATGTTGATTACCTGTGTATAGAATACTTACTTTTTACAATTCTTTTTTGTTCGTGGTTGCTGATAGGAATGTAACTGAATGTATTTTTATTAGCACCTTAACTTATCTCTTTCCAAAAGGTGAGATTAAGATGAATAAATCTTTGTAGTTTAAGATATATCATAGTACTAAAAGTTATGGTTGATATAATCTCTAATTTGTAGTTTTTGCAGTATTTATTTAATCTTCATTATATTTTATTTCTTATTTTAGGTAGAAGATGAAGGTTGTATTTTTCAGCTCTATTTAATTTGCTTCAGTAAGGTCCATTGCTACAAGTATTTTCTTTACGGTCCTACACTAACAATGTTGTTTTCTCTCTCTCCTCCCGCTACTCTCCTGGCATGCAGTGTGCGCCACGACAATCAGCGCATCATTAGAGTCAGACTCCACGCCCAGGCCTGCACCAGGGGGCTCAGCCCCCTTGTTGGGCCCCTTTCCTACCAAAGCTCCAAGTACGTGTTTTTGTTGTTGTCATCCCAAAGCTTAGTCAGCAGACCACTTAACTTCCCAGTTTAGAAAGAGCAAATGTTAGGACATTTTGTAGTGTTGTTCCTGCATGATATGCAATCAATAGTTTTACCTTAGAATTATTTACAAAATGGTGTTTGTAGTGTAACACAAAAACGTTGTTTTTCACAACAAGATACACACATTTATCTAAACCATTTTGATTATCAGGTGAATATAGCTTTAAAAATAAATTCAAGGAGAGTACTGCTTTGAAAGCATGGAAGAATCTGACTATCCTATACAATTAGGTCACTCTTCCATGAGGGAATTTTGATCTGCAATAAAATATATTTTAAGTATTGATGTGGGAAAAATATTAAATTACATATGGGAATTGACTTCCTTATTTGATAGCTATCCTGATAATCCTTTCATACAGCCTGAACAATTAGGTTTAATATAATTGTCATGTAATACTTGCAAGCATTAAATGGTTCATTTGTAATGTTGGCATTTCATTGAAAAGTGTTTTGTTTTTGCTTACTTTTTTAATTCTAGATAGTTTATTATGGCTAGAATGTCTTGTGATTATGCACTAAATAACACCACAACAATGAATTATAATCCATTTTCTATGATTTCATTGTTCTCTCATTCACAAAACTATAGATTTGTCACAGCGGAGGAATGACACTACTTTCCTAATGCTTCTTTGCTTCTCCCAAGTTAGTCAAAAATATCTTTTGTACTATTTAGGTAAATAAAAAAGTTTGGATGTAATGAAACAATAAATACATCCCCATTAGTATTGAAGATAAGCAATTACTACTGCACTTCCTTAGAGACAAAGAGTAACAAGGAGTGTTTGTTTAATGTGTGAGAAGCAATTTTTATTTAACCTTGAAAAAATGTTATAAAACAAATAATTTAAATATACCTGTCTGTATCTGAGTAAGAAAATGAAATAAATGCCAGAAGAACACAAATTAAAACACAGGATGTTACACTATTTATATTGAAAATGTCCAAAATACTACTAAAAAACTGCATTCTTTTCCCATGCTGTGTTATTAGAATACTTAAACACAGAAATTTTAAACCCTCTAAATCTCTATACAGACCTCTAGAACATGCTAATGCGTACAAAATGAATGCCTACTATACTATTGCAATGCTATTCAAAATAAATTATTACTTTTTATATTTAATTGGGTTTACTGACCTGTAATATCATTTCAGATTCTAGTAGCTACATAAATATTTGTTAATGTTAAGCATTTCTATATAAAGTGACAATCTGGATTATGATGATATATCATGTAGTATCCATACGTGTAATTTAAAAGCCATACTTTGTAAATCTAGTCAGCAAATAATTTTCCCAAAAACGTTGAAGATAACTTATTCATTAATAAGGAATAAATATGCCCATTACATTGAAGTTTGCTCCTATACAACTTGTCCCTCAAAACAATAAGAATGTCTCTTTCCTCCCTACCACTATCCTGAAAAGTTTCTGCATGGGCTCTTTTGTTTGTTTGTTTCCTTCTTTGTAATCGTTTCATCTTCTGCACAATCATGTAAGTATACATTTACAATTTTCCTATTTAATGTAATAATTTGAAACACCTTTTATCCTTTAATCCTCTTTTATGTACACTAAAATGTTTTACAGACATGTGAATACAATGTTTTTATTACTTTATGAACTTTTGTCGACAGATTCAGCAAAATACTGATTGCCCACATTTTGAATTAAGCAGCAACTGCAGTAACACACTACATAATACCACAAAATCATGAGAAAAGAAAAGAAACTAGAGATTTAAACTATTATTTATCAGTAATTTAAGTTCCAATAGTATGTGACCAAGGCTTTGCAGTTATAAGGATTACAGTTTCACATGCAAGAATGCTTTAACAATGCCATTTTCTATTAATGCAATAGAAAGTGTCTATATTGCAAAGATAAAAACTCTCTGAAATGAATTTACCAATTAAAATATAGTATTAGTAGTATAGTATAGTATTTATTATAATCCAAATATGTTTTAATACAAACAGCAATAGTATTTCGCACTAACCTATCACACCAATTTTGCATATTAATTATACAGTTCCCTTTCTCATCAGTACATTGAGTTGCCATTACTCCTGGGATTCAAATGGTTCAAACCTTATAGTATTAGCAGTAGTAGTATGAGCAGGAGCCCTTATAATGATGGCTTTACACATTGCTGTACTGAACTTGACTTTCCAAAACCTATGTGTGCATAATAGTGCTCCACTGAAATTCAGTCTATTCTCTAGTGTTCTTTAGTGTTATCTCATTCATGATCATGTTCTTGATCAACTGAATTAAGCCAACGGCCCATATTGCACAGCTTTTCTCAATGTTTGTATGTTTAGAATAATGAGAGAGAAAAGAAAACTAAATGTAAGCAACTCACCCAATCAAAATTCAAACTTGTGCCCTCGAGATTATGAACCAGACATGAAACTCCACACTGTAAAGATGGACTGGATTCATATTTTTTTGCCATCCAAAAATTCAGATGCTAAAGTCTCAGGTTAATCTGAACTCCTATAAGTAGAAGCTATTCAGTTTTAAATATGGTTTTCTAAAATGAAAATAATTTGGAATTGTGCTTTTATGAGCCAAATTTCTAATGAATTCATAAAGGCTACATTGACCCTTAGAAGGTTAGCTACAGCTATTTGATGCTGGTGTAGAATTACACCTTCAAATATTATAGGTATTTGCATGTGCATTTACTTATTACAATTTCAGCAACTAGTTTATTATAATGCCATTGACAAATGTGAATCAGTAGAAGACATACAGAAAGTTTTGAACAAATGTTTATAAACCAGACAAAAGGTTTTTTATTAAACACTGGCACTACACCAATTTAACTTTGTTCTTATGCCTGTAGTGTTCATTCCCTACTTTTCTATTAATACTCGTCTCAACATGATGACATAAAACTTTATGTTTGGATGAGAAAACCTGAATGAAAAGTAGCTATAGGGGTTAGTGACCTGCATGAATGTTCATTGCACTGCAAATCATGTTCAGGTAATAGGAGTGTATTAATTAAAATGTTTGCCACATTTAGGAAAATGCACAAATGCTTTTAATGGAGAAAAACATTTTTATTTGTGCAATACTAGTGGCACTTAAATGTATTCACGCACATTCACTATATCTAGGTTTCTATAGCTTGCACTTCTCTTAATGTCTATGTTTCTGTGGCTATTCAGATGTACTAATGCATGCTTAAATGCATTAACACACCCTTTCTTACTGAATTTTAATGTTAAGTATTGGCTTTCCAGATATCTGTTCTAATTGTTATTTAAAGTGTTTGAAATCTGTGACTGGGAAGTGAAATTAAGTGGCACAAAAGTATGCAATAATGGTTTGAATTAAAGTATATTAAGTAATAGGTTTTTGAAATCTGGATCACACTATAAAATATGGGTTTCCACAACTATTTTATACTAATTTACACCATAGGATCATGTAGGTATTGAATGTAAATGGAATCTTTCTGTATTTCTGGTATCAAAATGAAAATAGGAATGCAAATGACAATTACTCACAATATATCTGCTGTCACTATTGACAAAGTACCTATAGAACAGCTGTTTGTTAATGATAATGATACCCTTCTTCCATGTGATAGGTAATGTAATATCCAACGTTCTCTGGTTTTATGTACTGCATCTCTGTTCCTGAAAGAATGGTTGCTTTTTGTGCATGGTCTTGCAGCTAATCCAGTTCTCAGGGATTTTGTTTATAGACAGTGTTATTCATAAGTAAAAGCCACTCAGATGACAATCAAGCAGGTCATAATTATACACTATAAGCTTCTCATCAAATACATGCAATGAAATTTAAGCATTAGGTGCCATCATTTTGCCCTGTTTAAAGACATAACATGTAGGTTTATTTTCAGTTTGTGAAGGAAAAATCTGGTCCTCCAGATTAGGCTTTTCTATTTTCATAAGGTTTCATATGAAACACTGATTATGGCAAATGGTGTAGCAAAAGGTAGTTCTCAAAAGAGATTATCTAAATCTGACAATTAGATAAAACTATGATAAAAGGGAAATGGAAAGAATGAAGGTTTATCCTCAATATGTCCTTTGGACTTGTTACTTTTGGTCATTAAATCTAAAAGCATAACTCTAAAACGACAATAAAATTCAATACACATTTTAAAATTGGGAGTTTTGAACCAGGAATGCCTCAATTTATGCACTATTTTATGAAACATAGCCTCTCAGCTGAGTACAACTCTAGAATTGTTTGAAATTTTGTAATAAACTGTACAAGAAACGGTATTTAAAGATTACAATGAATGAGATTTCTGTATTAAACCTCAGAACCATGACTACACCATCAATAGAGAAATGAATAACTTTAGAGACACTACACACAAAATGAGTGCTGGTTCAATATTTAGCATAATGAACAATAATACAGAGCAATAAGAGTACAGAGTGTTTAAAAGGTCACTTCCCATTTCTGCTTAACAGCATAAATTTTGACTTTTTTGCTGATAATCTAAAGCAATATACACCATAGAAGAAAGAATAGCTGTTATTTGTTACCCACTGAATGAAATGATGTATGAGGAAGCTTGGGACAACTTCACGTGCAAATTTCACAAACCAGCTCCTATCAGACATACCATTAGGAACATGGTGAACAAATTTAGTTGAACTAGTATTGTTACTGACAAACATCAAACTGAGAGACTGACTGTAGCAGATGAAACTGTGCAAATGATTCAGAAAGTGATTACATGCGTCCCCTCAGCATCAACCAGAAGACCAAGCAAGGAACTTGGTATCGCACACACCACTGTACAGTGGGCCAGAAGACAGACAAAATGGGACAAAGGTCCAAAAATGAAATGTTAAAAATTAGGAATTGGAAGCTTAGAGGTGAAAGTAGAGATGTTAAAGCATTAAAAAGCATCAATAAGTTGTTTCTTAGCCCTTTTTTAGCACCTCTGAAGAGTGACTTTCAGTAGGTTAGATAAGACGTCCACTACTCAGCCGAAGTTAATGCAGAGCTGCAGTGTGTCATTTCTTTGTTTATGGTGCTATGGGAATGTTTAAACAATGACACAACTGCAAGAATGAATACTGCAGATGGTGAGTTTTAACTGGTTAGTAAGTGTTTAACATTTTATAGAGCTTGATAATGGATATGGTTAGTTAACTGTGACATAAATAATAGAGATTACATAATAGATGTTTTATGTTCCAATAGAAGTAACTTTTTTCCTTCACAATATTTCATGTTGTTTTATGCACTGAACAAACAAGTATACCTTACATAACATAGTATACCTTATGCTTCATCTGCATCCTGTTGCAACTTCCGAATGCAGACCGCATTTTGTCTAAGAGTGCACTCAGACTTCACATTGCAGTTGGTGAGTGCTTTACACGTCAAGACCTGTACAAGCCATTGTTGGCTAGTAACCAAAGTAACAAGTCTGTTTATGACTTTATAATTTCCGAAAGGTACTTCTAGCTACGATTGTGAAGAGGTCTTTTCACAATTAGAAAGAAAAGGTGGAGTCATTTCGCACCAACTGCAATTCATGATGGTAAATATCCTACAGAAATAAGGAATCTTTTTAAATCAAGTACAGTGATTGTTTAAGAATTTTGACATCGTGTTATGCTACAATGAACCAAATACAAGTAAATCTACTCCCTCAGCTCTCCTTGGCAGAAAAAACAAGCTATTTTCAGAAAGTAAGAAATCAAAGAGACAGGAAACAGAGAATCTCCAAGAATCAATTGGTACTGAGGAACTTTCTTGTGCCACGCAGTTAAGTCAAGAAAGATCTGGAAAAGTGATACAGCAAAAGTACTTGAAACTGCACTAAGCAGTCCCACCAAAGTCACCAAATTATTGTCTTCATTTAAAAACTATCCCTCTGAAAATATAAATAAAAGCTATAGCAATGAAGCATTAGCACTTATAATGGATGTCAAATTCGGTGTTAAGGCTCGGAGCAAAGAATAGAAATGCTGACTTATACCTAGCATATAATAAATTACGGGGGGCCAAGCTCATGTAAATACATTAATGTCACAGAAATTAGTGCTGAAATAAATTTACAAGGATTGCTAGACCATACACTTTGATGGATTATTCAGAGTATGGAATCAATTCCAACCAATTTTTTTTAAACAGGGTAACCTAAAGTTATTCAGCAAATGGGGGTGTGATAGTAGTACAGGTCATCAAAAATTCAAGCCGACATATGCTGATGAAAGTTACTTATCTGTTTCACTTTTTCTATATAGTGAAGGAGATGACAATACAAAAACTGTGCACTGACAAAATCCATGACCCTCATCAACAAAATACTTATGATCTAACCACATCAAACTCATGCATGAGACAAGTGCTTTAGTGATTTCTTCTGGAAAGGGAACAAATTGTAGTGCATTTGACTTACAAGTATATGCACTTGAAACTATATGACTTTTTGTAAAGAAATACCCTTGGTTTTACTTCTTTCCTAGTGTCCACAAAGTGCTAATACATGGATCTCAGATCATAATTCCAGCAATGATATCCACTTTTCAAATGTCTGAGGAAACACCAGAGGCATGTAACAAGGATATTAAAAGATTCTGACAGCAAGACAGCAATAACTGTCCAATTTGGGCAGATAAATACCCAAATGGCTCGCCAAGGTAAATGTTTGGATGGAAATCACAGAATTAGAAGAATATGAATCCTATATGTTTGTTGAGTAAACAGTATCATCTACCTTCACTTACTGCAACAGTTTTTGGAGCCACAGTTGATACAATATATTATTTTGGATACTGCAATCTATCAACAAGATGGGCACCTCCCCATTTTGCCAGAGTTGTCAAGGGCTACCTGAAGGACACTTTTCCTGGGAGATGAATTACCCATGCATAGCCAAGATTTTGGGCTCCCCGTTCACCCTATTTGACGTGATGGACTTTTTCACCTGCTACTGCATCAAGTGGAAGGTGCATCAGGTGAAAATCAATGGTCTTGCACAATTAAAAGCCTATTTTTGTTGCTGTGGAACAGATAATGCCAGATATGTTAGCAAGGGTATTTCAGGCTACAGAGGAACAATGAGACTTGTGCTTAGATTTATAGGCATATCATGTTGAAATGCATTGCATTCATCTTCAAAAGGTCTAAATGTATGTTCATGTTGGTTATAGCCTATAAAAAAGTGTTTAAGTGGAAAATGGTAAGTGACTTTATAAACATTATAGTGTGCACATCTCAGAATCTTGTATCTGCAAGCTGAAAGTATTTATTATTTATTTATGCTAACAAGCTTACCGTTGGTGTTTTTAAACACACAAGCCGTGTGTTAGAGCACCTGCCTGGTAAGCAGAGGGTCTGTGGTTCAAATCCAGGCTGTGGCATTGAATTTTTAAGTTCCAGTTCTACCTCTCTGAAATTATTTTTTCCTCATAAATTGGCCAATGATATGCCGGTAAACATGAAAGGGTTTACTTTGGATTTTGCTGTAGCATTTCTGGGCTATCAAGCTGCACATTTTAGTCTTTGAAAGGAAATAATAACATTTTATAAATCCATTGTACCTGTTTTATTATGCCCTTCAGCTATTGCTTCATTTTTCTTGTAGTTCTTGGTTTAAACAGATGAGATGATTGGGCAGGATATAAATCCAGAATTTTTAGACACAAATATGAAGACACAAGGAAGAAAAGAGGCATTGGTTAAATTCTATGCTTTAAAATGTTTGTTCATTGCTTATTTTGAGGCTGTTATTGCCCTAAAATCATCAAAAGTAACTTATCTTGGAATTGAATTACCAAGCCTAGTAAGGAGATTGAAGGTTTCTTCTATCAACACCACATACATTTAAGAACACTATAACAATGTCCACCTTTGCTTGTATCAAATTATTTTAGCAAGTACTGGAATATCTTAGTACATAAATAAGGTGGAACATGGAAGCAGGACCTAGTGACCTCATTGGATAGGATGACATTTCTGCAAAAAATATTGAAACATTAAAAATAGAATACTTATTACCTACGTGCTAACAACAGCCAAAATGCAGCTCTTTCATAAAGATAATTCTGTACTGTGAAGCAGAGTTTGAAGCACTGAGAGAAGCTTTTAAGTACTACAGGAAGTGCAAAAGACCTACAGTTAATTTATGTTTACTTGGACTTTTAAATGTTGTGATTAAAAATAATTACTTATGCCTATATGTGATTTTTTACCCACAGAGTGTGATCGCACTTTTGTGAGCCGTCCAGGGGGCCCACAGAACGGAACTTTCACTGCACCCACTTTTGTTAATCCTGCTGGTCACTCACGTCAATGCATCTACACTTTCCTAGCGGGACAAAGGCAACGTGTTGAGCTGATTTTCACGTCTTTCAACTTAAGGGGAACCCCGCCTGAGTGAGTAGTGAAAGATTTTTCAGAAGCATAGCTATTTGTGCATGTGATCATTAAATCACATTCCTTTATGTACATAAATCAACAGCAAAATTTTGGTAGATGGAAGATAAAATGTTGCACTACCACCTAGTTAGGATCCCATTACGCTAGTGGGACCTCTTTAATTGCCAACATATCCTAAAATGTTTTCATTGGACAATGACATTTAGCTATTCCATTTAGAAGCATAGCAGTTAATATTAATAGAAGCATATCACTAAATTATAAACCTTTATTGCCTAGTTCCACATGTTCCTAATTGCATACCTAGAATTACTCTAAGCAATGTAGATATTTTGAATGATTTTTTCACATTACTCTCCATTTAGCATGAAAATAAAATATCTGTATAAAAATAAATGCATTACACACAAGAAAAATGTATATTAAAATTTGTTAATATTTACTTTAAAAATAGAAGATTGTATTTGTATTTCCTGACTCTAAGAGCAGCTCCAACAAACATCTTATAGACAGCCTGATGCTCCTAAGTAGTGCTTTGCACACCCTGATAAGTATTGGATTTCTGACTTTTGCAACAGTGTTTGTATAAGTGAATATAGACCTCTATATATACAGGTTACACCCACAGAAGCATTATAAGGATGTTTGATGCAAATAGAACACTTTAAACTCTTGATATGTGACTCTTGTGCTTCCTCCTAAACACACATTATAGAGCTTCCACTTCCAATGTTATTGCAGCAAGGGTACAGACATTTACATATTTTAATAGAATATTTTGAAATCAGTATGCAAATATTTGTTACCTAATATTTAAAAGATATTGCACTATTATTTTCTATGGTATGAGTCATTCCATTACAAAGTAGATGATATACAGCATACATTTTTCTCACTTCTTGACATGTTCAAATTTTACCTCTGATTGACAAAATGACTAAGTTACAAAGTTTCTTTTATGCTTTTTATTTCAAGTAAATATAATGTTTCTCTAATTATTTTGCTATAAAGCTGTTTAAAAACTCTGATTCATTTTCATTTAAAATTAAATTTTTAACTGTTTAAGAGAACTGTTTATCCAAGAAATTACTATTATCATTATTCTAAAGCAAATTAATATGCTGACATACTCTAGCAATAATGTTCACATTGGACTTCTACATATATAGAGTGGAAAGAATGCAAATGTCATCCTTTAAAGCAAAGAGAGATCCCAGTGGGTGCAGTCGAGTGCATGGAAACATGCCAGTGCTACTGATTTTCTGTGGCATTCTCTTTATTTAATGTTGACAGAACTCCTTATCATTTGTTCCATACCAGCCATAAGTGAGCCAATCTCTTATGTTGTGAATTCAAGTATGACACATTAGCATATGAATGAATGTCAGGTGTAGGTGAATACAAAAGGGGAAAAATTGCGGAAGCATCTGACCTGACTGGCTGGCAGGCATGCTTTGCAATGACAGTGAAGGCTGGGTGTGATAGAGGTGGTAATATTGCCTTATCATTATGAACCGCTATACATTATACCAGCAAAATTCCATTCTCTTAACTGTACACTACAAAGGTTTATGAGCACTTTACTTCTATCTTTCATAAATGATAAAAAGGCTCTTTAAAAGAGGATGATACAAAAAAGTAAGCAATATATTTATTGTAGTCTGATGATTATTAATAATCATTTTCTACAGTTGTCTAAGTTTTCTCTACAATATTCTTTTTAGTTAGTTATCTCAGGTTGCAACTCGAAAACAGGATGTTTATGGATATTAAGAAAAACAAATTGTTCACTTTTTAACATGTGCTACTTAATATTTTCTTGCATGTACATACAACTTCCATATGCATGTAGCTAAAATCTGAGGGAATGACAATTTTATAACTCCCTGAATCTTATTAATACAGGGTGTATATAAATGAATATTGGTGTTTTAACTCTTTATAATATTTATTACATTAAACTTACAGTTATAAATGACATGTCAAATGAAAAAGTAACTCAAACAGTTTTACCAAGAACCTTAAAAAGGTTCAATGTGACTACCCTTTGTCACACGGCACACGTCAAGTCTATAACCGAGTTCTTCCCAAACGTCGATAAGTGTGTATTCAGTAATTGTAGCAACAGCTGCTTCAATCTGGTTTCTTGATTCAGGGAGGTTAGCTGGTAGCAGAGGCATGTACACACGATCCCCAAAGGTAAAAATCGCATAGCGTTAGGTCAGGAGAATGTTGAGGCCATGCATAGCAAGCCCTGTCATTGGGACCCTTGCGGCCTATCCAGCGCTCGAGTACAGTGACGTTCAACCAATCGCGTACTTCATTATGCCAGTGAGGTGTCACACCAACTTGCTGGAAAATAGGACAGGGTGAAACGCTTTCTGTTTACTAGTCGCCATCTTTGCTACTACCGCTGTCTAGTGGATTGCGGCAGAAACATTGCATGCACATGCGCACTGGTGCCAACAAACAAAACTGTTTGAGTTGCTTTTTCATTTGACATATCATTTATAACTGTAAGTTTAATGTAATAAATATTATAAAGAGTTAAAACCCTGATATTCATTTATATACATCCTGTATATTAACCATGTCTTTCTTATCAATACATTTACTCATCTTTATTTACTTTTACAATTATTCTGTTAATTACAATCTACAGTTCTATCTTGTTGGGTGTTTCTGGATTACTGTTTTTCATAAACACCTGATTCACTAACTGCTATACATGAGTTTTATCTTATGAGTTCTGAGGTGAAGTGACTTGGCTTCTTGGTATGTGTCAACAATATTGCTACATTTGTGTAATTGGTGATTTTCTTGGGACATCTTTTCTTTTAAGATCTTTTATTCAATTATTATACTCAAGGCATCAAAACAAAACTTATGATCCATCCCACACATTTATCACAACCTTGTTTCACTCAAAAAATTAATTCAGTAATAAGCAACTATTATTATAAATCAATAACACTGAAATATTCAAACTACCTAATGTATCTTAACCATGCTATATATGAGTACAATGAGTACAATATGAGTACAATAAGCTTTGGCTTTCTCAAATTAATTCCTATTACAAGGAGATATATACTACCTAACTGTACGCTTCACTCTGTAGGTGAGTGACAACTCAGATTGGAGGGTTACATCACATTTGCCAGAAACTGTGGCGAGATTCTAAAAATGACTGGATCTACATTTCAAGAATACCATACATTTCTGTTATTGTATATACAGTTCACTTATAGATCGGGTGGACTAGGCACTGGACAGGGGAAGGAGCAGTGCATCCTCCACCAGAGTTATACATACATGACCAGTAAGTCATGGGTATAGAACACTAATTACTGCACTAACTTACATTATGCTTACCTGCATCACAACAGATGTTGAAGACCTTCAATGTGAATACATTCCCTATATCTCTGAAAGCAATTCTGATTTACCAAAAATCCTCATATTATTCATGAAGTTCTTCACCACACTGAAAATGTTGGGGTTTGGTACGCAGTGAAGGCGTGTAGACAACACATATTAAATGCATGTACATATGTACATTTTATTTTAAGTAATTTTTTTCAGCAACTAACAAGAAATTGAAGATTGTGTGGCTGGTTTCAGCAGGATTCAGCTATAGCACACACTACTATGAATTTTATGCATGAATTGGGAAGTGTGTAATGTGCTACAATAATTAGTCGAGGACTCTGGCCATCTCATTCCCTATCTCCATGTGATATTTATTTATGGAAATGTTAAAGAATAAAGTGCACACATCAAATCTGTACATGTTACAAGAATTAAAGAATAGCATCACAAGAGAAATACAGGCAATCAGTCAACATGAAGCTTTTTAAGAAAACCAGAATTATTTTCGGAGATACAGAGAATGTGTTCGTGTTGGAGGTCATCAATTTCAACATCTGTTATGATACAGTTTAATGCAAGTTAGTGTTCCGTACTCATAACTTACCAGTTGTTTATGTGTAAGCAGCAGAGGTGTGGTGGTCCTCGCCTGGTCCAGTGCCACCACAAGGCGATCTGGCTAATCTACGAGTGCACTGTACATCTCAAAACAGTTTCTCTATGAATTAATGAAAGGAAGTAAAGCTGAAACATTTGTTCTGTTTTCTTTTTTTTAATTTGAATGAAGGAGTGAAATAAAATAAATTATTTAACTTAAAACTTTGCCTATACACACTTAAAGTACCTAACTAGAGTAATTTAAAATATTAGATTTAAGAAATAAAAATTTGATGCTTACCTAAGCATTAATATATAATAAAAATAAAATGGATTTCTTATGTTGCAACTTATAGATTCTCAATAAATGAGTAATCATTTATTCTTTTATTTAAATATTTAATCATTGATACTAAAAGGTACTTACTTTTCTTTGAACCTGATTAAAAGAAAACAACAGTATGCAATATGAATGCCCTCTACAGAGGATGGCACCAGGTATATTTAGATGAAGCTCTGATTCAGGGCAGCCAGTGTGCAGTTGCTACCTATTAGTTCTCATGAAAATTATTATTTATACAAACAAAACTTTTAAATTGTGATGAAATAAGGCATTTAAGGAAGAAACATAGAGTAATCAACATTGTGGATCAGCTGCTGTTCTGTTGTACACATTAAAAACACTGGCCTAAATGAGCGCATTGGAATAGCACAATATCTCTTAAGTCCCTTGTCATTTTACAGCATGGTTTACACAAGTCATTATTTCCAACATGCAGCTGAGTATGTTGTTGGTCTCTGTTTGATATGTTATCATCTGTTGGACACACAAATAGGCTGTGTCTGACAAATGGTACCATATAGAACAGAGACTATCAATAAACTCAGCTGCATGTTGGAAATATTGACTTGTGTAAACCATGCTGCAACATGCAATATTCTGCTCTCCTAGTGTGCTCAATCATTTTTTCCATGGCTGTACATACACATAAACCAACCAGTAATAGAATTAAACCTATAGTTCTTCCACCGAGTATACATTTTCATAGTAAATAGGTACCTTTTATTTCAGCTTGAGTACTTACTTGTTCTTATGGTTTTAAGACTCTGAGAAACTTACTACTAAATACTGATTTGTAAAAAAGCATATGGGCAAAATTTGTTAAATAACGCATACCTTGGTATCACCATATAGAAACCAACCAAGGAGACACCGGGGAAATGTGTGTGATTTGCTTTCTGGGGTCCCAGGTTTGATCCCTGATGACCATGCACTCTGACTTGACTTTTTCAATGGTTTCTTCATGTCACTTAGGTGACTGAGGTGCTTAATTTTATACCATGGTTTCCTTTCCATCATTCCCCTTCATTCTATTTCAGTATCATCTTTCAGGTTTATGGTGTATGGCGGTGCCACACACATGGCACCATTTTGGTACTAGGTGGCATTAGGTGATTGCTGTCCTCTCGTAGGTGGGGACACTTATACAAACCCTTCCAAATGTTTTCCGATGCACATCGAACTCACCAGGGGGAAGGAAAAGGCAAACATTTTCGAGTATTTTTTCAATGGAAATTAATTGGCCTTATTGGTTAAACTATGAAGCCTGGGACTTAAGCACTAACAGCATAGTAAGTTGCCATTAGGTTATGTTCTCTGATATGAATTTGAGATTTCCTTGTGGTTTACCAGGAAAAATGCAAGTGAGTTGGGGAATTTAATGTTGTGTTGGCATGTTGCCATGGTAGCTTAGTGGTTAAGTCCAACTGGACATAGATTGGAAGATCTGTAGTTCAAATCCCAGCTATGGCATCACATATTTTAGTCTCATTCTCCCCTTTCCATAAAGATTTAGGCCATTCACTATTCACTTTTTTATTTTACTTGGTTAATTATAGTGAAAAAGATTTTATTACAGAGCATTTCAAGGCTTTATAAAATAACTTAGAATATAGGTAAAACAGAACTAGCATTGTGGTTAAGAGGGCTTGTGATCATTGGACATTTCAAAAAATATCCTTCTGAGTGTCACAAGTCAAATGTTCTTTGTTATACAAACACACAAGGTTTCCAAATGACAGCAAATGCAACAAACCATTCTTGGTTAGCGTGTGTAAAGAGAAACTGTTAACACTAGAACCCCGGTGGCGGTCATTTTGACCGTTCTTGATATTTAAACAAGTATAGTTCCGCCAGTTTTTAAAAACAAAGCCTGGCCTTTCATGACTTTTCCTGATATAACCTCTAGTTTTATATAGCATAATAATTTTCGGCATGTCATTTTTACCTGGATGTTTTTTCACGTTTGACCATGAACCCCAGAGACGGTCATTCTTGACCGTTACAATTTTGTTAGGCTTTCACTCACACTGTCGTTGGATTTCTCATTGTCACTAATCTGCTTTGTCCGCCTTCATGCCAGCTGTTCATTACAGTAGTGTACGTTGTGAATCTATGTCTGCAAGATGTCTCGTGCTTTGAAACCAGCTGAAATCCTAGCTATATTTCATGATATACCAGACGATATATCAGAAAGTGATCTTTTTGAAGAACGTCGTAGTGGTGAAGATGATTATCAACCTCCAGCTGATTCAGAACAATCGGAAGATGTGTTGTTCAGTGAAGATGATTTGAATGGTAAGTTTTATTCTACTTCTTTAGATACTACACAACATGAAACTGCATTCCTAATAGATGCATTTATGTAATTATTCATTACCTTGTATGTACACAATATACATATATATTTTCTTTGCTTATTTTTTTCAGAAAATCAAATTCAGGATAATATTTCATGTATTTCTCGTGCTGCGAGGGAGGTAAGAAGGTATGGGCATAGCGCGATACAACCATCATTTGAACATGACTTGCAGCACTGTGTAACTCCATCTAATTTGAGTGCGTAACAAGCAGCAAGTGAAAATAGAATGCCTACTAGTAATACTACAGCTTCAGGTAACACAACCACTTCAACACAACCAATAATAAGAAGAGGCAGAAAAAGGCAACATGAAGAGGAAAAACTTCCTGCACTTAGTAGAGATAAGGGTACTTAGTGGCAGATCATCGATCCAGGTCACAATCCTGGTAGAACAGAGCAACATAATGTTGCAAAAGAAAAAGGAGACCCCACTGCTTATGCTAAGAGACATGTAAGGGACAGCAGCCATGGATCTGCTTGGAAGTTGTTCATTGATGAGTCGATTCTTCGACATATTAAAAAAATGTACAGAGATTGAAGCAAGAGAGAAGAAAAATGATTAGAAATGGGCTGTTTCCTTGGATGAGCTGGACACTTTCATCAGCATAATTTACTTGCGGGGTGCACTTGGGTGCAGAAGCCTTGAACAAGCTGAAGTCTGGTCCAAAAAGTTGTTGTTGTTTTCTAGTGCCTTGCATCTGGCAATGAAGCCATTAGCATTCGTGCTTTCCAATACTTTTGAACTGTAGTTTCTTCTGATCTTAATGCTTCACAGGTCTTCAAGTGTTCTTCATTCATTTCTGCTGGATCGTTACACAGGACACATATCGGTGAGGCTGAGATACCTATTCTGTAGAGATGACTTGCCAAGCAGTCATGATTTGTCAATAGTCGGAAGGCTGCAACAGCTGTTTTCCTTGGTCTCTGGGGGATTATATCTGGATTGGAAAGTAGTGTAATCCATTTTTTATCTTTGGCATTTGTTTCTATTTCTTGTAGGTATGAATGACAAAAATTTTTAATGATCAAGCGTTTTATTGAGGAATATGAGAAATTGAATTTAGACTTTTGTGTTATTGTTGTGGCTTTCTTTGCAAGTGAGTCTGCAGCTTCGTTCCCCATGACTCCACAGTGTGCTGGAATCCATTGGAGATGAACAGTCTTATTAACTTTTTGGAGTTGTGTTAACATTTTGTAGCATTCTCTAATTTTTGTTGACTTCTTTGTAGTATTTGAACATATTCCCTGAATTGCAGCTTTAGAATCCGAAAGAATTACTGCCTTGTTAAATTTATTTAAGGGAAGATTTAATAATTGTCGGAGAGCAATGTATATAGCTTCTATTTCTCCATCATAATTTGTTGTGTCTCTGCCAACAGAATGATAAAAGGAAAAATGTGAACATGTAACTCCAGCTCCAGTAAGGTTTTCCTTCGAGGATCCATCAGTATATATGTGCAGCCATTCTTCTGTGGGATACCTAGTATTGATTGTTTCCAGAGCTAGAAGTTTTTGTATTTCTTTTGGTGTGTCTGATTTACTTATTTCCTCTATTAATTCCAAATTGAAGGTAGGTTGCAATAATTCCAATGGATTTTCTCTAATAAGTAGATTTTCTCTGGTGTTAGGAATGTTCAATTTGGATTTAATCTGTGTTACCTTTTCTAGGAAACTACTATGAGTTTTAAGGATTGAAGGGGGGAGGTTCTCTTCTGTCCATTTAGAGTTTGGCAGTCGTAACATTTTCTCGTGTTGGAGCAATGCTTGTTCTTCTATTTTTGTTGTTATTGATGGGGTCCGTGTTAAGGCAAGCATGGCATCAATAGGTGTGGATTTAACTGCTCCAGTGATTAGGCGAAGAGCCTGATTTTGCATTTGTTCAAGTTTATTGATGTTAGCATTTTCTGCTGTTATTAAAGCTTCAGAACAGTACAAGAGGTTTGGTTTAATATACATTTTGTATGTTGTGTTAAGGACTCTCCTTGAGCAGCCCCATTTAGCACCAGCTAACCTTTTCAGGATTTGCAATTTCTTTTCAACCTTTTCTGAGATGTTTGTTATATGTTTTTTCCAACTTAACTTTCTGTCGAAAGTGATGCCTAAGTATTTGGCATCATCAACTGCTTTGAGTGGTTTACCATTGTAATTTATGTTAATATTAACTGGTTTGTATTTTAGTGTAAATAATTCATAATTTGTTTTTTCCACATTGATAGTCATGAGGTTTTTGGAGTTCCATTCATGTACTTTGTTTAGGGCTGTTTCTATTCTGTCTTTAATTAATTCAGGTTTTTTTGAAGAGCCTTAAGTCCAAATGACTACATCGTCAGCAAATAAAGCAATTTTGGTTTCTAAAGTTTTTATTATTGATGGAAGGTCATTTATATATATGTTAAAGAGTGTTGTGCTCAGAACAGCACCTTGTGGAAGTCCTCGGTGTATTTGTTTATATTTGGAAATGTATGTATTATATTTTGTGGCACAAAATCTTTGTGAAATAAACTGAGTTATCCACTTAAGCATGTTACTTTTCACACCTATTGATTGCAACTTCTCAACTAATTTATTTCTCCAGACTGAGTCATAAGTCCAAAAAGTGGGGGCCACCAATATTTTCCCATACCATGGCAAGGGACAGATTCGTGGAACTGATGAGATTTTTACGATTTGATATCAGGTCATCCCTGAAAGGCTAAAGATGGATGCGTTTGCACTGGCTTCAACCATTTGGAACAAATTTATTGAAAACTGTAAGGCTTGCTACATGCCATGTGTACTCCTTACAGTAGATGAACTTTATCCCACATAATGTCGCTGTCCATTCATTCAATGCATGGGCAATAAGCCTGATAAATTTGGCATAAAATACTGGATGCTTGGACATGTGAATTCAACGTATCTCTGCAACGCTATCCCATACCTGGGGAAGGATAATCAGTGGCCTCAGAACGAATCTGTTCCAGAACATGTTGTGATGTCTCGAACAAATACTTTTCTAAAAAAGGGATGAAACGTCACCACCGACAACTACTTTACTTCACTATCACTAGCTTAAAAACTGAGGGAGTCGGGCACTAGTATAGTAGGAACTGTGAACAGATTGAGACGAGAAGTTCCTGATCACCTTAGAAATTCCAGAGCTCCTCTTTATGATACCACTCTCAGGAAAACAAACGATGGTATTTTGCTAACCAGCTACCAAGGAAAGCCACAGAAGGATGTGATTATAATGAGTACACTTCACAACTCATGTGCAATATCTGCAGCCTCCAAGAAACTTCCTGAAACAGTTGAGTTTTATAAGACTAAATATGAAGTGGATGTGATTGATGAGATGGCACGGTTGTATTCCATTCGTGCTGGTACTTGCAGATGGCCGATGCATGTTTTTACAACTCTTGGATAGTGTTTCGAGAAATAACTGACAAGGAACTTTCACGCCGCAGATTCATCCTTCAACTTGTTGATGAACTAAGAGAAGCCTACTTGGGAACCAGACAAAGTTGTATACAGATTAATCCAACTGAAGAACATCCACTCCCTGATCACTGGCGACAGTGTCAAATAGGTCATAACTGCAGACAGAACAAAGCAAGCAATTCCTGTCATATTTGCAAGAAACCAGTATGTGGAAAATGCACAGCAGAAGTCAGAAAAGTTCTTACGTGTGTAAAATGCAACGCATAGGTGAATGTTTATAACAATGAAAGTAACTTTCTGTGTAAGTACTAACATAGTTGTCATACTGTAATAGGTTTACTAATATAAAGATGTGTGTTGGAATATTACCTGTTCTGTTATACATAGAGTTCTCATGTTCATCATCCCAAATATCCTTAGTTGTACTATTACACTATATTACGCCTTTCTGAGAAGTTGATTTATTTTTTATTTGAATAAACATACTGTTGAAAAATAGAGATAAAGGATATATGTTCATTGTATGGGCTTTTTTTATATACTAATAATTTTTTTTTCTCCTAACTAACTCTCCATTACCACAAGATTATTACAGAAAACAATTAGCATAGAAAATTCTAATGTATGCCCTAGAAAGGCAATTTTCCAACAATTTATACATACACAGTGATAGTATATTGGGCCTAGTTACCTAATAATAACAATATCAAATTGGTAAGAAATAAGTTGTAAAATGTACACGGAAAAGGCAAAGAAAAAGCGAACGGTCAAAAATGACTGCTACCATAGTTGATGACCGGGGTTCTAGTGTTAAAGGAAAATTCCACTGACATCAGAAGACATACAAGGCCACTTGTTAGTATGTGGGAAGGTGGTGTATCTACTACACAAATTACAAATACAGTTGAAAAGGGAAATTATTAAGTTCTTTACTGGATCCGGCAGTTCCAAGAAGGAGCACACAGGTTAAAAACATGAAAGAAATAAGAAAGACCAGGAGATATCACCCCAAAATTGGGTGCAGCTATGTTGCAGAATTCTAGAGAAAATTGTTTCTGTCCTGCTATTGTATTTGACTCAGGAGTTTAAATTTGACCTTGCGATTGACACAAGTGTGCCTCAGATATTGCTCTATTGTTTTTTTTCCTTTCACTCTGAGTAACACCAGCAGTTCAAAATTACTGTCTACAAGGCAGTTGAACTATAAGCTGTACCAGTGCTGCTACAATATTATTTTGTATAGTTCTTGATTCTCCAATAAACATAATTCATTAGTGATATTACTAAAAGTATGATAATTCCTTTGTTTGTTGCAGTAATATAATGTATTAACAATGTTCTTTTACACACTATTCATTGTCCCGACAATGAAAGGATAAGTCACTTTTGAAGCAGGGTGTAAAACATCAGAGTGAGAGGAATAAATAACAGTGTGATATATCAGGTTCACTTTTGTCAACCACAAGATCATAGCTAAACTCCTAGTTAAAAATAGTAAGTACTAGTAGTAGCAATGAGTAGTAGCAAAAACACAAAGTGGCAGAATTAGTGCTACTTTCTGGATGTCTGTTGCATTGGTCAGGGTGCCTCCAAAATTAAATTGAATTGAATTCTGATGGAGATATTAGAGGATACCATGTTAGCAACTGTTCATGCTTGATATGCTATAGAAGGAATACATGGAGATCATTAACTATGTCCATTGCAACAGCAGTGTTCACACTTCCAGTGTAACCAAGGATTGTGTGGAAGAGCATTCAGAAGTTTCTCCTCTCCCGTGGCAGGATTATTAGAAATTTTGGAAAAATGTTGCAAAGAACAAAACTACTGCTATCTCTAAATACACAGTCTCCTTTGAAATAATGCAAAATGTTTTGAAAAAATTGTAAATAACAATGACAATAGCATCTCTAAATACACACACTCCCCTTTAAAACAATGAAAGATGATTAAAAAGTGTATATATATACTTATGTGGAAGTTAATTAACAAAGGACTGTTAGAAATGTTTGGAAAAATTTATAAAAAACAATAAGACTGGCATCTTTAAATACATGCAGGCCCCTTAAAATAATTTAAAGTGTTTAAAAAAATAACAGGAACTACATAAAAATTAATGCCAGTTTTTATAAAAATAAATAAAACAAAGAATGCAGATCCTTGCCAAGTATACCTATGTATCCAAAGTAACAAGTAAATGTCTTCTACTGTCCAGTTTTATGTGAAATAGCATATAGTGCTATAATTACCACACATTTATGATGATGTCAGTAATAATGATGATGATGATGATGATGATGATGACGATGACGATGACGATGACGGTGACGGTGACGGTGGCGGTGACGACGACGACCAGGACAATGACAATGACAACGACGACGACGATGAGGATAATAAAATAATATAATAATGTGCAATACTAATTTTTTGAAATGTGTGCAGAAATAATATGGAAATTTCTTTTGCTTGAACAGAATAATTAAATACTGAACAAAATATTTCATTTCTTGTTTCCTCAACAGAAGTTACCACACTCGTCACACCTGAGATGACTATATGCAAAGTTGAATAAACTCTTGCAGTAATACTGCCCCTAGGTCAGGCACAACTACTCGATGAGAAAGTTCTTCACCTGTTTCCTTTCAACACCTCTTACTTAAAGGAAAGCATTTGGAGCTCATTGTATGTCACTGGAGCCTGAAGATGCCTGTTGTTCTGCAGCACAAGGTGCTGGTTAAGACATTTCAGCCCCTTTGTTAGGGAATTCTGCAGATCTCTATGGCCTGTTTTGCATGCACCCTATGGCATCCTGCAGTTCCCTCACTTCATCCCAAGCTCCAGGGGGGGGGGGGTTAGTCACAATAGAGCTGTGTGGGGGGGTTGCAGTGCATGAAGCGTCGCATCCACTTTCATGTATACCCGATACCCTTTACCATACAGAAGGTTTCACTGACCCAATACTGAACTCAGCCACTACATGCTACTCCAAAACACTGTTTCATACATCACATTACTCCCAGAGCTTCTTTCAACACGGCTTTCTATCACTCACTAAGAATAAATGTTACTATAGCAAATCCAGCCTAAGAAAGCCACTTAATATTAATACTTCTAATGTAAAAGAAAGAAAACAACAGTAAAACAGCAGTAACATTAAAAAATGTTTTGTGTGAATACTTTCTTCAGCAAATTAAAGAATTGTGCAAGATTTTTATTGTCTTTCTTAGCCTATCCTTTTCTTCCCCTTCAAATCCAATAAATAAAAGCAATCACTCTCCTAGTTATCAGAGAGAAATTAACACATATAAATACAAAATTTGTGACTCTGATAGATTTCCTGAGCAGCAGAACTGATTGCTACTTCTACTGCTGATTGAAGTTTTTTGGTCGTTTCCATGTATGTGCTGTCTGCATTTCTCAGGCCAACATTTACTTCCAAACTTGTAATGAAATAAGCAGTATTTAACTTGTGGATTAAAACACTTCTTGGAGTAACTCCAAGTCCTTTCATATAAACTGCCAGAGCTACAACTTCGGGATCTTGAACAACTATGCCAGAGATCTGTAGTTCTAATGAGCTTATTTTACCTAGTAACTCTGTGAATATAGGATCAGTTGTTACAGAGTTAACATTAAATGGGCTACAAGTTGGTGGCATTTCTGCCATTCTGCCTGCCATCATTGCTACCTTATCCAAGGTTTCCTTGCTAATCACTGCAACAGTCTTAATAGAATTGAGATGTTTCTCTAACCATGGTGTATGCAACATCTCTTCTATTACACCATCTCCTGCTAAGGTTTGCATCTCACAAAGAAGCTGACTAGGCTCATGTCACCTAGTTCCAAGCCAGTGTTAAGTCTTTTAATTTGTAGGTTATCACTTCCCTTAAAAATGCTTTAAAGCCTTTCTTTTGCTGCAGTATATTTGTTAAGCAGTATTAACAATATCCCAAATATTTTCCACATATTTTGGCTCTAATTGGGAAATTAAGTAGTTGAATTTAGTACTTCCAGTGTTACTCCTGCAATTTCAAACTGAGCTTCAATTTGGAAAAACCACATTTCTCACTTTTCTATCCAAAAACGTGTGATTCTAATGCTCACTTTATTCAACTCACTTGATGGCAAACCAAAATGCTGTGAAGGCTCATTTAATCTAGTACTTACAAGATTACTTTCTTCTTCAGTCATTTTGCTGTAGCTTGAATGCAATATTAATTAATACTACAGATCACATATCACTTAGGTCACCAATTTTCATGCAAATACTTTCCTCAGCAAGTTAAAGAATTGGAATCAATGTATTGTGCAAGATTTTTAGTGTCTTTCGTAGCTTTTTTTTTTTTTTCCCCTTCAAATACAATAAGAAAAACAATCACTCTCCTAGTTACCAGAGAGAAATGTTGTTCTTTTCTAGTGCCTTGCATCTGGCAATGAAGCCATTAGCATTCGTGCTTTCCAATACTTTTGAACTGTAGTTCCTTCTGATCTTAATGCTTCACAGGTCTTCAAGTGGTCTTCGTTCATTTCTGCTGGATCGTTACACAGGACACATATTGGTGAGGCTGAGATACCTATTCTGTAGAGATGACTTGCTAAGCAGTCGTGATTTGTCAATAGTCGGAAGGCTGCAACCGCTGTTTTCCTTGGTCTCTGGGGGATTATATCTGGGTTGGAAAGTAGTGTAATCCATTTTTTATCTTTGGCATTTGTTTCTATTTCTTGTAGGTATGAATGAGAAAATTATTTAATGATCAAGCGTTTTATTGAGGAATATGAGAAATTGAATTTAGACTTTTGTTTTATTGTTGTGCCTTTCTTTGCAAGTGAGTCTGCAGCTTCGTTCCCCATGACTCCACAGTGTGCTGGAATCCATTGGAGATGAACAGTCTTATTAACTTTTTGGAGTTGTGTTAACATTTTGTAGCATTCTCTAATTTTTGTTGACTTCTTTGTAGTATTTGAACATATTCCCTGAATTGCAGATTTAGAATCTGAAAGAATTACTGCCTTGTTAAATTTATTTAAGGGAAGATTTAATAATTGTCGGAGAGCAATGTGTATAGCCTCTATTTCTCCATCATAATTTGTTGTGTCTCTGCCAACAGAATGATAAAAGGAAAAATGTGAACACGTAACTCCAGCTCCAGTAAGGTTTTCCTTGGAGGATCCATCAGTATATATGTGCAGCCATTCTTCTGTGGGATACCTAGTATTGATTGTTTCCAGAGCTAGAAGTTTTTGTATTTCTTTTGGTGTGTCTGATTTACTTATTTCCTCTATTAATTCCAAATTGAAGGTAGGTTGCAATGATTCCAATGGATTTTCTCTTATAAGTAGATTTTCTCTGGTGTTAGGAATGATCAATTTGGATTTAATCTGTGTTACCTTTTCTAGGAAACTACTATGAGTTTTAAGGATTGAAGGGGGGAGGTTCTCTTCTGTCCATTTAGAGTTTGGCAGTCGTAACATTTTCTCGTGTTGGAGCAATGCTTGTTCTTCTATTTTTGTTGTTATTGATGGGGTCCGTGTTAAGGCAAACATGGCATCAATAGGTGTGGATTTAACTGCTCCAGTGATTAGGCGAAGAGCCTGATTTTGTATTTGTTCAAGTTTATTGATGTTAGCATTTTCTGCTGTTATTAAAGCTTCAGAACAGTACAAGAGGTTTGGTTTAATATACATTTTGTATGTTGTGTTAAGGACTCTCCTTGAGCAGCCCCATTTAGCACCAGCTAACCTTTTCAGGATTTGCAATTTCTTTTCAACCTTTTCTGAGATGTTTGTTATATGTTTTTTCCAACTTAACTTTCTGTCGAAAGTGATGCCTAAGTATTTGGCATCATCAACTGCTTTGAGTGGTTTACCATTGTAATTTATGTTAATATTAACTGGTTTGTATTTTAGTGTAAATAATTCATAATTTGTTTTTTCCACATTGATAGTCATGAGGTTTTTGGAGCTCCATTCATGTACTTTGTTTAGGGCTGTTTCTATTCTGTCTTTAATTAATTCAGGTTTTTTTGGAGAGCCTGAAGTCCAAATGACTACATCGTCAGCAAATAAAGCAATTTTGGTTTCTAAAGTTTTTATTATTGATGGAAGGTCATTTATATATATGTTAAAGAGTGTTGTGCTCAGAACAGCACCTTGTAGATGTCCTCAGTGTGTTTGTTTATATTTGGAAATGTATGTATTATATTTTGTAGCACAAAATCCTTGTGAAATAAACTGAGTTATCCATTTAAGCATGTTACTTTTCACACCTATTGATTGCAACTTCTCAATTAATTTGTTTCTCCAGACTGAGTCATATGCTGATTTAAAATTAATGAATACTGCTAAGGTATCCTCCTTTCTATTGAAAGCTTCCTTGATGTCTTGGCTTAGTAGGAGTACATTTTCACTTGTACTATGATTCTGTCTGAAGCCGGTCTGTGAACTATTAAATAAGTTGTAATATTTAGGAACCAGTTAAGTCTAGATGCCACCATTCTTTCCATCACTTTTGCAATAAAACTGGTCAAAGATATTGGTCTGAAACTATTAATATTGTTTGAAGGTTTGTTTTACTTTAAAATCGGGATGATAAAGGCTTTTTTCCAGTCGGAAGGTACAGTCATTCTCCAACACGTGTTATACAGTTTAAGTAGGATTTCTTTTCCTTTCCTGCCAAGGTGTTTAATAAACTCTGGGTGGGTCTTGTCAGGTCCTGGTATACCTTTTGGCTTATTAGTTTCTCTGATAGTTTTTTGGGTAGCCTTATCTTGTTTTTTATACGCTTGGGGTATTCTTTGTGACTGAGCATAAAACTTGTTAAGGGATTCTGCTATTTCCCTATCTGTAGTTAAGCTTTTGTTATTATGTTTTAATGGTTCAGTTGTATTTTTTGATAATTTTGTTTTATTAAGGAATTTGTATATTTTATTTCCATCTTTCCTATAGTCCATATGTTCTACAAAATTTGTGAAACTGGCCCTCTTTGCTGTAATTAATTCTTTCTTAAAAATGGCTGCTTTTCTTCTCCATTTTTGTACATCTTCTGGACACTTGGTTCTTTCGGCTTTGACTCTTGCTATATTTCTTTCGTGTTTTAACTTATATAAAGATGGAGACCAAAAGTAGCTATATTTCTTTAACTTTCCTTTCGGGATATGTGTTTTGGCTGCTGTCAATAATATTTCACAAATTTTTTTATTCATTTCATCTGTTGACTTGAACTCTGATTCTAACAGTATATTACACTTCCCTTCTATCTCATTTTGGAAACTGAACCAATCTGCTTTTTTAAAATTCCAAGAAGTTTTAATTTTTCGTTTGTTACTTTTATTTATTAGACCTCTTATGGAGTTTATGGTGATTCTGTGGCCTGAACCTGGGTCTTCTATTATTTCTCTTTTTGTATTGTCAATTATGTCAGATGACACCATCAGAAGATCAGGATTTGTACCTGAACCATTATAATGAAGGTAAGTGGGTGGATCATTTGGTCGTCCGATATGACACAATGTTGGAGGACGTTAATTCCAAAAAAAAAAAAAAAAAATGGATCATTTGGATTAAATATTAATTCCATTGATGATGAGTTTAATAGGTCTTCTATGACTCTTCCTGCTGAATTTATATCTCTGTAGCCCCACCTAGGGGAGTGTGCATTAAAATCACCTATTAAAATACTTTTGGGTTCTATGGGAATAGAATTTAGATCTACTGTATTGTCTGGAGGATTGTAGACACTGTAAATTCTATAGTGGTAGTTACTTTTCCATACTTCAATTTTAACTATTTCTGATTTATCTTGTTCTTCCATTGTTTTTTGGATTTGGATAGTAGCTTTCATATTTCTTTTAATTCCCGTAAGAATGTCACTTGCTATTTGACGAGCCTTTGGAAGTATATGTGTAGTGTACTGATCCATTTCAAAGTATATTTCCTGTTCTTCTGATATATTGGCTTCTTGTACTGTGAAGACAAGTCTTTTAATATTTTCATTAGCTCTTGATTTTTACGCTGGGACATGCCTCCTGCATTCCATTGTAGAATTCTTAAAGTATTGGAATTGTTGTGATGAAATTTGCCTAAAGATGTCCCCACCCGGAGATCCGATTGGGGGACAGTTTTAACTCCGGAATGTTTATCTTTAGGACTCATATTCATGTATGTGGCTTTCATGTAACTGTTTTCTTAACGGACACCAGTTTTACAATGTGGCAGTTACATCACCCGACTTAAACCCCCATTTTGCAAGGGGGACCACACCTATCATTGGTCAACGGGTCCATCGGACCTAGCCGGGAGGACTGAATAGGTGGTATTTAGATCCACCGACCTTCCCCTCATGTGGCTCTGAGGGATGCTGTTGTGCTGTGATAGGCCAGCACATATGTAAATGACATTTCCTCCATTTAGATGAAACAGTTATACCACTGTGATTTGGTCCCAGAGAGAAATTAACACCTATAAATACAAAGAATAACACCGTTCCGCATTTCAAAACTTATTTTTCATTTTTTTTTTAATATGATAGGTGATCCTAAATGGATTTTTTGTGCTGAATTCGAAAATAATCTCCATTTTCTCCTATCATATCAGGTTTTCAAAATATTCATAAATAACAGAAATGAAATTAAAAATTTGTGAAATGTAATAAAACTTAGTTTCAATAAGAATTTTGTATGAAAAACTAGGCCATAATTATAATTTGTTGTTTGCCACTAATTAATAATAATTATAAGCACATTCATAATCTTACCTCAATATTGCACTTCAAATTCTCTCCTCTTTGACCTTCTCACATATTGTTCAGAGCTGTCTCTTTTTAACATCCAATAATAGTCTGCCATCATGTGAACACTCCACTTCCCTTGATACCTCATTTCCAAATTTTTATATCCTGGTGAAATTTTTTGCCCTATTCCTTACTGAAATCTCCTAAATTATCAGGGAAATAATTTAGATGGGAATGAAGAAAATGTACTTTGACACTCGTGTTGCAACCAATTTGTTTGAAATTTTGTAGCATCACTTTCACTATGTTAACATAATTTGGTTTTTTTATTTCCAAGGAAATTAAAAATAACATTTCTGAAAGCATTCCAGGCATCCTTCACTTCTTGACTCACAGTATTCTCAAACTGACTGTCCATCTATTTTTGACTTTGTGGGCCAATGAATGCCTGCACCAGCTTTAATTTTTTCATTGGATAATGAAGGAAATGTAACATAAAGGTGTTTAAAGTACCTACTCACTTTTCTTATTTAGAGCTTTCACAAACTGTTTCATTAAGCCTAATTTTACATGGAGTGGTGGCAACAATACTTTTGAGGGATCAATAAGAAGTTCACTTTATATATTTTGCCTGGTGTTAAATTAGTCCTACGTGGCCACTGTTCCCTTTATTAGTGTACTGACCGAGCTCTGCTATCACTTTCAAATAAGAAACAAGAATATTTTTTGAAATAGCCTGCTGGCCAAGTAATAGTCCAATAATCTTGAAATCTCCACAGGGTAGCCATTGATGGTTTTCGTACTGTAGTGTTTGTAACAAAAATTTAACATTGTTATGTGTCTCCTTTAAAAGAAAAGAGTGGGCTACAGGAATGGAAGGATGAATGTTTCCATTATGAAGCAAGACATCTTTAAGACTTTTTGAGAAGAATCTATGAAAAACCTCCACTCTTTGGAATTATAACTTATGTTATAACATTTGAAGACAGCAGGGCTGTCTTGGCAATACACCAAATTTTCTTCTTCAGCAAAAACAGGGACAAGTTCCTTCTCATTATGTCTATACCATGAAAAATATGTATCCTCAGCCAATACTTCCTTTCCTTTTCTTTTTAACCTAGAGCCTAAAAGTTCTGCTCCTTCTTTAGGCAAATTTAAATTCCTCAAAATATCATTAAGCTCACTTTATTAAAACATTTATCATATATCCTCATCAAAATTGTCTGGTTCATAAGCATTATCCACTGGAGATTCAGTTTCAGTGTTACTGGATGCAGATGGCAATGTGATAAACGTATCCAAGAATAAACATTGCATGTCTTTTCACCATGACAAATTTTTGTACATCCCCTAGGGTGGATATAGTTAGTAGATTTTAATAAATATAAAAATACATAAATATAAAATATAAACATAGCAATAGTTATATTCTTTCACATTTTAGGTAATAAAGTTGAAATTATAAGCTGTTGAGCCTTTCTAACAAATGATAAGCACATGGTAATATTATTACAGTATGAAAAATATTCAAAACATAAAATTTTGAATTGCAGAAAATTCTGACATGGTACGTGAAAATGGATTTCAGTTTTGCAATTAGTGTGAAGATGTGATTCAGAAACGCTCATTCACTTCAAAAAACCGAAAACCATGCAGAATGGTGTAATTAACATATTGCTATAAATGGATCTATTTAGTTTTCTTCCTCTGAGTGCTTTGATCAGGAACCAATTAGAACGTTCTCTGTGGTCACATGCTTACAGCCGCTACGAGTGTTTGCATACTTCAAGTGGCCTTCTTATTTCTGCAGCACTATAGTTCCTGAGATTTCATAATTGGTGCACTAAAACACATGGAAAGAGTGCCCAATAAAGTTTCAAAATGAGGCGTAAAAATTCACATTGTTCATGAAAAATTGAACCTGATATTTCAAAACTGATTTAAAAGATAGAATTAAAAATGTCATTTAAGTTTTAAAATGGAGGTGTAAATATTCACTTACCTTATAAAAACTCAAGCACTGCATTAGTTTTATTTAAATTTTTGGATGAAACACTTTTAAGTTTTGTAAGTTTAAATATAAATGGTGATATAACAATTTACATTAAAAAGAAAATCTCTTTGAAGATAGGACCTTCTTTATGGCTTTATAGTGGAAAGTTGTTTTGTTGTTTCTCTCAAGACTCTCTGCCATGCGGGTGGGGAAGAAGTACCATTACAATGAAAGTGACTGAGGTTTTGCAGAGATGTTCTCATTGATATACTTCTGAGATGACTTCAGAGTAGTCCATTCAAATACAAATCATTGTTATAATATGATATACTCTAACAGTTGTTCATTATACATCTCTCATTTTGAACATAATAAGCACAACATGGTTCATGTAATGGGATACTAGTGATGAATGCCGATAAACTTCCCTACTTCTGTGTTTACAGCTCAAACAATGTATGTGTGTGTGAGTGTGTGTGTGTGTGTGTGTGTGTGTGTGTGTGTGTGTGTGTGTGTGTGTGTGTGTGTGCGTGCGTGTGTATGTGTGTGTGTGTGGGTGCACTTTCACTTGTTATCTCCAGGAGGGATGCTCTGCTTAGAGGTTATTCCTAACAAAATTGAGACACCCATTGATTGCATGTGATTTTCTTTGAATATTTGGTACGTTTCTTGAAATTAACTAACATCATAGCTTTTCTGGTTTTCAGTTCTTTCTTTTTTTAACAGAGACACAGTTATTTGCTCCTGGCATTATGCTCATTTATACAAATTTAGTGCAAATTTGAAGTATTTCCTTTCACATTATGTACAGATTTATACCTACTTTAGAGTTGAGTTTAAAAAGAATTCTGCTCTTTGTTTGTTTTTCTACTTCTTTCTTTTTGTATTTTGGTGCAGTTATCATATGGATGGAAGTACAGATATGCTGTTTTTTTACTATATGCCAAAGTGCTACAGGGATTTAAATGTCAACATTTTACTGTTAAATTACTCCACATTCTGGATACCAGATGTATAGGATTTAAAAATTGATCATATTGGTTTGCAAAGAGGAGCTTAATGTAGTGAGTGAGAACTCCAATTAAAAAATAACTTGCAGTTTATTCACTGTAAAGTTTGCTATAATATTCTTTCTTTTAAACTTGTGACAGTAATTCTGAATTACGTGTTTTAAAAATCTTTTACATTTACTCAATGCAAAATACATCTGTAGTGGTATGAAACTGATGCTGAATTTTCTGAAAAATGTTCTACACATATTGTTAAGATATATATATAGTTCCAAAGCACAAAAGAGTTATATCTATCCACATCTTTCTAAGGTAGGTCATGTGCATATACTCGTAAGCAAATAAATAGATGCAATGCTCCCTATTAATTCCAACCTAAATAAATATAAAATAATTTAAAATAACTTTTAATACATTTTTAGCAGTTATATTTACCATCCTGGCATTAGTCAATCTCACGCAACCAAAAATAGTATTTTTATCTTTATTGCTCTGTGTTCTGTAGAAAATTTGACTCAACTTTACATGTGACACAAAATATTTTTGTAAGTCATCAGCGGCATATGTTTTATAGTACATTTTCACATATTTTGGTGTAATATATTTTTAAAATTATTTATTGGAGTGTTTTCTTGTTGAGAAAAGGCTTTATTAGCATAACTTAAGCTTTATAATTATTTATTTACTTACTGTGCACATAGCCATATTGAAGAATGCAGGGAAGCCAAATTCTCCATCTTTCATCATACAAAGCAATGTAGCTAGCACTTTTTATCACTAAATTACACTGACTATATAATTAGACTGAACAACAAGTTTAAACTTTTGTTTTTGTACTCAAACGAAAATAGGTGAATAGGTGACTTTGTACACATTAGCTATGCTGAACTCAAATCTGAAATTCAAAATTCTCTATCACGTACCATTTTTTGGAGAAAAAGTTTCAATGATTTTCAAAAATAATGCATACCATAGATGCAATTAAAATATTATAATCAATACTGAGGTGAAATAATTGCATATAGCTCAATATTATAAAGAAAAAGTAATGCAGAATCCATAAATTATGGTTAAAGTGAGCTAACAATCCATATTTAGGTAACTTTCATGCAAAAACTTAAAAATATTAATTTTATTCACTTTATTAAAGAAACTTTCGAGAAGACTTCGGCTTGTAGCTGACAGCAGGAACCTCCCTTATGAGCTGCCAACAATAATCAGCTAACATACTTGGTGACCATTTTCCACTGTATCGCTTCTCCATGGAACTTATACTCTGATAAAACTGTTCTCCGTTCTCATCACTCACAGACCCCTGGTTGGGAGGGAAGAAGTCCAAGTACGAGTGCAGAAAATTTATTTTTAAGGACATATTGCACCCTAAATTTTTATATGCCTTTAGCACATTCTCAATCATTTCCTTGTACTTGTCAGCTTTTGCGTTTCCCAGGAAATTTTTGCACACTGTCTTGAATACTACCCATGCTGCCTTCTCGTTTTCGGAAAGTAGTTCTTCAAAATGCCTGTCTTCCATCAATTTGCATATTTGTGGTCCAATAAAAATATCTTCTTTTAATTTTGCTTTGCTTATTCTTGGAAATTTCTTTCAAATACCAAAAACCCTTACTCTCTCTGTTCAAAGCCTTTACAAAACTTTTCATTAAGCCTAACTTAATGTGAAGTGGCGGTAGCAAAATTTTGTCTTTGCTAACTAATGCTTCATACTTAACACTCCTTTCACCCAGTATTAAAGCACTTCTTACAGGCCACTTAGTTACTTCATAATGTTTTTCTTTAGCCCGACTGTCCCACTCACATATAAAACAACAAAACTTGGTGAAACCACTCTGCATTCCCAGGAGTAACCTATGACCTTTAAATCTCCTCAGATTTGCCATTCATACTTTGCATAGTTTATAGTTATCAAAAGTATCTTCAAATTCTCATATGTGTCTTTCATCTGGACAGCATGAGCTATAGGGATAGAAGGATAAGTTACCATTATGTAATAAAACTGCCTTTAAACTTAACTTTGACAAATCAATGAAAGGACGCCATTTGGATGGCTTGTAATTATCACTCAGTTGTTCCATGAGCCCAATAACAAGGAAGACCTTTTAAAGAAGTCATATTTTAAACCCCTTATCAATATGCTGAAGTTACTTTGCCTGCAATAAAACCCTTACTAGGCTTGAATGACAACAGATGTTTAGAGGGTGAGCTGACCGATAAAGATTGTGGCAGTGGGAGTGGCGCAGCACAGCAGATTTTTGCAAATCACAAAAAGGGCAATATCTAAAAAGCATTAGGTGATATCACAAAATGGATTTCAGTTCTGAAATCCGTGCTTAAAAGACTATTAGAATTGTTCATTTTTGGTCAGGTGCAAATTTCAGTATTGTACAGTGTTATATACATTAACCCTAAATTATGCTCATTTCTATACATGCTAGCAGATACAAATGTGAGTGGCAAGTCAAGACACAGGCTATTTGAGTATCCAATAGGTTATAACATATCGATCAGAGACTATCAATAAACTCAGCTGCATATTGGAATATCAACTTGTGTAAATCACACTGCACCATAATGTGGAACTTAAAAATATTCTGCTCACCTAATGCACTCAATCATTTTTTCCATGGCTGTACAAGGGGATACAAGGGTTTTAAGTGAGAATCATATCTCCAAAGAGTGGGTCTTGTCTCGTCTTGTCTTATTTGATACAGATTTCCATTATTTCTCTGGGCGCACTTCAGCCTTAGGCTTATTATGCTACCTGTATCATTTTATATCCAGTTTATTGCAACTGTGGCAATAATTCTCAGAACTGGTGTAGTCGCAAATTCTTCTGCTTCTAAAAACATTTTCATAAAAGTAATGTATCTCCTGTAAGCCAAGGCTTCACAAGAGCAGATGATATGTTCAGTTTCTTCCTTGCACAAGCTGCAATTTAAGTTACCCTGAAATACTCCCATTGTGTTAAGATACTTTTTCACAGGGGGCATGTCTTGTGAGAAAAGCACTAGTTGTTATCAGCTGAAGTCTATTACATTTAAGTAAACTCTCAGCTCTATCCTTATATGGTTTTCTAATAAATAGTTTACTATGTCTATTTCCTGGCTTTTGAGACAGGTTTTGTAGTGTTCTTCTTTGGACCAGTTCTTAATAGCTTCTCTTACCAAACATCAAGATGTTCCTAGAGCTCTCTAATAAGTTTTGAAGCTACCCCTTGTCTTGCAAGTTCATCAGCTTTTTCATTTCCCTCTTTGCCACTATGACCTGATACCCCGATGAGTTGAACCTAATTCTGCTCTGCCAGGCCTATGATCAGATTAGATTAGATTAGATCATGTTTAGGTAATTTAAAACCAGTTCTGTTAGCTGTTTACCTTTGTAAGCTCTCTTTATCTTTTCATGTATGGATTGAATAATAACATATACTTCTGCTTCAAGAACAGTAGCATACTTACTTAACCAAGGGAAAACACTTTTTACACCTTGGTCTTATGCTGTACACTCTGGATCCTGTTCCTGAGCCATCCTTTGAGCCATCTGTAGATCACATCAAAGTTTTGTGAGGTGATTCTGGTGTTTCCTACATATTTCCTGATTCTCAGCAATCCTGAGTCTATTTCAGGAATTCTCAGTTGCAAAAAGCATGTCATTATGTGATGGTTTGAAAATACACCTTTTACATGACCACAAGAGAAAACTAGGTGATCTATGAGATTGAAGTGATAATGAAATGTTTAAAAGTGGGTTGTCATATGCTGGCCTTAAAATTCCATGCCCTTTGCGTATTACAATGAGAAACAACTGAATGGAGCAGCAGTGTAAAAATGGCATAAATAGTGAAAAATTCAAATTAATCACAATGGATACCTCCAAACTGACTGATGCTGCAAAATGAGTTATTTGAAATAAATTTTATGTTCTAAAGAGATTTACATAAAGTATGGTGAGTTCTTTTCTCTCTTTTATAGTTTATCAAATATACAAAAGTGTACAAAATTTCCTCAGAATGAAGAGGATATCACAAGCTACTCCCAGAAAATTCAGACTGCACACTTTATTTTTCATTTAAATATGTTAAATATACACCATTTTAAATCAGAATCAGACAGACATTACTTGGGATAACAAAATTATTGAAACATATTCCCGCCGGCCGTCGGCCTGGACGCGGCTGGTAAGGAATACCGGTCGGGACCTGATCTCCGCCCGTCACCAAGAATGGGTCAGAGGCGTATACCTGCCCGAGAGACGGGCTACTAGCGGGACAATAGAGGCTCCGGGAACAATAGCTATTGTTTACTAGTGCGGTGTCTGGACTGTTCGCTCCCTGCCTCTCCCGATCATTCGACTTCCAGAACATTTCCTTTGTCCAAAGAACTATAAAAGGGACCCGCTTGTGCCCAGCAGAGTAGTAGAGAGAGAAGTAGAAGTGAAGAAGTGGAAGTAGCAAATAGTAGAAGTTGTATCAGTGGTGCTTCTAGTGAAGTGCAGGGAAAAAGACGTATACGAAGCGTTCAGGAATCGTGCCGAATAGCAGTTCAGTGCGAGTCTAATCTGACAGTTCTTATTTGTGATTCGACAGTTGTTCTGTTGCTCTGAGCTTGTACAAAAGTAATCTAAGTGTAACGTTAGCACTACGCTAACTGACTAAAAGGCAATAAAGTGTGAATCGCAGTAACTGGTGTTTTCTTCATTTGTTACACTGGTGTCAGAAGTGGGATTCGTCAAATTGCTTCTAGTTTCGTTACATCGTCGTTAGAAGTTGCAACGTTAGAACCAAGATGGAGGGAGATTCGGAAACCAGGATGATGGCAATGATGAAAGAATTATTCGCCGAAATGAAGACAGAAATGTCCAAGATGAAGATAGAAATGTCCAAGATGAAGACAGAAATGTCCAAGATGAAGACGGAGCTATCGGCGAAGATTGACGGGGGACTCGTCGTCGTGACGGAAGACGCGAAAGTACTAGGCGAACTGGTTGATGTGAGGGAAGACGCGGAACAACTCGGCGAACTGATTGGCGTGACGGAAGACGTGGAAGAACTCGGCGAAAAGGTGGAACACCTCTGCCAGCATGTGGACGTCGTGGAGGACGACGGGGAATGTCTTGGCGCCCTGGTAGTAGGAGTTGACGAGAGCGTCAAAGTACTGGATGCCAGGGGCAGACGGAATAGCGCGGACCCGGGGAGGGAGCACCTGGTGGCCGAGGCGACAGTTGCGCCCGTTTCAGATTACGAAAGTGTACGTCTCGGGGAAGACAAAGGGGCAGTTCAGGGACGTCGTCGAGGATCCCCTGGAGGAGTGTGTCGGGTACGTAACCAACCAGGATATGACGTGGAGGACGATCAGCAGGGAAGCAAACGAGCAACACGCGAGAACAGACTTGGCGTGGGACATGGGGGGACCGTCGGAGCCATCCAATCACCTGACGCATAGTGCCGTGAACGGAAGAATGGCGGACATCATCGTGGACGGCAGGATACTGGAGAGGCCGTGCCGAGCACGAGTGAACACGAGTGCAGCGGTGGTCGTGACTCGCGCGGATGTGGCGGGGGTTGTTGCTGGACCCATCGGAAGCAAGGTGGCTGCGAAGGTGCGTCAGAGAGGTCGGCAGACATGGTACCCAGTGAGCCGTTTCCAAGTGCGCATGGTGGCCCGCCAACACACCAGGAAGAAGGGCAACTGGACGAGGGACCGTCAAGACCGGCGGTACTGTTACAGAATTTCGAAGCAGGATGGCATACATCGTCCTACCCGGACCAAGGGGCACTATCCAACAGCGATACCTAGGATCGTGCCTCCTGGGGAAGAGGTTCGATGGGTTAGTCCACCGGTGCGCAAGGGAGATGCGGCAGTGAAAGGCTGGTCGGGACGACCAGATCTGAGGAGGGAGCAGTGTCGCGCCGGCCGTCGGCCTGGACGCGGCTGGTAAGGAATACCGGTCGGGACCTGATCTCCGCCCGGCACCAAGAACGGGTCAGAGGCGTATACCTGCCCGAGAGACGGGCTACTAGCGGGACAATAGAGGCTCCGGGAACAATAGCTATTGTTTACTAGTGCGGTGTCTGGACTGTTCGCTCCCTGCCTCTCCCGATCATTCGACTTCCAGAACATTTCCTTTGTCCAAAGAACTATAAAAGGGACCCGCTTGTGCCCAGCAGAGTAGTAGAGAGAGTAGTAGAAGTGAAGAAGTGGAAGTAGCAAATAGTAGAAGTTGTATCAGTGGTGCTTCTAGTGAAGTGTAGGGAAAAAGACGTATACGAAGCGTTCAGGAATCGTGCCGACTAGCAGTTCAGTGCGAGTCTAATCTGACAGTTCTTATTTGTGATTCGACAGTTGTTCTGTTGCTCTGAGCTTGTACAAAAGTAATCTAAGTGTAACGTTAGCACTATGCTAACTGACTAAAAGGCAATAAAGTTTGAATCACAGTAACTGGTGTTTTCTTCATTTGTTACAATATGAACAGTATTTTGGATTTTCCTAAGCATGTTTGGAAAATGTTTAACGTAAATACCAAGTTTTGTATTTATCTGACTTTTGTTCAAACACAACTACTGTTCAAACACACACACACACACACACACACACACACATGCATGTACGTAAAGATATCTAAGGGACCTGAAACATTTTGAGGATCAGCTGACAAGATCTCACTGACAGTTATCATTTTGCTCCATGTGCAGTCAAAACCATGGGAGCTTGGAGTTCTGAAGCCAAATCATTAGCATTAGAAATTTTAATCCATTAATGGAGACCCCTGTTCTCTGAATTCTTGGGAATTAGTGCTGCCATTCACTGTAATGAGAAAATTTCCTGATTCAACTGGTTTCAATGAGGCATTTTATTTCTTATGAAAATTGCAGCTTAAAGCTTCAGTTATAATTAAAGATTTGTTATGATATATAGTTATATTACTTATAATTAGGGAGTGAACCTTCATAAAGGGAACAAAAAATTACGGAGAATGGACTACAGAAAGTGGGAGGGATCAGTCTGTCACATGATCACAGCATAAAGGAGGGCAGGTACAGTTGATACATGATAACTATGGATAACTATGTTGCATATCTTACATTCAATACTGTCACCATTTGCAGTAAAATATTTACTGTAAAATCCTTGCACAAGTTCAGCAATGCCTGAATATTTCAATTTTCATGCTGGAGACATTTTACTCTGTGTGTGGAACTAGGAAACACATTCAAGAAACACTATGCAATGTAGGCAGTAAGCCCAGTTGTGTTTTGTGCTGTCACTGTACTCATGCAATGATGTCACGCTCTGCCCATGTGGTAGGTAACTTGTGATTGCCTCATTTTGTGATAGCTGTATAAAGGTCCGAACCCCAGTTGTAATTTTATTGTTTTCTCATTATAAGTATTATTTAGTATATAAAATATCTGATATACAACCTCTGACACTAAAGTTTGGTGAATAGTCCTGTAACATTCACATAGATGAACTATGAATGGCAGTTACCTTACTGTCCTTCAAAGTAGTCCTCTTGCATTGCTATGCACTACTGAGACCTGTGATACATGTTCTGGAAACATTGCAAGAAGGCTTCCTTTGGGATGGTGTTCAAAAGCCTTGTAAGGTTGCGCTGGATGTCAGGAAAATCATCAAATCTCGTTCCTTTCAAAGCGCATTTGAGTCGAGGGAATAGGAAGAAGTCTGGAAGATTGAGATCTGGCAAGTATGGTAGATGTTCCATTTGCACCACCCCCTTTTTGGCCAGGAACTGTTTGACGATGTTGGCTGTGTGTGGGCAAGCATTGTCATGAACAAAAAACTAGGAACCTTGTGTGTACTGGGGCTGGAACATCCAGGGGCTTCAAACTGTGTACCGCCTACATCATTGCAGAGCCTACATCAGTGGTGGTGACCCTCATGCACATGAACCAATAGGTGTGATTGCCTCTGAAGGTTTTCAATTGCTCTATGAACTCGAGCCATAAGGTCCTCCACTGACATTACGAGAGAGCTATACATCATACTCTTCATACAACTCCACAGAAAATAGTCAAGAGGTGTCAGATCTGGCAATCGTGCTGGCTATGAAACTGGTCTACCTCTAGCAATCAATCAATTTGGATATGTGACATTGAGGTGATTCCACACATTTACATTAAGGTGTGCTGGAGGTCAAATCAGTCATTTCAGCAGCTGTATACTGGTATGTGTCACATTGCTGTTAAAATGTTACTGTACTGGAAACTACAGAGGTAACGCAGTAGGATGCACACAAGGGATCTATGGAGGAATTTAGCGCATGCATAGGAATGTGATTATACTCAGGTAGTTCATCCAAGTACACAGATGGCTAAAGGGTTGCATATCTTCCATATTAAGATACCAAAATGAATGTTAATAAATGTTCACATCCATTTGTTCTCAAACTTTGATGCTTTGTTGCAAGACTAGATTTACATGACATGCAAAACAGTGTAGAAATACTGCCAAAGAAGCTTTTTCCTTAATTTTTTCTGGAGTCCATTTAAATGGCCAGACATCATGCCTGCACCATCATAACACTGCCCTACTAATTTCTGCTTGTAGCCAAATGGTTCCAAGATGTTGTTCAATAAAATAAACAGAGTTTCTGATGTTCTATTGGCACTTACATCGTATAAACCTAAGAAACACTCCACAACAGGTCCTTCATCAGAAAACTAACCAACAAAAAATAAAGCATTTAATATATTTAGTATAAGTTGTTCTTGTATTTTATAATTTATATAAGTTACTTACCTATTCATAATTTCTCATTACTTAGATCTTTAACTGTTGTATTGTATTATCTGTCTTGGATTTTTATATTAAGAAATATATTTTTGTTCCTGTTACGTTTAAGAGTTCATCAGTTAAATGTAGAAAATCAGTTTATGCTTTATGTTTTGCTGATTAAGTTGCAGAATACTTTCACTGTGTTGTTTTATTTGATGAATTTAATTATTTTATATATATAGGTATAAAATAATTAAATTCATCAAATAAAACAACACAGTGAAAGTATTCTGCTGCAAGACTAACACAGGACTATGTAAGATAGGTTGTCTGACAGATTGGAATAAATATGTCTGTAATTACATATACACATTTTGTAATGCTATAAATGTAGAATATTGGTTCACTATTAATAGACTTTCAGGTTAATTTGACCTACTATATGGTTAGTTGTGTCAATAATAAAGCACGCCACTGACGTAACCCTAGAGCCTCGTTGAGGCTCTAAGCAAGCAGCAAGCTAAGAGAAAGGTTTGATCTGGCAATCCCTTCCAGTGCCTGCTCTACAACTATGATGATCCTAAAATAACAACAGAACAACTGAGAAGGTTCTTCTCCATATTTAATTTACCTGGCTATGATAATATCCCTAGTAGGTCATATTGGAACGGAAGCTCTGTGGAATAAGCTCATTGCAAATACCATTAAAAAAGATCACTTTCTAGAAACCTGTCAGTCTATTCACTATGCAGACAATACTCAACCTAATATGAATGACAAGAGTGAGTGAGTGAGTGAGTAGTGTTTAAGGGCCCATCGACAGCTAGGTCATTTGGGCCCCTGAATGACAAGATGTGGAAACTGCAACCTCTTATGAATATGCTGAAGAATAGATTCATGACCCACATCAGACAAGAGCAAAACGATTTTGATGAGAGTATGGTAGAATAATTTGGAAGACAGCTGCAAACAATTCATTCATGAGTAGCTTATTCATTTCAGCTGTAAAGCCTGGTTTCTAAACACTCCCTCTGGTTGCGTGATAAATTGATATTTATCAAGGAAAAAATCCTCATGGTAAAGCAGAATATGAAGAATGCATCAGAAAGTGAGATGCACCAACGTTGGAGATCCTCAGTAGGTTACCGAATAATATGGTTCACTTGCCAATCTGTTTATAATTTGACAACATTTGTACTAGGATGGAATTACTGGCTTATTTGAAAGCTTACAGATTTGGTGCTACAGGGAGGATTACGGAAAATAGAATTCTGAACAACTGTCCCATCATCCCTTCAAAGAGAATGAAGGAACAGGCACAAAGTACACATGACATGGCAAAAATCTCTGATGGTAGAGGTATTGTACATTGGAGAGACAATACTGTTGTTACTATAGCGTCCACATTTCACAGAGTAGGGCCAAATTCTTCAGTATCCAGATATGCTTAGGCAGAACAGCAGAAAGTACAAGTCAGCTGCCCTGTTGTATTTCAGTACAGGAATGGGCAGCACAGATATACCAAAATGTATCATACTACAGAATTGAGATTAGCAAAAGAAGTGATGGTAGTCCATGTTCACATGGTTGGTACATGTATTGGTTCACAGTTCCTGGTTACTTCTCAGGCAGTCTGTAACTAACACAGCTCATCTCAGTTCTTGTCACTTATTGTGCAGACATCCCTGGAAAACTAAAAAACTGCACCATCAGGAAGAGGTTGACCCATCACATCAAGATACAGTATTCAATATAGCAGTGCTAGTGGTGATTAGAGTGTGCAGACAGGGTATCATTTGAGAGCAACCATGTTAACAGCGCTACGTGCATTGATGATGTGAATATCATTAGAGGTGGGTATGTTGTGTTGGTAGGGTCACTGTCTGCACACAATGACCACTGAGGTGTCGTAAAGTTGTTACATTTCTAGGTTTATTTTTTTAACTGTGTGCCGAACTAATGGTAAGCTATGCCAAAGGCATTGAAGGTATGGCATTTGCAATTGCAGTCATTTTTAGAAGAGTTTGGATCAGAGCAGTTACCTATTGATGGTGGAAAACTTATTTGCAAGGTATGTAAAATGGATCTAAAGGGATACAAGGAGCACCACGTACAAAAACTTGTAAATTTGAAACAACACAAGGATCATGCCAAATTCTTACACTAATGAAGTGCAGACTATTGACAGTAATTCAAGCACTTCCAGCACTTTCTTCCAAGATATGTGTCACATGTTATTGAGGGCAAATATTCCTCTAAAGAAAATTCAACATCCTTGTGCTAGAAGGTTTTTAAAATGGTATACTTTTAGAACAGTGCCCCAAGAATCTACGCTACATGTAGGCTATTTAGTATAATGTTATGAAGGTGCCACATGTGACATGAGAGAGTCATCAACAGATGGAAAGGTGTGGCTGTCTATAGATAAACAAAAGATATTTGTAACAGGTCCATTGCTAATGTTGTTGGGACACTTTGACTTGCAGGCAAAGGAAAATAATAAATTTTAACTTCAGAGGAGCTCAAGCAAGTCAGTAGCATAAATATAATAAATTTGTTCCTGAAATTTATGAGAATATTATAGCCAGATGGAATAAAATCAGAAAACATTGCTCTGTTTGTAACCGATGGTGCAGCTTATATGGTGATAGCAGTGAAGACAATTAAGGAGTAACATCTAATTTAGTAACATCTCTGATGATGTTATAGGAGTGCCATAAACCATACTCTTCATACAACTCCACAGAAAATAGTCGACAGATGTCAGATCTGTCAATCATTCTGGCCATGGAACTGGTCCACCTTTACCAATCAATCGATTTGAATAATGACATTGAGGTGATTCCGCACATTTACATCAAAGTGTGCTGGAGCTCATATCAGCCATGTCCACAGCTGTGTACTGGTATGTGTTGCACTGCTGTTAAAAACATTACTGTACTGGAAACTACACAAGTAACGCAGTAGGATGCGCACCAAGACCTCTATGGCGGGTCCTGCAGATGCACAGGAATGTTACTATGCTCAGGTCATTCATCCCAATACACAGATGGCTAAAGGGTTGCATATCTTCCATATTAGGATACCATAATTTGATATTGAAGAGAGCAATAGCAGTAATAGTAACCGTTTTTTAGAGAGCACCATATTTTTATGTTTTGGCGGTCACATCGCTCTCTCACAACCCCCAGAATGTCTGGAGGACCACACCTGTCGTTGGTTTACGGGTCTCACCAACCTGACCGTGAGAGTTATCAAAATAAATTCACCAACCATATCCTCTGTTTACCAATCAGAGGACATATACATGCCATGACAGGTCAGCATGTTAGGGGTTAAGAGTTTAGAGACAAATTAGAGAAATGGAGAGATTGGAAAAATAAAGACTCCCTAGCCCTCAGGAACCCAAATAGCATCGGGGTCGGAAGAGAGCAGGGGCTGGAGTCACGTGTCACCTCTTTTCCTATTACAAATCTTTAAGTTATGGAACTACAAACTTTGATGGAGAAATTGAAGCAATTCGAATGGCCCTACGAAATCTCTTGTATAGAATTTCACATTTTAATCAAGCAGTATTCTCTCAGATTCCAGGGCAGCAATTATAACAATTACTTTTAAGTTGTCACCAAAAAACCAAACAATTATAGAATGTTGAACAATCCTTACCCATCTAATAGCACTTCAAAAACACCTAGTCTTCCAGTGGACACCAGCTCACTGTGGACTGAGTGGTAATGAGAAAGCTGATTTTCTTGCTAAAAAGGGTACCGGCAATGTGCAGAAATCTATAGTTAATCTACCATTTTATGCAGCTAAAAGATTAGTCAACTCTGAATTCAAAAAAGTTATTGCAAAATATTACTATGAAAAATCAAAAAATAAAAGATGGGAACTACCAAACATTCAAACAGTAATTCCTGAGTATCCTCGAAAAACAGCAGTTGCAACCTTCAGGTTGATTACAGGACATGATTGTCTGGCAAAACATTTAAACAGAATTGGGATATACTCTTCACCACTCTGCCCTCTATGTGATCTGCAAGAGGAAATGGACCGAGACCACCTTCAAATATGCCCGGCCACTTCTAGCGCCCCATCCATCAGTGAAAAATATTGGAGAGCAAGAGTATTAATGACTTCATTGTCAGAAATCCAGCATTAGCTAATAACAACAACATATTAGGATACCAAAACAAATGTTAACGAATTGTCAAAACCGTTCATTCTCAAGTTTCGACACTATCCAACATCCAAACTGCATTTCCGGAAAGGGGTTCCTATTTGAAAACCAATTAGTTTGCCATCCTGCACAACATACTAAGCATTGTCTGTGTTTTTTGGAACACCCAGGACATATTTGCACTCACACATACACACACACACACACACACACACATACATCATGTTCATTTTTAAGTGTGCCTTTGCTTTCCAATTTATGATGTTACTCTTTGAAGTCAGTCTACACATACCTAGAAATGCTATGTATGGTTGTAGTATTTATATATGTATTGGCAGCCAAATCAGTGGTTGGAGTCAACTGAGCTTGTTAGAGTATTTATCACTTGCTGCTCTCTAGCAAGTATCTGCAGAATTTACAAAACTGCATGCACCATAAGGACACTCTTCAAACCAGTACAGATGTAATGGAAACAAGGCTTCTGATGTTTGAGTACAATGCAGCATATGGTCATCAGTAAAGGGTAATACAAACCTGACAATACAGCACCATGCCAAGTAGTTGGAATGCTATTTTTGAGTCACAAACCTGAATAAATGGGGATATCAGTAAGATGTGAATTGCTGCATTGATGATTTTGAGGACAAATATCCAAAATTCCAAGAGACACCTTGAAGAGTCCTTAAGTTAAATGTCCAAAGATAAAGATGATAACTTCATAATACTTTATTGTGACATGACATACATAAATGACACATAGGTGTATAAATTTATGGTGCAAATATTCAGTATTGCTAGAGGTTTTACTGTGCATTTTATTCAGATAGCTATTTTGTTGTTGTTTTCTCCCTGATAGGTATGTACTATACGTTCAAAACTTTACCCATGACCAAGCAATTTTGCTAACATGTGCATACATGTCTTTCACTTCTCAATTTCACTATCAGAAGGCCTTCCAATAAATCTTTGGAAGAAGCTACTGTGCGTTCTATGGAAAGCTTCATGAACGGAAAAGCACAAGCCTGAATAACAGAACAAAGTTCTCCTACAATATACAATCTACTCACTCTCTATGTAGTAATACTCCTTTTCTTCAACTTGTAGAAACTAAAGGCATGTCAAACAGCAACGATACCATGCATGACTGTCAAAGGAACTATTAAAAGTGAGCACCCTATTCATAAGTAAATGCCACAAGAAATATCATAGTTACTGTGAAGTATGGTGCAATGGACATGCTACAGTCATAGGCACATGAAAACTGGTCATTCAGAAGCAAAGTGACAGCTTGTCCCAGCAAAATACTGCTTGAAGTCTGAACCCGACTCACTCTACAGTACAGTACTACACCACAAAAAGAGTGGGGATGCCAATATTTTTGGTGGTGCAAGTACATTGCCCATAAACTAGGACTCAACTAACAAACTTTATCCTGTCAGAGACAATTTGTATTGGGCATGTTTGCCCTATGAGAACAGGTTTTAAGGTCATTTTAAGCCATCTTTGAAATATCATTTGAACTTATATGGTGATTCACAAAACTGACAAAATCAATAATACTGCCTACTACACACATGTGGTAGTGATGAAGATCTCTACGGCACATCAGAGCGAGTAGTTTATAGTTTTATACATGAAATGGTAAGGTATGTATTTGGATGATTATTTGCATCAATCACAACTCTTTGGCTGGAGATGGAAGTTTTCAACAGTATAACATGAAGTCACATATGGCCAAAAATTTCTTGACCACAAAAGAAGCATCTCAAACCCTCTGAACATCCTGCATTTACTTGACATCTCTCATTCATTGTAGTATTTGTCAGCTCTTCAGACTAAATTCAAGATTGCTTGGCAATGTGCATATACCTACAAAGACCCATTGAAGAAATGTTATGACAGATGTAGGCAGGGATCTCTGTGGAAACACTACAAAGGTATATTTCTTCAATGCCTTAATGGTTTGTAACTATTATCTGTCATAAACATGATACCATTTCATGGTAGTACCTGCTGAACATATCTGCTTTATTATTATTGTACTATGTGAGCAATTTAATGCAGTATTGTATGCTGTTTAGTTAGAATCAGTATTCTATTATGCTTTCTTCTTTGGCATTACTTATCATAATTAAATTATATTTTCAAAATACATCTCTTCTGATTTATCTTTGAAGGGGATTGAGCAAACTTTAGTCATACTGACTTTGTGTAAATATGGTATTGTTAATCCCATCATCTGATTGAGAATAGCCTTAACATAGTGTTTTCTAACTCAAAACACTAACCACTGCTTGCTAGATCCAGGAACAGGATTAGTGTGTCATGTTTTTAATGCCTAGCTACTTTATTATGACATACTTTTTTTAATGTTTCATTTATACATCACCCTTAACATCTAAGGTCAGATTCGCAACCTTTTGCCTCTGAAACAATTGCTCATCAGTAATTATGTATACTGACTTACAGTGGTGTTAATCTTTGGGTTGGTACTGCTTTTGGTTATTTAATTCAATTTACACACACATATTCACACTGCCATTCATACTTTCAAACTCTAGGGAGGATGGGGAACAAGTCTGGTCCCACTCTCCGGCCCATGCTCTCCATCTTTGGAGGTTAGCATGCTAACCACAAGACCATGGAAGCAGCCTGTGTCATACATTATATGTGCCACTTTACCAGAAATACCATTATAGGTACTCAATAAATGGTATTCACTTTTGCATTTAGGTAAAGCTTCTTCATTGCCAATATATGCTCCATTTATAGTTTATTCCATTTTGGTGATACCCACCATATCTGGATCCCAGAAGTAAAGCTTCAAAGAATTTTGTATTCTTTCAAACAAAAGCAAATAAAATATATTCTTTGAGGTTTTTGTTAAATTTCATGCCTAATTATCTAGTTAAATTTGATTATTAAATTTATTCATAATTTTCTGCTAGCCACTTTGAGTTCATGACACATTGTTTAACACATTAAGCACCAATAGAAATTTATGGAATTTTTCACGGACTGCTGTTTTTCTTTCCTCACAACTGGATAATGGGCATATCAAATATTGAATTACTGGAAAGATTGGTTTTGTAGAAGATTTTATAGGCAACTATTATAAAAGAAATTCTGGTATTCCCTGGGAAACACTGTGGTTCTAGACAAGAAATTTTACCAAAGGAACAGATGCTTGCATAGCATTCCATGGTAACCTGTATAACATATTTGAATTCATTGAAGTAGATTAGATTTGTTACCCTTAGAGAACTTATGTTGCCTTGAATAGCATTATTTTCATTGTTAGGGTGGCAGGCCTAATCTATAATCTAGAAAGCTTAAGTACCTAGGTAAGTAAGGTAAGTACCTATATATTGGCAATAAGCTGTGAAAATATTAGCATTTGTACACATTTCAAAATCTGGATATTTTCACTATATCAATTCCTCCTCTTCACAGATCCATATTATTCTATGGAAGAGGAGGAAGAATATATATTTTCTACAGATGATTCAGTTTGGGACTTTACATATTTTTTGACTGATAGTGACATCCCTTTTGAGATGACTCATGTCAATCCATCTCAAATGACCTGGACATCACAGTTCCTGGAAATGGAAATGCTGTGCCAGTGTCTTAGATTACTCATTCAACTAGGAAAGATCCCACAGGAAGTCACCTAAGTTTTGAATACAATACACTTTATAGTACAAATCTATTGTATAGGTACTGCTCTTTTAGTGGGCACAAATCCATTACATTATTTTTCCAGGTTTATTGATGATAGTGTTTTGAACCACATGTTCAATTACACTAATATGCATGCTAGACAATATATGTTGATGTTTCCAGTAGTTCATGATTACAACTTTGGCAACTAACACATAAAAATGAGATGAAGAAATTTTTGGGAATATTGGGATATTTGGAACTGGCAAAATTGCCAATTGCGCATCATTATGGTAAAAAATGTTTCTCTTGGCTTTTTAGATAAGATACATTCACTTGCAGATATGCTTGTTAAACAATTTTAAGATGCTTATTCATCCAATTAGATGGATGTATAGATGAGTCGTTACTACAGTTTAAAGGTAGTCTGATAAAACAATGTATCTCAGAAAAGGCATACAAATATGGAGTAAAGCTGTTAGAGCTTTGCTGTGATTGGCTAGTACACATAGAGTTTAAAGATTTATGCTCGAAAAGAACAGAATTCTGGCAGCTGTGTACAATGAGCATTGTCTTGAAACTATCTGAAAAGCTCCTAAATACAGTTAGAAAGCTGTAACTAGTAACTATTACAAAAGTTTTGAACTGGCAAACCAATTTACTTAGCAGAAAACTAATCTGGTGGGAATGTTAGGCACTAATATAAAAGATAATCTGCATGAGGTAGTCTCTCAGAAACTTAAATGAGGAGAAATTATTTCTAATGAAAACGATTACAGTGTTTGTGTTCCAAAATGGACAGATTGATAAGATACTCTCATGCTTTCAACAAAAAATATCTAGGAAAAGGAAATCTCTCAATACACATACCCTGAAAAAACACAATGGAGTAGACTATAAGTTTTGAAAAAGAGAAGAAATATTACAAAAAAAAAAAAAAACAAACTCAAAGGAGATGCATAAAGTAATTAAGCCAAGGAAATTAGCGCCTAAGTACTGTGAAGAATGACATAGAAAATCTTACTTTTTCTTACAATGCTTTGCTAATTTTTATAATTAAATATTTAAAAAACACTCCAAATTTGTAATACTTTGTATATTAGGACCAAACTCATTCTTTGCAATCATAATTAACCTTTTCCTTATTAGCATTACTACATTCTATTGTGTAAATACATTAATGGCCATTGTCCTCTTATGAGAGCAGCTTAGCAAAAAAAGAATTACAAACAATATATAGCCTTTCTTTCATTAAAATACAGCAGTATCAGCTTTATTTTACTTCTATAATTGTATACCTATAGTTTTTCTTTCAAAATAATATTAACGATAATATTCTGTACTTCACAACAAAGAAAATATGTATTCGTACTCAGAAGCAGCAGTGCAGTAAAAATAAAATAGTTTCATGATTGTCATATTTCAATTACACCCATATGTTCTTCTTAACCTTCTGCATCCTTTGGTATCATATATGATACCTCAGGTTTTAGATTTTATTCTCGCTCTGTGAATGTATTCAACTCATCACGGCCAGTGGTATCATGTTTGATACCTTTTGCATTCTATGCTCATATTTTTTTCTCTCTTGTATATTTTGTATTGATGGTAGGACTAAAAAACCCATAAAAACTTGTTCTAATCCCAAGGTATCATATATGGTACTACCTCTAAACCCCCACCCCCCCCCAAAAAAAAAAAAAAAATTATATTTTAAATATTCTTGTTCTTTTGATACTTAATAACACATATTGATCCACATAACAAAATTTGTAGCTGTCTAAATGTCATTTTAGCCCCCCACTCCTCAAATGCCACCCCCCTCCAGCATTTTTTTTTAATTTTGGCCGATAGAAACTCATTAAGCACAAAATAATAATTTTAAGGGTAGTACTGTGATCACAGGATGCAGGAGGTTAAAAAATTTTAATCCCTTAAACCTGGATCTATCTATCTAAAAAGTTAAAGAAGGGGACTAAACCTTATATTCAAGGCCTTGTTCATGATATTATTTACAAATAAGGCGATACAAAACGATGGCTTCAAATGATAATACTGACCTAATGCATATATTATTTATACATTATTTTTATCTCATAGGTTTATTGTTTATGTCAACAATATTTTATTATTCTGTCATTATTATGTGTATCACTGTTACTGTTATTGTTAAGAGCTTAATTTCAATTGTTGCCAATCAATTGCAAATGAGATTTCAAGAGGTATTGGTCAGTATTTATAAAAATGCTTAAGATGAGCATTGTAAATGCTTGGATAATTTATAAGGTGACAAATTCTTAGGATAGAACAACCAATACCAATCCTGGATTTTAGGAGACAAATCTGCATTAATTACTTCAAAGGAGGATATCCAAGACTAGTGCTAGGAAGGAAGATAAGCAAACCAGTAGCTGCAATCACAGATGTTCGTTATGACAGTAAGAATCACATCATAAGTAAACGAGACACACAAATAAGACACCAAATGAAAAACAGTAAAGCAAAACCATGTTCGTTTTGGAAAAAAGGTAATATTATACTGTGTATCACCTGTTTTGGACTATACAAAGTAAAATACGATGTTAAATTTACATTTATATTGCATTGTTACAAAATAATATTTAGGTGATATTTGTGACTCAGAAAGCTATGTTCTTGTATCCTTGTGACTTTATATATCTCACAAATATGAATACAATAAAATATAAATAAAACAAAATGTAAAATTTATATTTACATTCGCATTCCATTGTTGTTAAATTGTACTTGTATTATTTGTGACTCATAAAACTCTGTTATTGCGTTCGTGTAATTTTGTATGTCACTAATAGCCAGTGTCATAATCTGAGGATGGGGGTTTTAATCCCAGCTTTGTCAAATAAAATAAGGAATACTACTGTGTTATTAAACCAATATTGGACGTAATATTCATATATAATTTTTTTTAAAAAAATAATTTGGCAATTAATGGGCTAAGCATAGCTTATAATAAAATTTGATGTTCATACTGAAAAATTTTACAATATTGAAATTTACACCTCCATACTCATCAACTTGAACTCAGGGTCTATAAGAATAAAGATAATGTTCACACACATTCCGCTTATAGGTAAAAATCAATTTTTCAGTCGACCACTGGTGTATAAAATTCTTAAAGTGATCCAGAAACAGCAGTTATATGGACCACCAAAGTCCAATGAGAATTATACAGCAGGCCCCAGGAACCACACACATGTTTAATATGTAAAGACACTGCTTTAACTGTTGTCTACCTGTGTAGTTCAGACGATTTAACATGAAGGGTGATATATGTACAATAACTTAGAAAATGAAATAAAAGAGGGAGAGAGAACCACCATTTAGCACCTTTTAGCATGTAAATATATATATGTTAGTAAATCAGTGTCTCCCGGTTAAGGAACCCATGTCACATTATGTTCTAGCAGATTTTGTATCATTTTCTTGGGTCTTTTGAGGCATATTCTTAACCTTATTTATCAGAGTATGGTGGCTTGATAACACTGCAAAAAGGGGGAACAATCCAGTGGTACATATCTAGAATCTATCTCACACACACTCACACACACACACACATACACACACACACACACACACACACACACACACACACACACACACACACACACTCACTCACTCACCCACTCACTCACTCACTCACTCACTCACTCACTCACTCACTCACTCACTCACTCACTCACTCACTCACTCACTCACTCACTCACTCACTCACTCACTCACTCACTCACTCACTCACTCACTCACGTCACTCACTCACTCACTCACTCAGTCACTCACTCACTCACTCAGTCACTCACTGACTCATTCACTCACTCACTCACTCACTCACTCACTCACTCACTCACTCACTCACACACTCACACACACACACACACACACACACACACACACACACACACACACACACACACACACACACACACACACACACACACACACAACTTGTCTTATTTTATATCTATGCTGGCTAGGAAAGCTTCTGTTATATAGGTGCTTAAGCCCCCTAATTGAAATTAAATGGAAACAGCAATATTAAGTAGAGCAAGAGGAATACAATATATTATGTGTTTGTATATAGTGATACATTTGTGAGAATAAATATCTTCTTCTTTTCCTAACTACCCTCCCCTTATGTAGGACTTACAAGCCAATGCCTAGGGTCAGACGCCTGTCGGGGAGCACAGGAATCTATAGACCGGACAGAGTGAAGACCTGGAAGCGGGTGGTCAGCCAAGCACCAGGTATGATAGTGAGGAAGAGGATGATATGAAATGCAGGTGAAATCAATGATTGGAAAGCTGATATTGGAGCAATTGATGGAATGAGTGGCAGGGGAAACTGGAGAACCCAGAGAAAACCCACCCAGACACTGCTTCGTCCACCATGAATACCACATACAGGTTCCTGGGATCAAACCCGGGCTGCCTAGGTGGTAGGCGAGCGGAGAGAATAAATATCACTATGATTAAATAAATTACTCTTCTGTTATAATTATCTAATCATGTGTAGAAACTTGAACTAAATATATTTATGTATATGGTTTACATGAATATGACATACATATGGCAACAAAACTGTTATATTTTTGTCTATATTCCTGTTGTACTCCTATGATCAGCAATAGATGTATAAAGGTAAATTAACCAACTATATTTTGAATTAGAGGCAAAACATGCTACTTTATTCATTAATTCACTTATTCATTCAGTCATTCACTCATTCAGTCATTCACTCATTCATTCACTTATTCATTCAGTCAGTCATTCTGTCATTCAGTCATTTACTCATTCATTAACTCATTCATTCATTCATTCATTCATTCATTCATTCATTCATTCAGTCATTCACTCGTTCATAAATTCTTGATTCATTTGTTTGTTCATTCATTCGTTCATTTATTCATTCATCAATTAATTAATTAATTCATTCATTCATTCATCTATTTCTTTTGCTTTGAGCAATGGCAAGCATTGATATCACTGTGGGAATACAGTTCTGTTTATTTTTTTTCATATAAAGTGCTGCATTGCTATGTAGTTAATGCATATCTATCATTCAAGCTTGAATTTGCACCCCTGAAATTCTTCTCACACATATCATTTAGACAATTTACTAACTTGGGCACACATCAAGTTTTCCCCTTAGATTTTTGTTGTTTGTATTCTCTCGGGCTGGAAGCTTTTATATGTATAAAAGATACGACACAATTAAGATAACTGGATATTTAATTTAACACTTTTGCCGTTACATGGGCAAGCTATCAGAAGAACAAACAGAGTTGTTAAGCTACAAAAAAAAAAAACACAAAAGTTCTATAAACGATTACAGAATAACCAACACTCCTCCTCGTTTACACAACCTTACATTTTTCTCTTAATGCAATATCGGGGAAACCATTTAGCCTGGTGGCCACCCCATCTGGCGTCCACCGAACACGTGAACATGCAGATGATACACCGACTGACAACCATCTGCTCCGTCGTTTATAACCACTCGGAAGCCATTTTTAAGTCCAAGGCCCTTTGCTAGTTTTCGAGCCACAACCAGCAGATGCCCTAATAGCTGTTCATCAGCATCTTCTGATTTCGATAACTGTGGTATTGGTTTGTGAGGAATCACAAGGAAATGCATCGGAGCTTGTGGACTGATGTCGTGGAAGGAATACACTTTTCATCTTCGTGAATAAAATTACAAGGAATTTCCTTCCTCAGAATCTTCCCAAATATAGTATCTCCCCCAGGATTAGCGGCCTGGGCTCTAGCAACTTCTTCGGCCATTGCATGAAGCCATCTCTCTTTGAATTTGCTGGAAATTGCTTCATTATAGGATTTGGGTTCTTTAATAACTTCTCTTGTAGTATGACATTCTTCAATCAGTCTTTGCGGAGCAATTCCTTTTGTTGATCTCTGAGAAACTCGAGTCTGAGAGTCTTTAACTGATTCATTTTCTTTATCACTCTCCTCCTGAATTTCTACTTCTCGATGTGATATTTTAACTTTGGAATCAACGTTTATGTCGATTTCAGATCTATTTAAATCATCACGTTTCCCTTGATATGCTTCCACACTGAACTTGACATCTCGACTGATTATCACCTTTTGTGAAGCTAAATTGTAGCAACGATAAGCTTTTGATTCTTCATCATATCCAAGAAATATTGCTTCTGTTCCTGTATTATCCAATTTCTGGCGTTTCTGGGTTGGAACATGAACAAAACATTTGGAACCAAAAATCTGTAAATTCTTTACTTTAGTCTTTTCATTATTCCACAGTTCATATGGTGTTAATTTCTTTGCTCGAGTAAGGACTCTGTTTTGTATGAAATTAGCAGTCATCACAGCTTCACCCCAAAATTGATTTGGTAAGCCTGCATCAATCAGCATACAACGTGCCATTTCTACCAGAGTTCTATTCTTCCTCTCTGCTATGCCATTCTACTGTGGGGAATAAGTTGCAGTTAACTGAGTCTGGATACCTTCATTGGCCAAATATGTTCTTAATTGCTTATTTAGATATTCACCTCCATGATCAGATCGAATAATCTTGACTTTTCTGTCAAACTTGTTTTTCACAAGTGCTACATAATGTTTCAAAGTATCAGGAACTTCAGATTTGTTTGCCAATAAATATACATGAGTATACCTTGAAAAATCATCTATAAATGTGACTATAAATCGCTTACCACTTGGTGTCATGGTCTGGATTGGTCCACAAACATCTGTATGGATCAAACCAAGTGATCTGGTAGACTCGCTTGAAGATTGTTTTGGGAATGGTAATCTGGTCAGCTTTCCTTTCATGCACGTATCACATGACATTTGGATACCGCAATCAACTATCTTCAAATCATCTAAGAGACCCTCAGCATACATTTTCCTTATGGCCTCTGGGTCACGATGTCCCATTTTCCGATGCCATGTATGAATACAATTGCTGTTGTGTTCCAACACTACATGGATTTTGTATGGCTCACACAATTTGTACAAGTTTCCAGTGGACTTAGCAAATCCAATCTGTTTTCCATCTTTGCATATTTCACAATAGTCTTTACTGAAGTTAACAGAAAAATTGCTTAAGTTTAGCTGTCGAACAGAAATTAAATTTCCAACAACTTTAGGAGCATAAAGCACATTGGTAACAATAACTGGTGTCACTTCTCCCTTTTTATTCTTAAACATCAATTTTCCTGTCCCGATGCCAATAACATCAACTAGTTCACCATTTGCAACTTCAATTTTATTAACATAGGATCTATCCAAGGATGTGAAAAACTCTCTGTCATGCCGAGTGGCACCTGAATCTAAAATCCAACTATTTGACGGAATGTCAAATGCAAATATATGCTCTTTATGTTCAACTGCATTCACTTTATTTGGTTTTTCTTTCCAACTTGAGTATTTCTTGCAATCCTTTTTCATGTGTCCATACCTTTTGCAAAAATAACATTTCACGGAAGTGTTTTTAAAATCTTTTCTGGATACTGTCCTCATCATTTTATCTGAAGAATTACAGGAAGCCCCTTCTGCATATTGTTTACATTCATATTCAGCAATCACCTTTTGCTGTACTATGGCAAACGTTAGTTCATACTCTGGACGTGTTTCCAGTGCTGTAATTAATGGATCATAATTTCTAGGCAAACTGCTCAACAACATTGCAACACTCCATTTATCCGATAAAGATTCTTCACCTATGTCTCAAAGCTTTAAAAACAATTCTTGCATGCGAGTAATATGTTGTGGAATATTACCGCCTTCTTCGAGTTTCAAAGAACAAATTGTTCTCATTAAATGAACTTTATTCGTTAACATACGTTTCTCATGATATTCCTTAAGAGCATTCCACATTTTCTTTGCTGTGGACTTACCCCTGATGTGGATAAGTTGATCATCTTCCACCGTAAGTCCGATGTAGGCTTGTGCTTTGCTATCAGCTGTATCCCAATCGGCGATTAACCTTTCGTTTGAACCTGTATCTATCGGTCTTTCAAATTCAATTACCTTCTTAAACAAGTTATCTTTCATTAAAAGCAGTTGTACTTTATATTTCCAGTTTGAATAATTATGATTATTCAACTTTACGATGTCACTTCGAAAGTCAGCCATTTTGTTACTTAAACCTTATGTAACGAAACTGAAAATAAACTGCTTCGCGTATCGCACTTTATACTTATATGCCTGGGCCCATAACCTGTTGTTTGTATTCTCTCGGACTGGAAGCTTTTATATGTATAAAAGATACGACACAATTAAGATAACTGGATATTTAATTTAACACTTTCGCCGTTACATGGGCAAGCTATCAGAAGAACAGAGTTGCTAAGCTACAAAAAAAAACCACAAAAGTTGTATAAACGATTACAGAATAACCAACAATTTTAACCCCTCCAAAGGTGTGTCCTACCTAGCCAATAAGGTACAGATACCCTTCGTGATAAGAGGTCAGTATGACAAGCTGAATGCACTCACCCCCACCTCTTTCTCTTTTAGCCAATACCATCGAGAGCATAAACACATATTTCATTACTACACCATTTTGTAGCCTTTGTTGTGGTTACTGGCATCAGAAGGAGTGGCATACCCTTGTACCATAGCCGAAAGCAACCAATGAAACGGCCATGGCTTTGTACAACAATTGGTAATGTGCCATAGATACAAGGTGCAGTAAGATTTTCTTTGACACTCTTTGTACAATCAGCCAAACATTGGAAGAGACTTTGTATGTCTACTCTTTAGCAAAGTTTGCTGTCTTCGTTCTAGCAAATTCTGAAACACTGCACTATTGTCTCACCCATCTCCTGAGTAACAGTGGACAGGAAGAGGATGATAGAAAATAAACATGAGTCACTTACGAGATAATTGGAGTGAGTTACTAACAATTTGTAAGCCATAGTTAGAAAGTGAGGCTCGTTTGGCATCTCCTGCATACAAATAAAAAAAAAAAAATACGTAAAATAAAAAAAGACACTTTCTTACAAGTTAACTAGGCTTTTTACTGATCAAAACTGACATCTGCAAGTGTGATGGAACCACAGAGCATATGTTGGTGAAACTCTTAACTCAACTTGACAAAACTAAGACACATTAACATGACAAATAATATTCACCACACAGGTTAAAACAATGATGGTTGAAATGAGGGAAGAACAACTAGCTAGCTAGATGAAGAATTGAATAAACTGAGCGAATGTGTCAATGCCTTACAATAACTGGGAGAAAATTTAAATGCGCTGGAAGCAAGAGTCAAAGATAACACCAAGAAACTGAGCACATAGTGGAGGAAGTATTGGAAGAAGGCTCCAGGATTTGAGTGTTGAAATGCCAGAATGCAACACAACACCTACACACCTAATGTCATCCAAATGCAATGGAACATCCACTTCTGAAGTCTTCCGCTGACAATTTAGCAGTTGCCAAACAAGATGATGGACGTCAAAAGCTGGTAGCCAGTCTCCAGAGATGAGCGGCAGAAGCTTTAAGTGTGATTCCTATGTTGGCAGTGTCCACAGACGTATGGCAGGCCCTCAGAAACTGGTTTGGGTGCCATCATTTGTCTGTAGCTTACTGCAACTGCTTAAGACACTATACGACACTGCCAGGGAAGACACTACATGAGTTCACTCTGGTAATACAGCAATTATTAAACAAGGCTTTGAGAAAAACTCTCGCCCAGCTACGTGTCTCAAGAAGACGCAAACTCCTTTGTCAACAGGGTCACTGATGCCAAGACCGCCTCCATAGCATAGTTGGTAGCGTGCTTCCCTCTAGCGGGGAGGACCCATGTTCAATCCCCGGTACCAGCATGGGGATTTTCCCCCCACTGGGAGGGGTGCACTCTGCCTCTTTAGGTGCCGGGGGGACCAACTGAGGAGCTACTTGATGCAGAAGTGGCGCCGCCAGGTCGAGAAGACCACATAACTGGCCGGGAGGGCTCGGAGCACTGGCCACGTCCCACCCTCTAGTACTGCACCCCACCAATGACGCGGGGCAGAGGTGGGGGACGCAGTGGCTGGGCTGCAAGCTTCGGCGCTGGAGCTTAGTTTAGTTTAGTAACTGATGCCAAGGTATGACTGCCTGATGATCGGTGAGCACAAAACCAACCACAAGGGGATGGTGGCAGCCAAAGTACTACAACTTCGAGACAAGAACTATACATTACATAGATAGATATATACATACATATAGAGATAGGTCACCCCAGGGACGACGGAGATGTTATTAGCGGGTGGTGTGTGTTGATGCGGATGCCTGGACATCTGGTGAAGGGTCATTCAAACCGCGCCGGAGGCAGGAAATAAATGTGAACCGATGTACAGAGTATAAAGTCAGTGCCGTTACCACTGTTCCCTCCAGTGACACTATGTGATGTTAACAGAATACGCAGACTCATCGTGGACGGCTGGGTGCAAGGGAAGCCCTAACGCGTATTAGTGAATACAGGCGAAGCCATAACTGTCGTAAGACACGAAATGACGAAGGGCTTGCCGTCAACAAATCTAAGCCACTCTTACCAACTAGTTGCGAAATCGAGTGACACCTTGCCTGTAAAGGAAGAAACTGGAGTTATTATTTATTTATGTCAACAAACTTACTGTTGGTGTTTTTAAACACACAAGCCGTGTGTGGGCAATGTTTGAGAGGTAGAACTGGAACCTAAAAGTCCAATGCTACAGCTAGGATCTGAACCACAGACCCTACCCTTACCAGGTCTGGGAAGCGGAGGGTCTGTGGTTCAGATCCCAGCTGTGGCATTGGATTTTTAGGTTCCAGTTCTACCTCTCAAAGAAACTGGAATTGACTTGGGGCAGAGGGTTGCGAGTCTGTGAATCTTCAGTGCGAGGGTGTCTGAGATGTGATACTGGAATTGGATACCCTAAAGAGTAAGGAGACGGTGGTCAACATCAACAGGTGAATTCTGCGACTCGGACGAGGCAACCCCCAACTAAGATCCCAATTAATATCTGTAAGGTCGTCCTGAAGTAGAATGCAGTTGTTTCCAAGAAGTGAGGAGGTAATGATAGCGTGACTGGGAGGCCAGTGTTAGAGGAACCTGTTTCTGAGCCACAAAAAGCCTTTCATTGATTATGTGTATCCAGGATATTGTTGCATTGCTGAGAGGAAGTGGTCATTTGACTACTAAACCCATCGGTCACCGATCAGGATATCCAGGCTGAAACAGAGTTGAGGACGAGCGAGCCAGCTGTAAGCATAACTCCATATGACGAAACCCGAGAGCAAGCCCACTGAAGATCTAGAGCTCCAGCTGGGTGGGAGATTGGCTTACCAATTGACTGAGGCCAAAATTATTAGGATCCAACACCTAGCAAGGCAATGCCAATTCGTCTTCATTGATGGCAATGGCGACTACCGTCAAGCAGACGGAGTACTCTACCACGTCAACACCGGGGACGCCCAACTATATGGCAACCACCTAGATGTATCCCCCTGCGGAAACAAGTGAAAATAGGGTATACCCAGGGGACTTATTGAACAGTATGACAGTCTTGGTGCTCTTCAGTAGTCCTTGTGAGGAAGAATAGTGAATTACGCTTATAGGTGGACTATAGGAAACTTAATGCTCTCATTCGAAATGACTGTTTCCACTTACCCCGAATTAACGACACACAGGGCACCCTAGCTGGTGTCCAGTGGCTCTCAACTTTGACCTGAAGTCAGGATACCGACAAGTGACTCTAGATGTCAGACAGAGGGAAAAGACTGCATTCTTTACTAGCCAGAAGATCTGGCAGTTTACGGTTATGAACTTTAGCCATTGCAACGTATCAACCACCTTCCAGCGCCACATGGAGTCATTGAAGTTAGGGATTCTTACAAGGCTTGTCTGCTGCACCTGGACCACCCAAAAATCTGACCAAGGCAGTGCAGGGACTACAGGAGGAAAACCTGAAGTTTTATAGCCAAACACTTTATCTCCTGTGCAAGGCAGTTAACTTCTCGGGGCACACAGCCTACTGACAGGGGTAGCAGGGAGCTTGAGAAGGCTCAGTCTTTCAAAGAATGGTTTCACCCGAAAGACAAGCGCGAGTTGCGTAGTTTCCCGGGGCTGTGTAGTTACTATCGTCAACTCGTCAGAGACTTCTTCAGTATCACAGAATTATTCCCTCTTATGGTGGAGGAATAATGGCCTACCTATAGACAGGGGAGACTGAAGGTGTATTCCAGGTGCTAAAGTTAGCACTTTGAGTGAACCCATATTAAGTTTCCCAAAACTGGGCGTCCACTTCATTATTACACTAATGTCAGTGACAGCAGTATTGGAGGCATGTTAACCCAGATCTATAATGAGCAGAAGCAGGTGCCAGCATACTACAGAAGGGCACTATCTAAGATGGAGAAGAGTTATTGTGTTACACAGCAGGAGCTTCTAATCTACTGAAGCTGCTGAAACACTTCATAGGAAGCTACATGGTCAGCCATTCTACCGGAGAATTAACCACTCTGCCCTTATCTCACTGCTAAGTTTTAGAAATCTGGTGGAACAGACTTGGTTTTGGAGGCTCCAAGAATACAACTTCATGTAAGAATATAAAAAATAAAGAGGTTTCTCTAATGCGGATACATCATTAAGACCCTACCTACAGAAATGTAGCAAACTGCTTTAAGGTAGAGGAGAAATGTACCACATCTGTGCATGTGAGTTTGGTGGTGCCTGCGGGAGGTTGTGATATCACAGGTCCGAGGAGAGAGAGGCTGACAGATGCTGACTTGCGGTCACTCCTGTGTGAACTGCAGCCAGGAAATAAGGCTGCTTCACAACCACCTGGTAATGGTAACCAGAACTTAAACGAGAATGAGAAGCAAACCAACACTCAACATTTTGGCTCACGACAGCCCAATAATGAGAACAGGAATACATATTATCTATCAGCCTTTTGGCAGCTGATATTGTGCATTGGGAATTAATTTGTTTCTGATTGACCAATTATATTTTTTCTAGCTTAGGGCTAGAGAGAGCTCTAGCAGCTATTTCATGGCACGTTTGCCTTGAATAATTTGTATACCGAAAAACTTAATATGCACAATACTAATCTAATTTGCTGTGCCCGGTAATGAGAACGAGGAGAATAACACTTGGTGAAGTCTTTCCTGCTCCCGGGGTTCGGGAAGGCTTTCTGTTGGTTATGCACACTAATTTGAATGTATGTATTTCTGGTTTCTCATTCTGGTTATCGTCACTGTTAGCGGTGGTTGTGGATATGCCTATAGGCTGAGCTGAGGAGACATTATCAAGGTACAGCTTTTATAAGTCCTACTAGGCTCAATGGGACTAGATCAGAGAGGGTGTACTACTCAGATTGTGGGAAAACATAGAGGGAGCAGCTGGTCCTTCCCTAGAGAACTATGACAATGGTCCTGGAGACAAAGGGACTTGAGAAGGTAATCAGCAAGCTCTAGCAGCTGTGGTACTGGTTGTGCCTAAGGGCAATCTCTGAGAGAAGGTGCTGTCAATGACATCTGTGTGCAGCGAGTCTCAACCCACAGACCAAAACCCAAAGCTACAAGCAAAGCAGCTTTTGAACGAATCGCCATTGTGGTATCTGGTCTGTTTCCTGTGTCCAACAGGGAAAACAAGTACTTGTTGACCATGGATTATTTCTCCTAGTGGCCAGAGGTGTACACCAACCCTAATAAATAAGCCAAGACAATTGAGACTACCTTGTGGAGGAACTGTTCTGTTGCTTTGGGGCACCTCTTGAGCTACATAGCAACCATGGCATAAGATTCAAGCCAAACTTTATGAGAGAAGCACTGGAGTGGCTAGGACTGTACAAGATACACAGTAGCTGTTCACCCAAAGTTACACTGCGTGATAGAGCAGTACTTCAAGACCTTGAAAAAATACCTGAGGAACTTAGTGGCCAGTCACAAAAGGGACTGGGATGCCAGGTTGCTGGTTGCAGCAAGCTTGGCATTTATCAGAAAGCTGCTTCTTTCATGCAAGCTGATGTTTGGGAAACCCCTTGGAGCAGAATAGCCAGCAACCAAGTACGTAGAGAACTTCATGAACCATCTTCATGACATGTAAGAAATGGTCTATAAGATCATCCATGTTTCAAGCATCCATACAAAGACATGTGATGGTCTCCAAGCCAACAGCAAAGGTTTCCAGCAGAATGACCTGTGGCTTTACATTGCCTAATGTGGACCAAAGGGCATTGTCTCAAGCTTAATAATCCTTACAATGACTGTGCCATGTGGTTAAGAGGATAATCAAAGTAGTCTGCCATATCCAGAGACTGACAAAACGTTAGTGGTGATCTGCTTTGAGGAGGAAGCAGCGTGGCCAAACCCACACAATACAGTCAGTCAAATCTTCGAGAAAAATTCAAGAAAGCAAACCTTCATAATGTAATCAGCCGAGCATTGGAAGAGGCCTGGCTATTTGTCAAGAAATTTCATAATCTGCATACCAGTAAATTCTGGAACATTGCAGACAGGGGGCTATAAAAAGATGGCAAAAGATAAATGTGATTCATTTATGAGAATGTTACAAGTGAATTACATGCAATTTGTAAGTCAGAACTGCAAAGAAAGACTTATAGCAAATTTCACTCAATAGATATGCAAGGTTCATTATGAGTTAAACCCTATTTTTATTTGTCATATTATGGATATAGTTATATTAGATGTGACACAAGCCCTACAGTAACCATGTTTCTCTGCTAATATACCATAAGAGAATTTGTGGTCTCTCTTTCATCACTTATCACATTCTGTTTGCATTAACCTAATGTAATGTATAGCTACAGGTTTCCTGCATCTGCACAACTGACACAGCCCACAAAAGTTAACTGAGTGAGACGGCTCCATGGTAACATATGAGAATCACATTTGGGAGGTCCCGGGTTGGATTTCTGTTGGACCAGCCACTTTGACTATGAGTTTTCTATGGTGATGTTCCCAGGTCACTGGGCCAATGCTGGGGTCGTTCCTCTTCTACTACCAATTTTCATTTCCTTTCATCTATGTCAGGCGTGATTGACCAGGCAACAGCGTTCAATGTGTTGCGGCAGTTGGCAGATTGTGTTCTTTGGAAGTTTCCACCCTTGGTGGATCTGCTGAGAGACCCTTTTCTGGAGTGCCTCAGTTTCCATGAACCCCTGGGGTGTAATCTCCAAGGGGTCATGTTAGAAGCAAACAGGGCCACTGCAGCCTACTTGCGTTTCTCTGCTCCGAGTTTCTGGAGGTTCATATGCTCCTATTTCACAATGAAGACAGTGATTACCTATTACAAAAATGGGCAATAAATACAAACATGAAGATTTTACACCATAATTAAAATGCCGAAATAAATTTCTTTGTAATTTTTTCGGCTAAAAATGGTCAGAATTATGGGAAAGCCAAGAGAAGATTGTTGAGACACTGGCCATAACTGTAATGAGCACTTCAGATTGTGATTTCAGTTTGAAAATCACTTTCTACCATGAAAACATGGCTCTCGGGAGTGAAAACTTTCCTGCCAATAACAGCTTGATTTAACATGCAAACTCATTATAAGCAATCCCATTTCAAAATGAACCATAGCAGTTCCGAGATAACTGTTACATCTTATAATAATTTAGCTTAATCTTAAAGTGACTCACTCTGTTACCCTGATTTAGTAGGTTGCAAAATGTTACTAGATCAAACATTCATAGAGCAGAGTTCACTGACTAATGACACTTTCATACATTTGTATTCAGTGGTACTAATTTATGACTGAATTTGATTACCCAGCTTAAGTGATTGAATGGTCTTTACTGTGATGGATAGTGATGGAAATAAATGTATGTGATACTAATAATGTTCATTATAGCCATGACTACTGAGGCTTCCACCACCTATTTCTTAACTCAACAGGATATACAAGTAATGCTTCACATATAATTATTGGAAATAAACAAACTTGAACTGACCTAAGGTATGGTGTAGTGTCTATATTTCTGTCTCTAAGCCTGAATTTCAAATAGAAAAGTTGCCTGAATAAGTTCCCCATTTATTTTTCTAATATTATCTAATGCAGAAAGAGATTTTTTTTATATCAGTAACCTATTGCATAATGAACTAGTTTTAAAAATGAATGATATCAATATGAAGAACTTTCTGAAAAATAGATTGACTGCATTACATATCTGGAATGTCACATGCTATCAAATTGTGTGTAAATTTTTTTATTCAACTTATGAAAAATTAGAATCCTGTATAATGCCTTGATATATATACAGGCTGTCCCATAATTAGACCAACAAACTTTGGAAGCTGATAGATAACATTATTTTAAACACTTTTTGTTAAGGAAAGTTTTTTTCTGCAATGCTTCATTTAAGCGCTAGACGAGTTAATGATAGATTACTGCCTCCCACTCAGTTTAAGTATTTGCAGCAAAATCAACAATGCAAATTAGTATTGCTTTTATCTTAGTAAGGCACACAATCTTAACCCAAGAAATAAACACAGAACACCAACATCCCATTGTTTACAGTTAATCACAGCTTTACTATTCAAAATTAAACCAACAAACTTTTAAACCAGAGAAATGGCCGGTGTCTTTGCGAGAGTACGGCAGAATAGGGCACGCCGATATACTCTTTGTGTTAATCATAATGGACGTGCATTCCAACATTTACTTTGAATAGTAAGGCTGTGATTAACTGTAAACAATGAGATGTTTGTGTTTTGTTTATGTGTTCTGTGTTTGTTTCTTGGATTACTACTTGGCAAAGCCATGAGGCATATCAGAAAGAATGTGAAACTGCCCAGATGTTTACGTGAGCTTATTGCACAAACACAGTGAAATGGCATATGTACACTCTGTTCAGATGCAATCATATCTTCATTACAATGTCTCATATATCGGCAGGCACGAGATATCATGTATTTGTGTTTGATCATTGACTATACTCCATCTTATTATTATTTTGCTCTTCTAATAAACAAGATAAGAAGCGATCAAAGCACTCGACTACTAAGGTCAATACGCCACATCACTTTGCCATGTAGTAAGATTGTGCGCCTTACCAAGATAAATGCAATACTAATTTGCATTGTTGATTTTGCCAAAAATACTTAAACTGGGTGGGAAGTAGTAATCTATAACATTAATTTGTGTAGCAATGCATTGAAGCACCACAGCAAAAAATTCCCTTAACAAAAAGTGTTTAAAATAATGTTATCTATCAGCTCCCAAAGCTTATCGGTCTAATTTTGGGACAGCCTATATATATGTTCTCTTTGTTTTTCTGTTCCTTCATTTGCACATAAAGGAAGATTACTTTAGGTGTATAACAGTAATTGTAGACATATGCTCTTACACAGTGAATGTTAAGTATATTTTTCATAACGTAATGCATACCTCAAAGTATGGACTTTAGTCTTTGCATAACCTTAGCTGGTCAGAGTATATATTTGTAATGTTTTGCTCATAGTTATTGGAAAACTGCCATTGGCATGCTTGGTATAATTTCTACCTCTAGCAATTTGGAGAGCTCTTATCTGTAGTTCAACTGGAACGAATTGCCTGGATAAATTCCAGCTTTCATCTTCTAAGATTATCTTATCCTGAAAGTTATCTGTTTTAAAAATGAATAAAATAAAATGAAAAAAATTGTGAAAAATAGAAAGATTACATTATAAATTCAGAATTTCACATGCTATGGAGTTATGCCCAAGTTTTGCATACAGTTTCTGAAAGTCTGGAATAACTGTTTAATAGATTGTTATTTTTTTCTTTCCTGTTGAAATGGTGATGTTTTGTTTACAAAATATAAAGAAGTGTTCGTTTAGCTGAATAATGATATGCTCCCAAACAGTACATATAAGTGTTTGTTCCATATTATAGGGCATAAGCAGGATTTTTGACTTACAGTAATGTATGGATTTAGTGTCTTACAATTTTATAAATTTATCAAATTCCAGACTGGACAACTGCCTCTATTTCTCTAATGAATAGTGATTGCAGCTGTTCAGCAATAACAACTTTTTTTCCATAAAAAGTAGTCATCTGCCCTTCTGCTTCTTAGCTCCATATATAAACTCAAATATATTCTAATTTTTAGTAAGCTAATGGATATTAGTGATCTCAACACAGCAACCAAAGTTATGTAATAATGACTTGATACTCTAAATTTGTTACCCAAGTGAGATAAAATTAATAGTCTATTGTAGGGATTGAGTATGTTAAAATTCCATAATATTGTCACAACTGGGGTTGTAACTGGGGGACATAGCTTATAGGGAAAGTGAAGTGGTAGAGACAACACATACTTTAGCTTAATGGCCCATATTGGGGTCTAAAACATTAGTGATGATTAACAGTAAACCAAAGTCTTGAAGAGACTTTGGGTTGAACATTCTTGTCAGTTACATAATATGAACTTCCAAACAGGTCTTACCTCTGAGTGTATGTTATTACCAGCTGTTGAGGCTGGTGTCATGCAGCATGCCAACGACACCAGTGACTAGCAGAGTGAACAGACAGACGGACTGCAAACTCTGTGTCTCTTTATATAGTTTAGAGCAGCCATGGTGCCTGTGATGTATTTTTCTGATGCCCTTCATAAGCAAATTTTTACTCTGATGATTTCTAATATTAATTCAAATTTCAAGACAAAGCTATTTCCTTCAAATATCTTCCCAGTACACACCCATGAAGTATGTTTTTGTACACCTAAAGCTGTATTCATTACTCCCCTAACCAGTGATTTCCCTTTTTCCCCTCAAAAGAAGGGCACTTGTACTAATGGTGGTTTTGAGGGTGCCCATGCCTCCTTGGGCATCAGTTAAACGTGCCCGAGCACATAAAAAGGTTGGATAGCATTGGTTTAGAGGGACCCTTCCGTTATGGTGACAACTTTGCCATATTTGGTGTGCCAATGCCCAAAGGAACAGAATGTTCTAGAACATTCCTGGCAATGCATGAGGGATCAAGGTTACATGGGATCTTGAGCAATTCTACACGTAGTCATGTGGAAGTTAGGCTCATGTAAAAATCCAAAGGGATTGCCATAGGATGTGGTAACCCGCATTATTCCTGTTATTGTTAGATGCTATTACATTCTGTCACATAAGAAAGTCTATGAAATATACAAATGCATAAATTTTTTAAGAATATTAAATTTAACCTGTTAAAAAGTAATGTCCCGAAAATGAATGTCCAAACTGTACCGTGGTCCTTTGCACCCCTCAACAGCACATGCGACAATAACAGCGCTGGTTCAGTGGAGAGTGGGGTGGAGTAGGTGAGGTGACAGGTTCTAGGGCTAAAATCCTAAAACTTGAGGAAGGTATTTGTAAACAGGACAGAGTTACAAATTGTGCTTAAATTCTGGCAACCTTCTAGGGGTTTTTGTAATGAAACTGGTGATGACAAATTAAGCATTAGAGTTCGTTACTTTAGATGTGACCCTCATTGGCAATTATCATCAAAATGATTATTAAACAGTAAAGTTGACTATCAACTATCACAGGTATTTTCATTTAGTATAAGGTTTTAATCTTTTAATCTCCTGATGAAAGACTGACACTAAATATTGAACATTTTTATTATGTGACATTTCCTGCTTTTATCTTTTGCTCAGAACAGTATATTTATGCACTATGTGGGAATAAGTAGTCATGGAGGGCTGACATTGTGGATAAAAATTAATGTTTATCTGAAAGCATGAGGTGGGCTGGCACTTCCAATACTCACATGGAGCACCAAAGCTTCTGAGGATGGCTCTGTATAAAATTAAAACTATTCTGGAAACCCATAGCTTGTTTTCCATTAATTTTTGGCAATTTCCTTATTTTAAAAATATATTCATAAGTTGGGAGTGAACCTTCATACAGGGAATGGAAGGTTGCAGAGTATAAACTATAGGAAGTGGGAGGGGTCAGTCTGTCACATGATCACAACACAGAGGAGCCAGGTACAGTCAACGCAACAATGTTGTAGATAACGTTGCTGCATAACTTACATTCAATGCTGTCACCATTTACAGTAAAATATTCACTGTATAATCCTTGCACAGGTTCAGCAATGTGTTAATACTTCAATTTTCATGCTGGAGGCATTTTACTCTGTGTGTGAAGCTAGTGAACACATTCAAGAAACACTATGCATGGTAGGCAGTGAGCCCAGTTGTGTTTTGTGCTGTCACTGTACTCATACAATGATGTCATGCTCTGCCCATGTGGTAGGTAACTTGTGATCACCTCATTTCGTGATAGCTGTATAAAGGTTTGAATCCTATTCATAAGTAAATTTAAAAGAAACAGGTATGCCTGCCTTCTATGCTTTCAGTCAATGCTTATTTCACTTGTTTTTAGAAGAAAGCGATTACAGTTAGTTTAATTAGGTCAGGGTCCATTCTCTGCATTTCCTTTCTCTTGAACCATGCTGTACTGTACATAATGGCAAATGAGTTATTTGAAGCCAATGAAATCCCTTGGAATTTTATGATATTTTTGTTTATGCACCATATGATGTGGCAGATTTAGATGCCATTGCAACCACAGAACAGAACATGACTAGTTAGGAATATATTAATCTTATGCAGGTGTGCAGCAGTGCATTCATACCCATCAATATTGTAGACCTCCCCCCTCCCAAAAAAAATTGAAATTGCTCTGAGGACTGAAAGGACTCTGCTTGACCTTTATTTTCTCCAACATGGCAGAGGCTATTTGTATTTTTGGGGGTGGGGGGATTGGTTCAATACCACTTTTTTAATGTTGTAAATATACACCCACATACATTAAATGGTTGACCATCTTTTATCTGAATACAGATTTTTTTTTGGGAAAAGAAAGAAACCCACTTAGAAACTCTCTTTAAAATAAAGAGAAATCATGGCCGGTGCAAAAAATGGACTTGGCTCAACCTACATAAACAAATTTCTAAACTGTATTAACAAATAAACTTTGATGAGCTACTCTGAAATGTTTGTAATATTTAATATGATGGTGACAGTGATACACTGTAAGCCATCAAACATTAATTATTACCTAACTATTAATATGAATATATTTTAAATGAATGTTATATGTACCAAAGGATATGTAGTATTATTAATAGTGTTATAGAATATACTGTTGATAAAGTTAATAAAAGAAAGCAGAAGAAGAAACCACAGAAACACAAGCAAACATGCTGGTGTTAAAACAAGAAGCTGTCTAAGGTTTTTCTCAGAGAACTCTAAAATTGCATAAAATTTCATCAAACAGGACATTATTTCTGTGCTGATGAAATAAAATTATTCGGTACTCCTAAATAATTTCTTCAATAATGTTCATGATAATTTTCTGATGAATTTTTTAAGACTACTAATATTATATATTTAAAAAAAATGCCAGACTTCAAACTTATTGTTTTGACAATTGTTTTTAATAATTTAAATTTGTACAGATAATGATTATAAAATAGCTACATATAATGCTTGCCTTTATTAGCATATATCTTGTAAGTAATCTTCACATCTTCAAAAAGATAAGAATATTCATTCAGTTAAAGTAGTAAAGTTCATAGCTTCATATTATATTTCTTATGGACAAAAAAGAAAAAGAAATAAAAAACTGAACATTTTAAATGTAATACTGTTGAACATATTTCATATGATAAAGTTAAAACAAGAGACAGAAAATGACGAGAGCACAACTCTGCTGCTGCATGATATTAGCTGACAACAGCAACCTGCATGCTTGTTCAATATGAGCCCTGTCAAACTTCCTTACTACATTTTAGATGTTCATTCGTTGATAAGCACATCTTGTTAGTAGAGCTGAATCACTGGATAATGTGACTTCTTTGGTATTTGCTTGCTGATGAAAGCATGCTCTGAGTAGATACATGTGACCTCCAAGAAAGGACAATTCAGTAAGAGTCACAGATACATACTTTTGACTTACTGAAAATAAATTCACTAGCTAATATTATGGGAGTATTATGCTATACTGTATGTAATTAGTAGATGTATCAGACTGTCTTCAGTGACCCGTTCATAGACCATGATTGATGGAATTAGTAAGTTCTACTTTAGTGAATGAAAACTGCATGGAATACTGTTAGATAACAGATTTATGGAACATATTAGAAAATGTCTCTTACAGGTACTTTTCTGTGCTAGATCCACTGACCTGATAGTTTATATTACACAAATATTTTATAAATATAAAGAGTTAGTCATATATATACATTTCTTTTGTGATTTTGCTTGTTTATTCATTTATTTATTTTTTGTACATATTTCTAATTTTCATACAGTGCACATTTCAGTATCATCTGTATAAACAGTTAATTAATTAATTTTTCATCTGTGCCAACTGGAATCACAGTTATAATGAAAAAACTTTCATATTCTTATAACACAAGCAATTCTTTTAGAAACATTAGCTTCAGAGGTTAGTAGATGAACACTATATATAATTCTGTCACTTTACTTTGAGTAAAGCTAAACTAAAGTGAACAAGAAAACAGGACCTAGGAGAAATATTGTGAAGATAGAAGCATTAACTTATTCAAAATCTCTATGTGTAAAACTAGGTTTAAATTACAAACCCTTCTGACACTAGATTGTTTTTTTTCCTTGTTTGTTTTTATTAGGATGCTTAGTTATTAGTTAACTAAGTAATGTAAACATAATTCAATTTTGAATCATTTCATTTTGATTTGAACAGTATCCTGTTTTCAAACATATAATGTGTTATATAATATGTATTTATGCCTCCAAATCCTTCATAATGCATTTCCAATTCAAAATTTTGTTTTATTGCTGAAATACTGTTGCTTTGAATAGAATACTCTACAGTAATACGTCAGTAATTTTGTTTATTCCAAAGTATAAATAAATTACCCAAGGAGCCATAACCTTCATTGTTCTATTCTTGCACTTCAATGACTAAACTTTTAAAAAGCTGTTGTAACTGTTTTAACTTACTTATTGCTGTTGGAATTATTTCTGACATAGAGATATACAGCATGCAATCTCAAAAATCAATTATTTAAAAGTGCTTCCAAAATTAACCAAAGAAAATTCCACAATGCATCAATTAGTGTTCTTACTCCAGTAAATATAATTACAAGTATGCGTAGTTGTTTGCATTCTATGTACTTTGTGTCTTCTTCATTTTTTCTTTTTTTTATTATCACCACTGCCGCCGCCGCCACCACAACCACCATCACCACCATTATTGTTATTATTATTGTTATTATTGCTATTATTGTTGTTATTCTTGTTATTATTATTGTTATTATTACTGATATTCTTGTTATTATTACTGTTATCATCACCATCACCATCACCATCACCATCGCCACCACCACCACCACCAGCACCACCACCACCACCACCACCACCACCACCACCACCACCACCACCACCACCACCACCACCACCACCACCACCAGCACCACCACCCCCACCACCAGCACCACCAGCACCAGCACCACCACCAGCACCACTACCTTTCGTCCGATATGACACAATGTTGGAGGACGTTAATTTAAAAAAAAAAGCACCACCACCACCTCCACCACCACCAGCACCACCACCAGCACCACCACCACCAGCACCACCACCACCAGCACCACCACCACCAGCACCACCAACACCAGCAACACCATCAGCACCACCACCACTACCACCACCACCACCATCACCAGCACCACCACCACCAGCACCACCATCAGCACCACCACCACCACTACCACCACCACCACCACCACCACCACCACCACTGCCACCACCACCATCATTATTATTCTATAAACTGAGTTTATGTTTGCCAAAAAGCTGTAATATTAATATTAATATTATTTCATACAAATAAATTAAAGAGGTTGATTTCATAACTTATTAATTCTTTGCTGCTTAATTTTTATTACAAGAATAATTCAGTTTATCTGAAATCTTCCTTTGATTACATGTATTTACTCTGTCCTTTTCCATATAATGGTCCTTTTGTTTTGTTTAGGTAGGTACTAATATTGAATCTGTTAGAGCTTGTAAATCAAATGAATGATGTTATTACTATTTTTTGTTTTGTGTTGTTGAAGCAATACTTCTAGGGTTAATGTGGATGGTTGCTACACTATCTGTTCCTATTCACAATGTTGTTATTTTAAACTGTTTTGTGATCAGCAAATAATTATTTGTTTTCTTTGTATATTACCTATGTTTATATAATGGAATCATATATAATGAAGTACTTCACATTTTATTTATATCTATACCCAGGAACTCCAAATTCAAAACAACACTCACTTTACAGGATGATCCATGTAAAACTGAACACTATTAAGAATTATACCTTCTAAACCAATAAAAATAAAGATGTCCTATCTATTGTGCATTAAAGATTACCTTTGTGAGATTTCTCACAGTAAAGACTGAAAAGTCTTTCACTTTTGGCAGATTCCTTAGAGTAAATATGTCTTCTACCTGCATCCCTGCACTCTGTGCTTCTCTCACAATATTCTGTGATTTTTTTGAAGTATCTCCTCATGAATGCACCTGGTTTCATCTGTGATTACCTCATGGATTTCAGAAAATAACTGCAATATACTGTTGTATAGTCAGTCTTTAAGGTGGCCCCAAAAGAAGAAGTCCAGAAATGTAAGTTTGGGTGATCTGGAAGGCCAGAAGTTTTTTGAGATAAGATAATCATAATTGCATGTAAATATCACAGAATTATTAGACATATGTCCTGTTACGCTATATTACATGAAATAGGGTTGTGTCAGTTCAATTTTGTCCAGTTGCTCCAATAATGTACTAAAGATATGGCCATAAACCAAAGTGTCTATTGCACTGTCATGGGAAATGGAAACAACTATTCTGGTAAGTGACATCGTGCATCAGATTCTGATTAATTCTGAATGCACTAGAGATTCCTGGATTATATTTGAGTATTATATATTGATGTAGTATGGCAGTTGATATCATCTTAAACCATATTCTGAAAAGAATATTTGTGTTTGTAATAAGAAGAGCCTGAGGTCATTGATACTAGTACATCCACCTTTCAGCATAATATGGCTCTTTTAATTCATGCACTACATGCTCATAAATCCTCTTTCTTTGCAGCTCTCTCGACAAGAGCTGATTGAGTAGCCTGTGTCCTGGATCAACTGGTACAATGATTTCTTTGGTAAATTCAGTAAACCTTCTAGAGCACCATCAGTATCCCCTTGATTCATTGTAGGTCTATTTCTGGCAGTCTCACTCAGGAGAAAGCCAGTTGTTTCCAGCTTTCTTGTCACTGTTGAACTTCTGGGAACATTGGGCACATTTAATTGTCTTTAAAATGCACATTGTGTTTCAATCAATGAATTAGTTTGTAAATATATTTTCATAATAAAATTATGAAATTCACTACTGCATGTTTATTTGTAACTGTAAAACTAGAGACTGGAAATCAATTACTAATAAACAAACATATACTAAACCAACAATGGATAATAGGCATTATCAATACCAACATTGATTCTCCTAGGGCTACTGATGTCAAAAAACTCTTATTTAATTAATTTTTTTCAGAAGGAAATTATAAGTCTTTATAGATGTTCAGGTTTTCAAGGATCACACTATGCATTACTCACTAGGCCAGGCACCGGCAGGATTTGCCCGATCGAGCCTTGCTCTGGCTTGCTGCTAGCTTAGAGCCTCAGCGCAGCTCTTGGGTTACATCACTGGCGTGCTTTATCGATGACACAACTAACTATATGCAGGTCAAATAAATCTGAAAGTCTGTTAATAGTGAACCAATATTCTACATTTGTAGCATTACAAAGTGCCTGTGTGTAATTTCAGACACATTTGTTCCAATTTATCACACAATTTATCATACATATTTCTGTGCTACACTTGCAGCATAATACTTTTGCTCTGTTTATCTACTTGAGTCATTTAATTATTTTATACCTATATGTGCAGCGACTTAATCAGCAAAATGTAATATGGTAACAGCTTTTCTATATTTAACTAATGAACTCTTAAATATAACAAAAGCAAAATTGTATTTCAGTAAATGAAAAACTAAGACAGACTATACAATTAGAACAGTTAAAGCTCCAACTGATGAGAAATTATGAGTAAGTAACTTATTTAATTATAAAATACAGGAAAATTAAACTGGAACTTATATTAAATGTTCTGTTTTTTGTTGGTTAGTTTTCTGTTGACCAACCTATGAATATTTGGGATGATACTTCTGGCTGCCTTGATCCTAAACACTGCATTAAGAGAGGTTACTTTGATGTCCTTGTTTTCTCAATTTTAAAACAGAGAAGAGCTGCTTACACATATAAGTAGTAACAAACATTCACAAGATTTTAGCTGCATGATTATGCAGGCACGGAAATCATAAACGAGGAAAAGATTGGTTAAAACCAACCAAATCCACCTTGTTATTATTCTTCCATTTCAGTGCTTCATCACATTATTAGTCATTAGTTTATAACTGTAAGTCTGCAGGAGCCAAATCAGCATTTATTGCGAATGGTGTAGCAAATATATAAATTCGTGATTCTAGACCTTGCAAATCCTGGAAAGGTCTTTCAAATTGTTCAGCGTCTGCCATATCTTCACCAAGAATGCATATATATGTATTGCTGGGTCAAACGTTGAAACCCTGCTGCTATCCACTACTGTGACATCATCGGTTGCTGTTCAGCAGGCAAGCACTTGATACCATCTACTGCCCACCGCTCTAAAGTAGTGTACCTGCCGGTGCCTGCACTAGGCATATCTTTTACACTAACAACTTAGTGCAGCATCCTACACTTTTCTTCCTAATCTATCACTGCCTTATTGTTTTGCATGCACATAAACACAATGCTTGTAGAATGGTGATAAGGTGTAAAATAGTTTATGTGAAGAAGTATGTATGAAATTAATGTTAGTTTTGTAATCTAAAAAAAAAGAGAAAGTTGATGTTTCTTCCCCAGAAATAAATTGAAAATATTCAGTTTGTAGCCTATATTACCTTTAATACATTATTTACCTGCATAGAATAAATGGCTTTATATAGATACAAATCCAAATTACATTATAATCTGGTATTATCTGGGTGACAAAATGGGAATTCCTTGCCATACTATTGGGCACTGGGCCAGAGGAAAAACCAGTAATTCAATTAAAATTCAAAAGTTAATCTTGACACGTAAAATGCTATATTTAAAAGTGAAGCCCAGTATTTTTGTTCTAAAATATTTTCAAAATTATGCTTACAGTAGTAATCAAATCAACAAATTACAGCTTTATAATTCATTTTGCTGAAAGTATACCCATGTAAATGTGAAGTATATTTTGAATCCTCCATTCTGTTTCTAGTACCAGAATATTTTCCCCAAATTACTTATTAAATTGTATGGCATCATATGTTAGAAGACATGCAGGAGTAATTCATAAGTTTTAAACAGTAAACATGCATTCAAATGAGCTATCTTTTTTCTGCTCAATAACCTTAATCTTATGTACCTACTCACTACATGTTGGAGAGGAACATTATCAAAGGTACTTCATGTCTCAACAACATTTAATTCATAATATTGTTCATCTATCCAAAAGAATGTTTTAGATCTTAGCTGTGTTTAAAAATTCAGTTAAATATTATGAAAAATAATTGGGCTGTATTTGATACAGACTTCAAAATTAAAGGTATCATGTAACTTTTTGCTTTTCAAATATTAATGCAACTTTGAACTCCGAAGGCATACAGTTTTCTTTAATGAGCAAGCAACAAAATTATATCATTAATAATTCTGCTTACTTGAGTTCATGAAATATGAAGCTACTTGGAAATGAAGAACATTTTTCCATAGAAGACACTCTTCTGATGAGTATTATTATTATAAACATAATGCTTCTTTTGTTGCTGGTTTAATTCAATGGCGTGAATATATCTAATGTAGTATCTGTAGTTCCTTTATTTCATCTGGTTGGTAGCCAAGATCTCTTTGAGGTTAGGAAGGCACCATATTGATGGTTACCCTTTGGTTCTTGCATTGACTGTGTTCTATAATAAAATGTAATTTATCTTTATTGTATCTTGATCTACTAATATTTCCTAGATCCTTATTAAAATGCAATCGAAAATTGTTTAATAGGACACAATGAGTAGATTGTATGATAAATATGTTTGTCTTTGTGTAAATGTGTCCATTGTGTTTTGCACGTTTGGTGAATTCAAGTTTTTTCATTTTTTTATGGTTTGTTTTTACTGCTTTTCCAGTGGAACAACAGCGGGAGTATTACCTGCGTGAGTACAATGTCATCACTTTTAATTTTTTATCCATCCTTATTACTTTGACCACATTTTGTTTTTCTTTGGCATGATTTGCTCAATTTTCTGTATTCCATACATATATATTTTGTTTTTCTTTATATATGTCAAAGTACTTGAACTGCTGGGTACCATTTGGCAGTTGAAGCAATTAATTCATTTATACATTTTAGAATGTTTGCTTTTGGTTCAGTTTTTTAAATATATGAATGAATATAAATGTATGAAATTTTGACAGTGATGTAAGTTATTTAATACGAATCAGCTTATTGACACAACTTCACTTTTTTCTGAACTAGCAAGTTTCTGGAGAACTCTTCTATCATCAGCGTGTACCTATTTTAAAACTATTTTCTGCCCGAAATTGAAATTATTAAATTCAATACTGAAGAACAGAGTTCTCCCAAAACTAAGTTGTTCAAAAATCAACAAGGGAAGTTGTATGAATAAGGTGATTTATCTTAAATAATTAATGATTGAGCTTTGAAACAGCATTTTGATTTACTGAGAAGTACTTTATGCTTTCAATGCCTAGCTATAACAATTTTGGGAACTTATTCATCAAGATAACTAATGAAATCATGATATTCTATAAATAATATGTTTATACTTTCTACAAGGAAAGTTCTCTGTAGAATATAGCTGCTATGTTATTTTGTAGGTTGGTTTGGTTGTATGCTTATATTTGTTTCTAACGATAGAGCTCCTGAGCATTGCATCCAATCTGTAGTAATTAAAATAGAGTAGAGCTGCATGCTGTTGATCTGTTTTACTTCTGTGTACATCTGTTGGTACATAGTGCTGCAGAATTCTAAATATGCAAGAGATGCTTTTCATTAACCACAAGCGTATATGATAAGTAGTCATCTTCAAACATTTTCCCTGATTTTTTATTAATTAATGTAAACACAAGACAAAAGTTAAACTGGCATTGAACACTACATTTTCTGTCACAGAAACAAAATATACTTTTAAATCTGTACATATCAAATTTATGAGAGAGAATGGTCCAGATTCATTGCAGTTCAATAAAAAATAATGATTTTAAAATAACTGCATTCATTGCTTGAAGCAACAGACAGACACAGGGAGGGGCTAAGAATAGTCCTTGCACCCCACTCCTTCATCCATAGTAGATGATAAGTAGATAGTAAGTCTCCTCAATTATATGCCAAAATTAAGTTAAATAATTGCCATCTTTATAAAAAAATGTACTTTAATTTACATTTATTTCCTTACAATGAAAGAAATGTGGAGTTTCATAATATGTAAATTCAAAGTTTTAGAATGGTCCACAGAGGGTACTGCACTGATGGCATTCAACCTAACATTTCACATGTGGTAAAAGCACCAGACATACAGCACATATATGGCAATTATGTTGAATACATATTTTGCTGGTTAATTTCATATTCACTAACCCGTTTGTCTAGAGGATATGCTGCCAATAATTTTCAACCCTGTTGTCATACAGTTTTATACATACTCATTGTGGTGTATCGTTGGTGTGGCAAATAATGCATTAGGTATTTGAGTTGTTGTGTTTAAGGGCCCGTCGACAACTAGGTCATTAGGGTAGGTATTTGAAGTTAGTATTAACACACAGGAGTATATGAAGTTTTACAAATACTAAAATGTGTTTCATCCCAGGATACCCTACAAGGATTCTTCACTAGAGTTGAAGCAAGTTAACATAGTGGATTCAGCTACTATGTTAACTTGACAGAGATATAAGCTAGGGCAAGGCTTAAATTTCACAAACTCACCAGGTCGATGGAAATGTTTTAATAATAGTAGGTGTGAAAATAAAATTTGAAGCCGTGAATTTTGCATCCGAATGTGCTAACTATCAAGCCACAGAAATGGCTTTATTACAGTGTTTGCTTGTGTACACTCTTTGTAATGTTAATATACAGTGGCATAAGCATGGAATAAGAAAATGGGAACGCTATAACTTGGAGCACTCTTCTCACATTAACAATAAAGGTGACAGGGATTATATTAAAGCGATTTCCCATTATCTTTCCAAATTAAGTTTAGTTGATCAATAAATCAATATTATTGTTTTAGCGATGAGTGCAGATTGAAGCAAAATTGTCTTATTTTGCAAAAAATGTGAAATTCCAGCAATTTGGAATACAAAAATTAGTCCTCACTTTCTTTTACGTTCATTCCTGTGAACTGTTTAATTACAAAAACGAATAATGTAAAACTGCCAATTAGAAAAATAGTGAAGTAATGGCTGATGATTTAGAATGGTTTAACACTACTTGGAAATTGATTATGCTCTCATTAGTGAAGTGATAGTCTGGATTGATTAGCATTCTTTCGCAATTGACCATTTTTACCTGACCATACTGAGCATGAAGAGATGGCCCTGAGTTGGGAAGTAGAAAAGGGTCAGGAATCTTTGAAAACTAAATGCTTTGCACTTAGGCTTTTTATTGTTTCCTTTAAATATTACTTCTTAAGAGCACTGCAGTAAGAAATAAAATTAAAGTAACATTACTGTTTTGTAGTTATTGTAGTTTCCATAGTACATAACATGTTCCATTCTAAACTGCAATACGTTAAAATGTATATTACAGACATATAATAAAAATACACAACTATCAAAAAACAAACCTAGAGAGATATGTGTGTGATGTAAATATCACATGCACTTTGAGCTTATGTAAACAGTTTTATTCATAAAGAAACACGATCGACAGCACTGCAACAATACTCCGGATTCAGAACCACACTAGCGTAAGGCTTGAATGATAGCGTATACAGATGGGTATGTGAGGTGCTTGCAGAGGTGAGAGGAGCAGGCATTAGATACGTGAGCGTTTTGTGGGGAAGCCACATCATGCAAGCAGTGAAATGTTAACTCATTTCAGCGTATGCAGAAGTTTTAGAATGGAATGGTTTGACTCGTAAATTTTGTGTTTGCTATATTAGTTTAATATAGCTGCTCAACAATATGATCTGCGAAAACATCAATGCTAAATGATTGTATAAAATAATTGTCCTACGTTAAAACCATTACAAAACAAAATAAATATAACACAATTAAACACAGAAAAATAAGGGGAACGCTTCGTGTATTAGCGTCCCCCAAAGCTACGCCCTTGTTAATATTTAACTTGTAAACATTAAAAAAAATATTGTGTTTTTAAAACCTGCAATATAATATTGCTGTGAAATAATAACAATAATTTAACTAGGAATTTGTGAAGTACTACTTTCCATATCATTTCTCTATGTATATGGTAGAAACCACACATAATGGTAGAAAACTTGGGAAACATTATTAAGGTGGTAAAATATCTTTAATGTTAATTGCCTTTAAGATTTATTTGGATAATTCACCTGACAGAAGAGCTGGCAGTATTAAATAGCATGAATGGTTCTCAAGTATGATTTTTAGATGGTACAACATGCAATTTCACACATGTATCTTCATTTATTTGCTAGTATAGTACTGCAAGATAAACAAGTAGAGGTTTTTCACAAAAATGGATAAAATCAAATGTTGTACAGTGGTTATATATCTATAAATAGAAAGCTCAACACAAACTGAATCATGTAAAAGGATTGAATTCTACTTTGAACAATTCTTCACCATCTATTGCTACTGAGAGGAAATATACTGTGGAGTTTAAATCCAGCTGATCTGTTTTTAAAAACACATGTCTGGGATGTCCAGTGGCTATTACAGCTGAAGATAACATGTAACAGAAGTTTACAATCCCATACTGAATGGTAGACCGTATGTGAGCTAGCTGATATTGCTAAGATCTAATTACATCATGTGTGCAACATTTTGCATGAGGATTTGTAAAAGAGAAATCTTGCAATGCAATGAGTGTTGCATTTCTTAAATACTGATAAGAAGGACATAACAACATCCATTTCACAGGAGTGCCTAATTGTGTTCAGACACAAACTGACCAATCGTTTGTGATACTATATCATTATTGACAAACTATGTATTCACCGCCACATGCAAGAGATTAAGCAGCAGTCCAAATAATGAAAGTGTGAAAAAGCTCCAAAAAAAGGTCAAGTGTGTTCCCTCAATAGGAGACATGATGGTCACTATTTTCTGGAATGTCCAGGGTGTGGTTTTGGTAGACTTTCTGGAAGACAGCACCACGTTAATGAAGAGTATTGTGCAGCTATGCTGGGGCAGTTATAGGATACTATGATAGCTAAATATATGATAGCTAACATATATATATATATATATGTAGAAAAAACATCATTTTCTACCAAGACATTGCATTAGTCTACACTTTTTCTTAGAATTGCGTGACTTACACTTTGAACTGGTGCAGCATGCACTAAATTCAGTTCTGGATTACATATATATGAAATGTGTTTTCAGAAGATAAAAAGAAAAAAAGAAGTTTTTAATATATTCCAACACAGATTAATAAATTTTTGTGTCCAGTTAAAATGAAGAATGTGGATGAGGGGTAACTGAAAATGTATGAAGTGGATTGGGTTTTCTGCTAAATTTAAGACAGTGCACTATAAAGACTTCCTCATTATGACAGTATTATGGCTACACAGGGAGATGGAATGAGTATCTACAATTGACAGAATCTTTATGAAACTGCCTTAAACTCAATTTGAATTAATTATATTTCAGTGCTAATAATGACAAAGACATTGATGAGGAGAGGAGAAGAAGACAATGAAGAAGAACAAGGGGTGAGAGGGAGAGGAGAAGATGGACACTAATAGCAAAGATTTATAAACTGGAAACTGCTATTTTGCTTCAAATGATCAACTCATAAAGTTACTGGTGACGTGATGTCTCTCAGATGTGCAACTTAAGAAATGCTATCCTGTATTGTGTATGAGAAGTTTACTTCTGATGCTTACAGTACCTTCTTATCCTTGCTTACTCTAAATATTGCAGTAAGCTTTGATGAATAGGCCTTGGTTGTTTACTGTCCAAGACAATAGCAACATCTGACAGAAGTGAAGCTGGAAAATCGTTGTGTCCTCGTGGTTGGATCGCCATTTGAAGCTGAAGTCGTTGTTCGGTTCTCGTTGTCGCCCGTTGATTCGGTTTTTTCCCGCTAGCTCAGCTTGAGATCTCTTTATTTTATCTCGGGTCTGCGTAGGTGTGTGATAGACAACCCAAGAAACCTTTGCATACTATTTATTGCATCTTAGATACATGCGGGAGCTATGCCGATCTGCTACACGCAGAAGAATCGCACTCACGTCTGCACTCCACAACGTGCGGTGCTGGTCTGGGTAGTGACCAGACGCTTTCTCGCGTACCCACGCTAAGCAACCGTCTCTCCAATTTTGAATGTCATGACGTCATCCAAGAAAGCCTCGTATCCAAAATGCTATTTCCTTTTCCAGCAATTTAGAAATGTCCCTTTCTATTATAACATGTTCTTTTATGAATTTCGAATATATAATTACCTTTTTAGGATTAAACGATGTTTACTTTATATTTTATTAAATATATCGCGCGACTTTTAAGGTTGGTAGACTTGACTTTCAAACGTGTATTTAAACTATGTAGTATGACGTCATGACTCGTTAATTTCAAACCAATAATGTGTTTATCCTACAAATTTAACGACTATTATTTACTCATATCTTGCCCACCTTACAACACTTCCTGCTCTATTATCTATGTATGTTATTACTCAACACTTATCGCAAATCTCACATCCGGCACTTAAGTTAAAACGTGTCTTTATCAAGCCCATTCGATTGGAAATCTAAATTTCGGTATCAAATGCCCCCATTTATGTTATTTTATTATTTCATAATAAAATAATGTAAATGTCTTGCCCGAAAGAAAAATTAAAAATTACTCCTGTATTTTGAATAATCGGCAACACTCCCATTATATACAATTTTCAATTACACTGTTTTTGAAATTGGTTATTAACACATTTTCTCATTAATCTTTTTTAACATGACAAACAATTGTACACTTGACTAAACATTAATCCTTAAATACTAATTACAATATGTTATGGTTTCTTCTGTGAAGCTTTTATATAAAGGTTAAATTTCAAGAGTCTTTCTTTATACTTCCTTCTTTTAGTTCATGTTTGCTCACTTCGCTCTCACTATCACTTGCACTGTGATTTTTCACTTTTGTTATTGTAACACATATCTGTACTAGATCCTTTAAGCACTAAAATGTACATATATTTATATAAATCCATTACACTCTTCAGACAAGTTCTTTCTTTGTCTTGCTGTGGTAACTATCTATACATCTAAATATTTTAACAAATGTTTACAAAGTAAATATTCGGTTTTCTCTCTATGCGGAGATGAACATTTTAACAATCTTTTTGAAGCTGTTATTGTGAGTTCTATACAATATATTTTTAAGCTCTTTGTAGTATATAGCAATTCACATTCTGCATTTTTCATGAATATGTAAGTACCTGGCCAATATATGGTTTTCAAGTAAGCTAACATTTAAATTTTATCTCAAAGCTGATTGGGCGCCAATATACAATGACACTTCGAATTTTTTTTTTACATTAAATCAAGGTTCCAAGGTACCACACGGTTTCTTGTATGGTCGAAGGAGTTGTTTATGCCATCTTCCCAGACATTTTTCATTTTTAACATCTTTTAATTCATAGGTATGATAACCAAATTTGGATATAATTTCTGCAGGACCTTTATATAACAATTCCATCCTTTTGTTCCTACCTCGCAAGGCACTTGATAACTTATGGTCTTTAACTAGTACCCAATCGCCTATCTTAGGTTCCCATTTATGTTTTCTACTCTTTTTCTTTAATTTTCGCTTCTCTGCCTTTTTCTTGATTCGTTCAAAAGCAATTTTCGCTCTTTCTTCTTCACTTAACTGAATGTCATTAATTTTCAGTATTTTTGATACCCCGATCAATATTGGTTCTGGTTCAATTCCTAACATTAATTTTATTGGTGCAAACCCAGTAGTTACATTAATGGTGTGATTGATAATCTTTTCTATCAATGGACAATATTTCATCCAATCCTTGTGATTATGATGTGTAAGTACACGTAAATAAATTCCTATATCTCGGAGGACACGTTCTGTTGGATTCCCTGATGGAAAGTATGAGGAACAATAATTTAGTTTTCTCGAGTCTAATGTCACCCTGATCTTTCCATTGGCCTTATTTACAATACATAGGGGATTCACAAATTCTGAATTCGAAATCTCAATAACCTCATCTTCTAACATTGACTTTATAACTGCATCTACCTCTTCTCTTATTGTACTAGGGATAGCTCTCGCTTTATGTGTAAAAGGTTTGATAGGTATCATCTCAAACGAATGAGTATAAATATTACATTTACCAGGTTTCTCAGAGAATACTTCTTTATTTCGGATTAATATTTCAAACAGTTTATCCCTCTGTTGTTCATTTAGTTGATCAGCCTGAGTTACTTTTTCCCTCAACAATTCTTCTAAGTCCTCACTACTCTCCCTATCATAGTACCTAGTTGCATCAGAAAACCTCAAATTGTCTATGAAATCATTTTTATCCCATTCTACATTTTCTTTATTATCGATACTGTACTCTTTGACATTTACTTCAGTTAATTCCATAGCTCCTACTTTAACATATTCTACAAAGAATGTATCCCCTTGGATTTCTTCTTCCTCTTTTTCTCGTACAATAGTTTCTGAACTACTATCTTCCACAAAAGCACTATAATGGTCTCATCTTCAACTTTCATTTCTACAATCATGTTTTTAAAATTCACCACAGCTTCCCAGGCATAAAGACAATCACAACTTATTATAATATCTGTCACAAGTCTTCCTACAATCAGAAATAAAATTCCTAGTATTCTCCCATTTATTTCAATATTTATCATTGCTTGAAATTTTACTCTCTCTTTTCGTTTTCCCACAGCTAGCGAGCAATATATCCCATTAACTGGTAAAGACATTACTTTAAAACCACTACTTTGTAAATTATCATAAAAATTTTGTGAGCATACTGTGCTATTTGATCCCGTATCTATAATTGCATTGTATTGTTTTCCATTTACTCCAATTTTGATTTTAGGTGGATCTCCTACTTTTTCGTTTTCGTCAATTCTATTTTTCCATTCTCTTTTCTTTTGTATCATCATTTGCCTTCCAGGACTATTTATTTCCGAGTACTTATCACAATCATTACTAGGATACCCAGTTCTCACTGAAGGCGCGTTTGACCGAGTCTGGCGTTTCCCTGATTTTTAGGTATTGCTCCTGTACTATTTCCCGAATTGTTACTTCTGTTTTCCTGCATTAAATCGGGGTTACTTCCTACCATGTGTTTGACCGTGTTAATGGCCTCAACCATTTCCGCATTTTCGGGGGAATTTCGTCCATTAGAATACCTTTCTCCCTGTCTTGGTGACCTCGGTCTAAACTCATTATCTCCGTTTGTCCAATACCCATCATTTGAATTTCTACTATGTCCAAAATAACGACCCCGTCTACCTCGATCAAATCTATTTGTATTCATATAATTCACCCTTATATTTCTTCCCCTTTGATTACCATTTCTATTTTGGTGATGCCCTTCCTGGTTATATCTACCTTGATTTTCCCACCGGAATGATTCCATCCTTGGTGCTGGTCCTTTATATCTTTCCCTAATCTCACTTCTATTCTGATAATACTGTGCCCCTTGCCCGAAAGAATTGACAGTTTCTTTTTCTTCATATTTATTTCCAAATGCGTGTTTTGGCTTATTGACTTCTAAGGCTGATAATAATTCGATCATAGCTGCAATGCTATTGGGTCGGGCTATGATTAGGTAGTGTTGAAGCGTTTCCGGAAAATGTGGAGTAACTATATTTATTAGATCTTTTTCATCTAAGGGAGGATCCAACATCTTCGATTTTCTCGCTATTCTCATAAAATAGTTGACCATCGATTCCTCCGATCTAGGATTAAACTTTCCATTGCTTAATTCAACTCTAATATTAGCCTGCCTACTAGCTCCCCAATATCTGGTTAAAAAGATGTTCCTAAAGGTCCTGTAATCATTATTGTTACCCATAGAAAGGCCTAGCCAATTAGCAGCATTACCCTTTAGGCATTTTCTTACTATCACCATCTTGTACTCCTCCGGTATACGTTTCACCGTGAAGTACTCTTGTAACCCTTCTAAAAAGGCTTTAGGATCATCTGAATCTTCATTTTCAAAAACTGGAGGTGTCATTTCATTTAAGACATGGTTAGGCCAATGTAAATTTGAATTGTCGCCTGTCCCTGCACTATTTCCGAGATCAGAATGGGAATTACTGTTACCCCTATTTTGCATTGAAATGTCAGCTGATACACCTGGTATTGCCTCGTTTCTTGCAGCTTCATTATTAAGATTGTTGTGATTACATGCATTTTCATTTAATTTCAAATTTTCTAAGGCCTCTTTTACCTGAGTAATTTCTGTTACTACCCCTTTTATTTGGTCTGTAACATCCTCCAAATTTCTAGCCTGCCTTTCACTTTCTACATCAGATCTTTCTATTCTAACTTTACACCCCTGTAACTCTTCTCTAATTTCTTCCCTTTGTTTGTCTAATCTATATGTTACTTTTTCCCTTTCTTTATCTAATTTTTCACTCACTTGTTGACCTAATTTCTTTTCAGAATTCTTTACTTCTTGCCTTATTGTCTCTAATTCTCCCTTAACCTGTTCTCTATTTTCTTTTACTTCACTACTGACTTTATTAATTTCCTCCCTAACTTCTTCCCTAAAGGTTTCTAAAGCTCTCTTTTGATTTTCCAATTGCATTCCCAATTCCTGTTGTCCCTTCTCTAATTTCTGTCCTAACTCTATACTAGTTTCATCTATCTTTTGACTTAACTCTGTACTCATCTTTTTTACTGTTCTTAATTCTTTACTATTTTCATCTATCTTTTGACTTAACTCTGTACTCATCTTTTTCATTATCTTTTGAAACATATTCTCTATTTCTGACATAATTGCTGGCCTTTCTGAATTACTACTAAACATTTCTGAACTACCTCTAGGTGTTTCTCTAACGTTCTGATCTTCTACTTCTTGGCATATTCTGCTACCAATTACATTCTGATTATATTTTTCCATCCTAACTACACTTTTCTCAATTTCCGGACTCTCAAAACCTAGAAAATCGCTATCACTGTCTTCCATTTCTAAGCTATTTACATGTGTTTTTCTACTCACCAATATTTAATAATTTTCACTGTTTCACTATTTTTTTTTTTTTTTTTTTTTTTTTTTAACTGCTCTTAAACTTGTTCACTACACGTTTCACAGATGTTGACACGCTGGGCACCTTCTTGTCTGCTGGCTCGATGCTGGCTTGGTCGTCTTGGGGTTGGTCCATTCTTTCGACGCCCCACGTTGGGCGCCATTTGAAGCTGGAAAATCGTTGTGTCCTCGTGGTTGGATCGCCATTTGAAGCTGAAGTCGTTGTTCGGTTCTCGTTGTCGCCCGTTGATTCGGTTCTTTCCCGCTAGCTCAGCTTGAGATCTCTTTATTTTATCTCGGGTCTGCGTAGGTGTGTGATAGACAACCCAAGAAACCTTTGCATACTATTTATTGCATCTTAGATACATGCGGGAGCTATGCCGATCTGCTACACGCAGAAGAATCGCACTCACGTCTGCACTCCACAACGTGCGGTGCTGGTCTGGGTAGTGACCAGACGCTTTCTCGCGTACCCACGCTAAGCAACCGTCTCTCCAATTTTGAACGTCATGACGTCATCCAAGAAAGCCTCGTATCCAAAATGCTATTTCCTTTTCCAGCAATTTAGAAATGTCCCTTTCTATTATAACATGTTCTTTTATGAATTTCGAATATATAATTACCTTTTTAGGATTAAACGATGTTTACTTTATATTTTATTAAATATATCGCGCGACTTTTAAGGTTGGTAGACTTGACTTTCAAACGTGTATTTAAACTATGTAGTATGACGTCATGACTCGTTAATTTCAAACCAATAATGTGTTTATCCTACAAATTTAACGACTATTATTTACTCATATCTTGCCCACCTTACAACACTTCCTGCTCTATTATCTATGTATGTTATTACTCAACACTTATCGCAAATCTCACATCCGGCACTTAAGTTAAAACGTGTCTTTATCAAGCCCATTCGATTGGAAATCTAAATTTCGGTATCAGAAGTCACGTCACCAGTTGCATGCTTTTTTCTGTCAGGAGCAGTATTGTATACAATGGAAAATTGTGCTGTATTCCATCCAGTGGAGTGATGCACAGAGACCCTGATTTTGAAATTCAAATGCTTAAAAGATTGAATGAAGATACCAGTAATGATGAAAATAAAGTGAATAGCCAATAGTAATTGAAAATGAACCTGATAGAGAAATTCTAAATGTGATTCTGTTGAAGTGGCTGAAAACTCTTGCACTGAATATGGACGTGCTGCAAATAAACAGAAACTGAAGTTGGAAAAGGCTATTTGTATTTTAGAGCCAATAAATATGTAAAAAGGAGTCCGTGAGAAGATATGTTCACTCTATGCATTTGCTTGCTTTGAATCCTTTTGGGTGACTGAGAAAGAAAGTGAATTAAAAGACTGCTTTGGATGTTATTTGTTTCCCTGAGATGGCATAAATAATTTTAAAATTGACTAATGTGAAAAGGAATAATATGGGACAACTTTTTAAATGCAGTGGTCATTCACATACTCAAGATGTTGATCATTTTGGGCTGGAAGATTTCCAAGCTCTTCTGCATTCAAATCATACTATAAAGATATTTCATCACATCTGCATCAAATGGCAATTGCAGAGAATATTGTCTCATTATGCCCTAAAAGAGGCTTCTCAATCGTCTTCTACATTTGCGATTCACCAATCCAGTACACAAATTACAAAGTCGTCTAAAAATCGACATAAACTGTGGGAAAAAAGCACTACAGGAAGGACATGCACTTGCTGAAGACACCGATTTAAATATAAACACTGTACGTTTTTATAATTGGCATACATTGCTGAATCTAAAAGTACCTGATTTTTGTTAATCTCTGTACAGATGATTCCTAGGAAGAAGAAAATCTCAAGTAACCATTTTATTTTATAATTATTTAAACAAGCGGATTATTTGTTTTTTTAACTTTAAAATAATATAATTCTTAAACTTACCATATATGAAAATAATGCTTAAAGATGCCTTGATTAAGTAAAAGGCTTAGAATATTGAAAAACAATTAAACATTAACTCTGGAGTAACATAAATATGACGTGTCTCCCAGACATCACGTCACCAGTAGTGTCACCAATTAAGGCTTAATTACACTTATATTACACTATTGTTATCTTCTTAATTTATTATAGTATGTTGTTTTCTATCATACTGATAGATCAGCAATGTGCAGCCAGGCTTTTTTAAGTTGAGCACGGTCCCATATAGAGGATTTGAATCTTTTAGGTTAAGAAATGTAAGGATCATTGAAGACTATCCTTATCTTTGGAATTATCTGTGTGGCAGATTACAATTATAAAGCATGGAAGCTAAAGTTAGCGCTTATAGAATTTAATTGTACACTGTACCTACCACCACTCTCCAAGTTTAATGATCTTCAAGCTTTTAAATATGCCCATAGCATACACATTCTTAAGATGGGAGGAAGAAAGCCAATTATGCACTGTTTGAACAATTCTACCTCAATAAGTTTCTGTTAGAGGTACATACTACTGCTTGGTTGAAATACAGAATTAGTCATCTACCCTTATAGAGATTTGGAGCAACAAACACATATCTCTTAACTAGTTTATTCCGCACACATATATTATAAATGTTTGTTATTTCCTGACATTTATTTCTTTCCTATTTGTTTCTGTTGTAAATTGTGACAAAACCCTGTATTCATACAAAATTCTTCTGGTGGAAGAAATGAACTGAATTTAACTGAAATGAAGAATATTGTTAAGTTCATGAATGTCTAAACAATCTATGACCCACAAAAGTCTTTCTAGGCAAATGAATGTCATTCATCTCCTTAGTAGTTACTTAATTACCATATCACATGCTCTAGATAGAGAAGATCATATCCATTAATTTATATTTGCATTGGTATTAATGATTGGAAAAAACAAACTTTACATTTATTTGGTGCATTCACTACACATATGCTTATATATTTATTTACAAATCATGTGCATGAAATAATTAATATTTGGCCAAAATAAGGATGTATATTTGCCTACATAAAGAAACTATCATCTTAATAAACTAGTAATTGGCTATCGTATGCATTAAATGGAAAATTACTAAAATAATAAATATGTAGATAGAAATGAATACTTTACTTTCACAATTAATTTATTACTTGGTGTAACAATTTTAGCATAAATGCTGCACTCTGTAATGATGACAAAATATTGTAATGTTGATAGCAAAATAAATAACTAAATAAACAAGTAAGCAATATCTTAAGAACTTGGCAAATCAAACATTTTTACCTTCTAACTCTTCACTCTTTACATTGGCATATATTATGGGAAATGTAAAAGTCGTATTTAATCTAAATTAAACTCACTCACTCATTCATTCACTCACTCACTCACTCACTCACTCACTCACTCACTCACTCACTCACTCACTCACTCACTCACTCACTCACTCACTCACTCACTCACTCACTCACTCACTCACTCACTCACTCACTCACTCACTCACTCACTCACTCACCCACCCACTCCATCAGCCACCCACTCACTCACTCACTCACTCACTCATTCACTCACTCACTCACTCACTCACTCACTCACTCACTCACCCACCCACCCACCCAGTCACCTACTCACCCACTCACTCACTGAACCACTGACCCACTCACTCACCCACTCATCCACTCACCCACCCACTCACTCACCGACTCATCCACTCACTCACTCACTAGTAAATTAGAGCATTATAAAGCTCTACTGTGCCCATTCTGACCACAGTCTATTGCTTGGGCAACTTTTTCTATACGACAACTTTTATCTTTTCAATTATTTGCTCTTTTCAGTGCTTTTTTACACTTACGTGGAATAAAAAGTAAATTAAGGTATGAAAAGTAAACTTTTTACTCAAATGAAATGTAATTGATGAATGCTTAACAGCATACTCATTTTAAGAGATTAAAGACAATGCTGTAATTTAATACTGCTCTTGAGTAAATTAGTGACCATTATACTCTATTTACACTAATAACTAGAAACATGTTTCAAAAAGCAATCATCTCCATTTTTAACCTGCTTACTGACTGCTTGGTTACTTACTCACTGAAGCTGGTGTAGGTGAGTTGCAACACTCTTGTTCGGGTTCCAGGAATTGCTGAAAAAATCTTATAGTATATTTTGAAAATTTAATATTGTCTTTGCTTTTCCAAATGTAGTCAGTTCCTTTGCTTTCTTTAATTATTTAAAGGGTGCATTAAGTGATTTGTAGTCAAGAAATGAGTGACCACTGCCAATTTGTCTAATTGTTTATATTTTCATAATCTGAAGAGTTGCTTAGCTCTAATTTTCACCTTACAACAACAGAATGGAAACAATGCTTAAAAGTGGGGAATTTTATTAGTAAGCAAGTATTCACTTTCCATGTGCATGGAAATGTTTAATGAAACCATAGGAATCACAAGTATAGTCATAAATAAATACAAAGTAAACACCTGACAACACTAACATGTCTAGAATATATAAATTACCTATGATTCATAAACATTTTTATAAGACACATTATTGGATCAGTATCAGTATCAGTATCAGTTTATTCACCAATGTAATAAAATTTACAAGGTTCGTCAGATAAAAAAATAAAAAACATAAATTTTACAATTTGAAGAATTTTGTACATAATAAGACAAGTGAATACATTTACAATTTTTATAATTTTAAGAGTTTCATGAGATTACAATTTTAGTTAAGTATACACAAGTATCAGATTTTAACTTCAGAGCTACTCTTAAAGGAGAGGTAAACTAACAGCGTACATTTCTTCCTGCCTTATACTCTTCTACAGAATAAAATACATTTTTGATGAGATAGGACTTTATTTCCATTTTCATTTTCATCTCATTCTTTATTTCCTTAATTTCACCAGGTAAGTGATTATATAAATCCTTTGCATTACTCTCAATACATTTCTTTCCAAGGGAGCCTCTTAATCTACTTCTAAAATAGTTTTGCCTAGTTCTAGTGTCATGATTGGTATTAACTCTCCCATAGACAATCTACCAAGATGGTGGGTAAATGGGCATGGTTTCTTTTCCAAATTTCAAAGCCACAGCACTAAAACACCCCTTTGAACCAATTCACAAAACAAAGATATTCAAGAGGTAGAATCAAGACTGAAAAATTCAATGCCATAGCCGGGATTAAAATCACGGATCTTCCGCTTGTCGAGTGGCTGCTTTAACCACTAAGCTACCATGGCCAACTTGCCAGTACGACATTAAATTCCCCAGCTGATTTGTACTTTTTCTGGTTAGACCACAAGGGAATCTCACAGCAGATATAAATACCTCGAGGGCAACTTACAGAATACAAGAATTCCAAAATTAATCAAAATTTCATAATTAAATAGCTTTAGAGGTTGTTTAACTGATAAAACATAAGCACAGCTAAAAAGAATAAAAAGAAACTACCACCCTTGTATTATAGTAAAAAGATGGAATATCCTTCAAAAAATAATATTTCATCCAAGTATCTTTGTCCCAACAAAATCTTAAAAAACCACAACATTCAATTAATGCCAATCAATAGATTTCCCTTCAAAAACATTTTGAATTGAAAAATAAAGGACACCATTCACCCAAACAACATGCATATATGAAGTTGAATGTAGCAACTGTGAATAGTTCTTCATATGGGAAACAAAGAGGAATGTAGAAATTTGAGCAATTTTAAACAATTAAAATATATACAAATACAGAAGTGTACATTGGACTAAAAATCATGTTATAAATCCCACTCTTATACCCTTAAAACGATTAACAAATTAACAAAGGAGCAAGAACTGATCATGTGTGAGAAAATATACAATGGAGAAACAGTTTTCAATTTTAAAAGTTTACCAAAATATTTGTTTTGGAAAGCCCCTGAAACCACCACAACAGCACTAAAATTCACTTACATCAGCATCAATGATGAGTAAGCACACAGACATAAGTTGGAAATGGAGACGTTTGATATCCAAAACATGCCCATAGTTATTAGTGTACATTAGTCACTAATTGATTCAAAATGAGGTTTACAGCATTTCTGAAGAAACTGTAAATGGGTAGTAATGAAAATTAAGCTGTAGCAACTGTCACAAAACTGAAAAACTCAATTATCCTGTTTTGAGTGAATAATGTTGTTTTAGGTGAAAATTTTAAGGACGAACTGCTCTACAAGTTGATGGACTCAGAATAATTCTGACAATGATCTGCTAGTAAGATTTTGTAATTTGGTGATCTAATTCTTCACATAGTTTACCTTAGGTATACATAAATTTCTGTTTTCCTTTGTGTGTTATTGTTTCCATGAGAAGATATAAACAAGTTAATAAACTCAACTTTTAAATTCAGTATGCATACATTGAAATACATTTCTGAACCATGTACATTTTTGCTGAGCCTTTTTATATATTATTTGTATATAAATAATAACTAAATTATGTTCATGGTTGTTAGTTTAATTCCACAATTTCTCCTCTTCATGTCCAAAACTATTTGCTCAAGAATTATTATAATTATCAACATTACACTCTCCCAGTGAATGACAGTCATGTTGTAAATATGCCACCATGTTAATGGATAATCCAAACCTTTTTAATTCATTGGGCATATACTATGAAGTGAAGTGTGATATGACATTAAAAGTCATCATTAATCATTGTGCCCACAAATTTAGTTCTGTTGCAAATTAGATTACAAATGTTTGATGACACTAGGCTGCAAGGAAAAAAAAAACTTTCTTCTGTGGTAAAAACCAAAGTGGGTGGGGTTTTACTAATTGTTATGCTAAATATGGAAATGGTTTTTTGATTTGCAATCATATCTGGTTAATTAGTAATATTGAAAAATCCTATTTTATAATTACATGGAATGTTTGATCATGTTGCATAGATTGAATGGATATATCACCTATAGATACAAATTTCCAATATCTGCCCTGCTTTTTCTACACAAAAACAAAACACATATAGGCTGTTAATAAGCAAAGATGTGGTTTGTTAATTTTATTTACCTTTAAGACAAACAGAGAGAGAGCACACAAACAAAACTCATTAAGAAGCAAAGTAAAAGTCAGTGTAGAAGACTTACAAGTAATCTTTGGAAATCAATGCTGTAAGTCCTTGCTTGGCCTTTTCCTTTTCCCATAGAATTGTCTTCAAATACCTGGAGTACTTTCTGGAAAGGTTTTCACGTGCTATTCCCTAGCAATAATCAATCACCACGTTTATATCCCTAATGTTCCTAATACAGTTGTTCCACATATTTCAGATCCAGAGGAAATCTTCACTTTATTCTTCCCATACTGCTCCTGAATTCTGAGGGAAGCAATTAAGATGTGATATTATAATTTGAAGCTTCAGGCTCATGTTAGAACTTAGAAGTTTGAACTTTTAGATTATGTTTCTTAAATCTGTTTGTATTGAGTCTTTGGTGTTGTCAAGAAATTTCTTCACAGGGTTATTGGTGTTGTCAGGAAATTTCTTCATAACTGTCTTGAACGAGTTTTATACATCTGACTCAATTTTTGCCATTGTAATTGTGAAATTACTGTGCATCACTAGCTTTGGAATCTGGTCCATCAAGGATTCCTTCTTTGATTTCACCATACTGGAAGATACTGGAAGAATGGATTACTTCTGAATAATGCCTCAACAAACTGTTTTAGATCCTGTTTGCATTTGCTACCCTTCGACTTATTTTCTATATCCCAACATTTGCCCTTGGCCCTGCTAATGCACTCACAGAGGAAACAAGGAGTTTGGCTGGAGCAAACTAATGACCTTCAAATCACCATACATCTTCCATCCAAGCTCATGATAGCTATTTATCTTTTTTCAAGAACCAACTTTAATGTTTAGTTCTTGAGGTTGTAGGTTCAAATCCAACATGGCTTTTGTCAGAAGGGAAGTAAAGCCAATGGTACTGTGTTGCAGATTTATGGCATGTAAAGGAACCTCAAGTCTGTTAAGGAGGCCTCTGAATAAAATTAGGTGGTTCTTAATACACAATATAGAGTGGAATACTGAGAACCATAGCAGTTAAAGAGCATCCATAAATAAAAACTTGATTTAATGTTTCATATGACTTGGTCAACTTAGTTGAGGTTGTTTTATATATATATTAACATCCTCCAACAAAATGTCATATCAGATGATAATTTTGTGGAGTGCAAGTGGTATGGATACTAGTAAGCTGCTGTTGTGAAGGAAAACTTTCTTTAGACTTCTTTTGGAGGAGTCAATGAAAAGTTGATCTTACTCAAAATACTTTCTAATTGCTTTCTGCTTTCTCGTGGCTCCGATACTAAGGAGGTATAACTCCAGGTGCTAACATGCTCTTTTCACATAGCCTTGAGCCAAGTAATTCACTATTCCTTTTTTTTTTTTTTTTTTTTTTTTTTTTTTTTTTTTTGCTGTAATTACACTTTCTGATCATTTCATTCAGTTCATTCAGACTGAGATATCAGGTAGAGTAGAAACCAGTAGGTCAGGTCCATGAGAAACAGGCCACATAGCTGGCAGAATTTTTGAATATTTTGTTCTGATTTTGTTTTTCTTATTCTAACCAGTAATTCAGCCATACCAAGTTAGCAGTCATCATAATGACTCTTCTCATGCCATCCTTTTTCCAGTGTACTAGTAATGCAATCTCTTAACACAAGTGTTGCATGCAAATATTTTATCTTTATCCACAAGTTTGAAATGAATGTAAGATAAATTTAACTTAATTAAGGAAATTAATTAGTAAATTTAACTTCTTTAAGAAGGAGTCTTATTTGGTGCACTTTGGAATCAAACATATAACTTCTATAAATGTAGCACAACTTCTGGGGCCTTGTCAATATTGCCTTCTTCACACAGCTGCTAAATTGGCCATTGAGTTCTTAAAACTGTAGGTCATAAGCAAAATTTCACGAATAAATAAGTAAAATGAATTTCTTCATTCACAAAAATCCACACATGGATATACATATAATATGAACTCAGATCATAACTTACCATTGCAAGCAATAAGCTAAAAGGAAATTTCACACAATACAAATCATCAAATAAGTTTCAATACTGCTGTGCATACAGGAGACTATATTTCTTTCCAAAGAATAAACCATCTGACTTCTGATCTACATTCACACTTACAGTGCGCTCATGCTGTTCTAAATGAAGAGTTTGTTGCTATGATTATAGTTGGCAGAGAAAATGAAATCACAATGTAAAACTATAGCTGCAATGCACACTAAACAATGAAATGCAAATAATCATAGCTCAATTTATATAATTTCAACATAAAATATGTGTGAACGTCTCTCAGAATTATATCTTATACTATGCATACCAAAAATAAAAAATTAAAAAAGAAAACAACGAAAGAAAGCCAATTTTTTTTAATCTTGACACAATAGAAAGATACTAAGATTTTGGGACTCAGAAAGAGATGGATTTTCATTAAAACGAACTATTTCACACATTATCGGAAAATTGTGTTGACTAGTGTAACCTTAGCTGTGCATCAAATACTGAATACAATCAGGTTTCTTTATACATGTATCTTATACTTAGCTTCAACACAGGACAAAATTAAGAGGTTTCACATAATCTGTAGACAAATCAGGACTACAAGTAAAGAAATAGTTCTATAACAGTTCTGTAATTGGATTCAGCTACCCAGACAAGGCATATTATCTCAGAACACACCACTTACATTTAGGACAAACTTCACAAAAATCAATCATATTATGTGCAAACTATCAGCTAAACCCACAACCCATCACCACCCATCACCACCCACCACCCACCAACACCACTACCCATCACCCACCACCACCTACCACCAACCATCACCACCACCACCACCACCCCACCACCACCCACCGTCACCACCACCACCACCCACCACCACCATCACCCCACCACCACCACCCCACCACCACCACCAACCGTCACCACCACCACCACCTACCATCACCACCACCCACCATCAACATCCACCCACCACCACCACCATCCACCATCACCACCCACCACCACCATCCACCCACCACCACCCACCATCACTACCACCACCACCCACCATCACCACCACCACCCACCACCACCCACCACCACCCACCATCACCACCCACCATCACCACCACCCACCACCACCATCCACCCACCACCAACCACCATCACTACCACCACCACCCACCATCACCACCACCATCCACCTTCACCACCACCCACCACCACCATCCACCCACCACCACCCACCATCACCACCACCCACCACCACCATCCACCCACCACCACCCACCATCACTACCACCACCACCCACCATCACCGCCACCACCCACCACCACCCACCATCACCACCCACCATCACCACCACCCACCACCACCATCCACCCACCACCAACCACCATCACTACCACCACCACCCACCATCACCACCACCATCCACCTTCACCACCACCCACCACCACCATCCACCCACCACCACCCGCCATCACCACCACCCACCACCACCATCCACCCACCACCAACCACCATCACCACCACCACCTACCATCACCACCATCCACCATCACCACCACCCACCACCACCATCCACCCACCACCACCCACCATCACCATCCACCACCCACCATCACTACCACCACCACCCACCACCACCACCACCACCACCCACCATCACTACCACCACTGCCATCCACCATCACCACCACCCACCACCAACCACCCACCATCACCATCCACCCACCACCACCACCATCACCACCACCCACCACCACCATCCACCCACCACCACCCACCATCACTACCACCACCATCCACCATCACCACCACCCACCACCACCATCCACCCACCACCACCCACCATCACCACCACCACCATCCACCATCACCACCACCCACCACCAACCACCCACCACCCACCAACACCACCACCCATCACCCACCACCACCACCCACCATCACCACCACCACCTACCGTCACCACCACCCACCATCACCATCCACCCACCATCACCACCACCACCATCCACCATCACCATCCACCACCCACCATCACTACCACCACCACCCGCCATCACCACCACCACCACCCACCACCACCACCACCCACCACCACCCACCATCACTACCACCACTGCCACCCACCATCACCACCACCCACCACCAACCACCCACCACCCACCAACACCACCACCCATCACCCACCACCACCACCCACCATCACCACCACCTACCGTCACCACCACCCACCATCACCATCCACCCACCATCACTACCACCACCATCTACCATCACCATCCACCCACCACCACCACCCACCGTCACCACCACCCACCACCACCATCCACCCACCACCACCCACCATCACTACCACCACCACCCACCATCAGCACCACCACCACCCACCACCTACCACCAACCATCATCACCACCACCCATCACCACCCACCACCACCACCCATCATCACACACCACCATCAACCACCCACCATCTTCACAAAATTCTGCCTATATTTCAGATATTAAAGGTTTCTTTGCTCAGCATATCATGTTAGCACTGTAGAGACAACACTTGCAGTTCATGTTGTTCATCTCCACACATAATACAAAATCCATGGAAACAATATCATCATATGTTTGAGATATTTTGGTTAGGGATAGAACAGAAATATGTTTGTATCATTTGGAGCTGACAATACAAACAAATTTTGGTGGCATAAGTCAACTGGGGGGGTAAAAATGAATTCACCAAACTAAAGTTATATATAAATTGCACAAGATCTGTTCTTCAGAGAAGTATGACTGAGTTGTTAATAATCTCACTGAATGTTTCAGAGTTTTAAGAAAATATAAATGTATATGCCAGTTGGTATGTAAATATAGCATTTAAATTATAACTTTACATTTTTGTCAGATGTCCTACAGCTTTTATCATTGTGTCCTACATTTTCATGAAATAATCTGGTAACCTTATCCTTATTATCAACAGTAGCTCAAGCCATGTCTTCAAAAACCATTATGCATTAGTGTTTCTCTTTCACCGTGGGTTAGCATGTTTCATTGCCATAAACATTATTTGTTCTTTGAAGCAAGTTATGTGCACAAAAATTTATTTTTGGTCATTATATTCTTTCATACACTTCTTCTAAAGTTAAGGGAAAATAATGAAAACTGCTGACATTAAATATCAAGGTATTCATTTCTTTTCAATAATGTCAGGTTGTGAATGCATTTAAGCAATAGTTTAATAAATAATAAAAAGAAATGGATAACTAAGTGACAGGAGCTTACTATTTTTTTCTTCTTTGTGCTTACTGGCAAATGAAATGGTGGAAAACGGCTTGATTATATGTAGCTTCCCTTCCAATTTCCTATCTGAATTTGTTAATCTTACCTTTATTCTTATACTTTTTTGCCTTGTTTGCATTATAATACTTGTCTTGTACTGCATAATAACTAGAAAAAATTAATGCTCTATTCTTGTAAAATCTATAATATGCTATGGTGTAGAAGTAATGAGACTGCATGTTAAGCAGTAATCTTTTTCTCCCTCTCTGAGAAAAGACGACTAGAACTTTTCTAGAGTTTTCTTATATCCAGAACCTTGAACTTAAAAGAAACTTCAGGCACAGTTTACTCTGGGCTCCTATATGAAATAACTTCATCTATAGCCTTCATCGTCAGACAATTGACATATGTTAGTAAGTTACATGTTCTTCTTCTTTCTTTGTTTACCCACCTTGTATGGGGGACTTACACTCCCTAGGACTAACAAGTGGGCACCTGAAGTCAGATGCCTGTTGAAAAGAAGACAACAGTAGCCAGTATGGTTAATCAGCCCATAGCCTGGTTTGAGAATGAGGAAGTAGATGATATGAAATGGTTAAAAGGAAAGCTGATTATGAAGTAGTTGGTGGCATGAATGGTTGGGGCAACCAGACCCTGCCTAGATGCCAGTTTGTCCACCACAAATTGCTCATACGGTTTCCTGGGATCAAACCCAGTTTACCTTTGTAAGAGGCAAATGGTCTAACCACTCAGCCATGGTGCCAACAGTAAATTACATAAAAAGCAAACTTTATTGGCACTTATAAAATCACACTGGTTATAAAAGAGCTAAAATTTTTATGATGAATGAAATATGAGTATTTCTCTTAAATTATGACAAGCTCTGAAAGCAGATATGATTTATTAATTACAAAGTAAACTGGGCAGGAGTGTATGTTGTGGATTAATATGGGAAGCAGTTCTCATTTTATAAAGAGTAAATGTATTGTATTACCAACAAGGGTAAACAATGTAAGCCAATTTAGGTAACATATACATATATGAGTACATTGATGGTATTTAACAATATTTGCAAATAACTTGATATTTTTAATTTACAACAAAAATCATATTTTATAAAACCTTATACACAATTTTCCAAGGATGTTTAATGATCACATCCTCAATAAACAAAGTAGCTTAAAGAAACAGTATTTAATTATCAGATATGTTCTATAAATTAAAAATAAGCTATATTTTTGTAAATCCAGCTTAGTTTCTTGTAAATGAAAGATCAAAGTGCTCTAGTGTAATGTTTCTAATGTTAGCTATTTTCACTCTGTATTGGACTCTTATTCCATATTCAGAAGACTTAGAAGGTGTATATTCTATGAAGTATAAGAAAAGCTAAGGTATGTTAGTCCTTGGTTACTCGCATGGGTGACAGGTGTCACCCAGCATATTTGTTTTAGTTACCGTAGTTCTCAGAACAGACTTACAAGTAGTATGCTGGCTCATGTACCTTCCAAGAAATGTATAAACAGCAACATTTATCTTTTAGTTCTGTAGTTACTGTTATAGTGTGTGCAGTTGAAGTTTTGTTCTCCTTCGTGCTCTTGGGTAACAAGTGTCACCAGTGTGGATGTTTACGTTAGTTTCTGCAAAGTGTCGATATGCACACCATGTACATTTTATTCTTTATATTGTGCATTTAAGCAATGTGTATGTTATATATTATGAGTGTTTTAAGAAATCTAAGGTTTTTTATCCCATTATCAATATTTTCACTACTTTCTAGGTAGCTATTTATTTGTTTTTGTTTGCAAAGTTACAACTAATAACCAGTAGCACACTACTATAACCACATAAATAATAATGATGATGATGATGATGATGGTGGTAGTGGTGATCATGATGATGATGGTGATGATGACAATAATAATAACAATAACAACAACAATAATAACAACAATAACAACAATAACAACAATAACAACAATAACAACAATAACAACAAAAATAACAACAATAACAACCACAGTCACAGTCACAGCCCCAGTCCCAGTCACAGTCACACTCACAGTCACAGTCACAGTCACAGTCACAGTCACAGTCACACTCACACTCATACTCATACTCACAGTCACAGTCACACTCACTCACAGTCACAGTCACACTCACACTCACAGTCACAGTCACAGTCATAGTCACAGTCACACTCAGTCACAGTCACACTCACACTCACAGTCACAGTCACAGTCACAATAACTATAACAGTAACAGTAACAGTAACAGTAACACTAACACTAACACTAACACTAACACTAACACTAACACTAACACTAACACTAACACTAACACTAACACTAACACTAACACTAACACTAACACTAACACTAACACTAACACTAACACTAACACTAACACTAACACTAACACTAACACTAACACTAACACTAACACTAACACTAACACTAACACTAACACTAACACTAACACTAACACTAACACTAACACTAACACTAACAATAAATCATTAATGATTAATAATAATTGCAGACATGTCTGCTGCGAAGAAAAGAACTGAGAGGAGCTCTGATCCCAACAGATTGGTACATTAGTTTGATTAGAGTAATGAGGATCGTGTAACTCAAAGTAGCTACTTTCTTTCAGAAGATCCGTTCTTTATTTGGCTTTGATAAGGACAAAAGTTTCATACAACCCTAAGAGAAATAAGTTTGTTCTGCGTGTTTCCACAATGCGTCACCATACTGCTATAGACCCTAAATAAACAAGGGAAAAAAGCTGGAAATTGTAACATTTTATAATTTCACAAAAGGCGATGACTTGGTGGACCAACTGCATCAGAAAAATTGTATTTCAGGAAACACCAGTGCTGGCCTGTGGTTGTGTTCTGTAACTTACTAAATATAACTGCAATCAACGTCTTCTGCATTTACAAAGCCAAAGAGAAAAATGTCAAGAGGTTAAAGAGGACAGACTTCATTTCTAACCTTTCATGGGAACTAATGAAGCTACAGATTGAACGCAGGTCTAAAATCCCACAAATTCCTGCAAAGATTCATAACATGCTCAAGAATTACTTGATATTGAAGAACCAGCTGTAAAAGACTGTGCACAAAGTATCTCTAGGACGTTGTTATGAATGTCAAAGATTAAAATACAAAATCAACCAGAAAATGATATACAAAGTGTGACATTTGAAGGAAGTATGAGTGAATGGCCTCTAAATGACCATATTGTATCTAATAAGTGCCGGAAGAAATGAGGTGCAAGTTAGTGAAATATGAGTGGAATTTGAATAATGATAGGGGATACCTGGGAGGAAGGAAGTGCTGTTAATGTGAACATCTTTTAAGCTCAGAATATGTGAGCTGTACTTAACTTTATGAGTAAATATGTGTGTATTACTATAAGTACCTGTTTGTTTATTATGTATGTGCTTTCCACATATTTTGTTTTTGTATATAAGTAAGATATGGTTTATAATGATCCATAGAACCATCTTTATTAACAAAATTTTGAAAATTTATGTTTAAAGCAAGAATATAAAATGGGTGACACCTGTACCCAACGAGAGTAAACACATTACAGTTATTCACGCGAGTAATGAAGGGTTAACACATCCACTGTGAAGGACATATGGCTGCCAAATTTCTTCTTACCACTAAGAATCTGCAGAAAGAGAACACACTCCATAGGTATAAACTTAGACTTTCACGGTCGATGTCTTGGCTATTAGATATGTTTAGTTCTTCCACGCTTGTAGGCCGTGATCTAGAAGGCATTGTAGATACCAACGTTTCACCAAGTACTACGCTTGGCATCATCAGGGTAACATGTTCCACCATCTGCACTGGTCAGAGTTTGAATGTGGAAGCAGAGAGAGAGATGTGGAAGCAAAGACCGTTAATGTCCGTTAGGGTTCTTTATATGGTAGAGATGGGCAGGGCATTGTTGAGCTGGCTACGGTAGTGATTGGCTCGTATCGATTGGCAGGCTGGTTGTGGGGGTTTTTATTACAACTGTTGTGTGTTTCTGAAAGTTTATCTGCTTTTTGTACACAAAGTATTTCTTCCTTGCGATTAAAGTTGTCTTTGTGTTTGTAGATTTCTATGGCTCCCCTTTGTAGTCGGGCATAGTAGTTAACTGTAGAAGATAGGACTCGGTTTTCTTTAAGGTTGACATCATGACTCCATAGGCTTGACATTCACTTTTTAAATGAGATCCTGTCACCTTTTAAGCAATTGTTGAAATTATATCACAGTGTTACTTAGAAGTGCTTACTCACTTGTTTCATCATTGCTGAGGAGGATGTGTTACAGATGTGACCTGTACTAAATATTGCCCTGACTATGACTGGGGAATGGACAGACTTTGATCCAACAGAGACCTTTATGCTGATCAGTCCCAGGAGAAATGATGAATGAGGTGTGGGTACCACAGCAGGCAATAGGCCAGAGGCTGGCTGGCCAACACAGACATACAGAGGTCCCTAATGATTCCATGTTTGATGACCCGGTTACAATGGCAGGCTGTTCTGAAAAGTCTGCCATCTGGCAGCTTCCAAGAAGAGCTTTCCAATGAGCAAGCATTTGTGCCCTCTATCTGACATTCGCTAAGAACCATAGCAGTTAAAGAGCATCCATAAATAAACTTTATCTGACATTGACCAACATCACACAGCCCCTAAACTGACTTAAAACATGAAAGAGGAAGCAAAATTATAGGAAATGAGGGAAAAGAAGTTTGTGGTAGAAGAGAGGCCACTATAGTGATCTTCTTTCCAACCAGGGAAACCCATAAAAAACCCATGGTCATAGTCCTCAGCTCAAGGAGTCAAACCGAGAATCACCGGATTGCAAGCCTTGCTAGTTACCACAACTCTACTATCTCTCTCTAACACTACTATCTCTCTCCCCCTCCCTCTTTCTCTTTCTGTGAAATAAAAATTAAAATGAACACACAGAGCATATTACTATCACAGTATCTGATTATTGTATTATCTTTTAAAAACTTTTGTGCTTATTAACTATGAAATATTTTAAAAAACCTGTATGTATATGGAATCAGAGGAGTAGCTTACAACTGGTTCATTCATATCTTAAGCAAAGAAAACAAATAACTTAAATAGAACATAGTATAAGGGTCACTCACAAAGTAACTCTTTTTGCTGCACAAATCATCTCTTTGTCACCTTCAAAATGCCTTCCATGAATGACATCCATTAATAGCCCAAACAGGTGGAAGTCTGAGGGAGCTAGGTCAGGGCTGTTGGATGGATAGGATAACAAGAGTCCAACCCTGTTTAGTGATGTGTTCAAAAGTACTCAAACTTATGAGGCCAAGCGTTATCATGTTGAATCAATCACCTAGGTTGTTATGACACCTAAGATGCTGGAAATGCTTCTTGAATTTGGCTATGTGTTGACATATGCTTCAGAATTAACAATGCTGCCTCTTGGCATCACATCGATGAGTACGACTCCTCACTGTCCCAATACACAATGATCCTGACCTTACTGGTGGAAGCAGTTAGCTTCTAATGACCTCAACTCTATGCCCAGCAACTAACCATACTTCTGTCAACTGCATATGCTCCATAGACTTCACACAAAAGTTTGTGAATGTTTCCAACAATTTAATTCTCCACAGTGAGAAATTCAGTGATGACACACTGCCAGTAATGAACATCACTTCCAGACACCATTTTGAAGCATTGCTGCAGCTACGCTATCTGTCAGAACAAACAGAAAATTTGCACGCACTCCGGAAACTAAAGTTTTGCATTTGTAATGTTGTTGTCAGCTGAGAAAAAGCTGTAGTGCATTTCTTTCTGAGTGATGCTTGTAATGACATAAAGGAGGTAAAATCAATAGCATCAATTGAATTTCATACTGTCCCACAATGTTGGGTATTAGGTCAATTACTATTTCTCTTTACATTACATTTGGACTTATTAGATAGCAACCTGAATAAAAACACAGAATTCTCTCTATTTGCAGATGACACTAGCATATATATTTCTGATAACTGTGAGGAAACAGTAAAAGTAAACATTGAAACTACAATGTCACTTGTTTCATGGTTCAAGGATAGATCTTTGTGTTAACAGGAAAGAATTCTTATATGTGAGGATTCACAAAAAATATAGGAAATTATTTTTCCCAGCCATATGTTTAGGGTGAGAAGTAGTAAAATATATTAATAAAACAACACTTCTTGGAATATGGACCAAAAATAATTTTAACTGAAGAGCTGTTTTACAATTAAGGCAATACAACAGTGAGTGGATATACACAAATTGGTGTAGTATACTTTTCAAAGTTCCATTCACTAGTAACCCTTGGAATAGCTTCTTGGTGGAAACACTAGCAAAATAATAAAAATATTTAAATTACAAAATGAGTGATTAGAATCATGCTAACTTACCTTAGCTTCACTAGCTGTAAGCCACACTTTGGAGAGTGAAACATCTTGCCACTACCCTGCCTATATTTATAAAAAGCAATGAATGGAACTGGCATTCAAGCTTTATTATTTTTTAACAAATTACCATCAAACATATGTTTGAAATATAGTAAAATATATTAATAAAATAACATTTCTTGGAATATGGACCAATAATAATTTTAACTGAAGAGCTGTTTTACAATTAAGGCAATACAACAGTGAGTGGATATACACAAATTGGTGTAGTATACTTTTCAAAGTTCCATTCACTAGTAACCCATGGAGTAGCTCCTTGGTGGAAACACTAGCAAAATAATAAAAATATTTAAATTACAAAATGAGTAATTAGAATCATGCTAACTTACCTTAGCTTCACTAGATGTGAATCACACTTTGGAGAGTGAAACATCTTGCCACTACCCTGCCTATATTTATAAAAAGCAATGAATGGAACTGGCATTCAAGCTTTATTATTTTTTAACAAATTACCATCAAACATATGTTTGAAAGCTGTCACCTCCATCATCAACTGTAATCCATGGAAGGGTTGCCTAGCATGGCTGCAGATATTGTAGTTGGGTGGATGTATTTGGAGATCAGACTGTTGTCACTTCTGAAGCTGAAATTCATTAGTTCAGTTCTGATTCTCTGTGTTAGTAACTTTTCCAAACTGTTAATTTGAAAGAGGTGTTGATCATTTTGATTAATTTTGTCTGATTGTTTCTATTATGCTTTATTTCCCAGAAATAAGATGCTACTGCAGAACTTTCTATCTCTCTGCATGTTTCTTTAATGCTCTTTGAGCCTTAGGCCAATGCTTCATTTTGTTTTGTCAATACAACTTGTTTCATAGTCTCCACAGTCAACTCATGTACGTCTGGTGCTCCTAGAAAAGGAATTTTGTTCTTTGCGTTTGTCTTAGTAAAGGGCCAGGGCTTGAATCAGGCTTTACATTTGTCTGGATAAGCCTGCCATTGTTTCTCAGCCTGAGAAATTTGCAGTCCTAGCCTGTGCATTGCATATCATGACAGCCAGAGGTGAATTTCTGCTTGGATTGCCAGGCAGCCTTAACGCAGCAATAGTCGCACCTTTAAAACATGTTAGTTTTGTTGTGGTGATCTCAGAGATCAGTTTCTTAAAGGCTCCAAAAGCATGTAAAATCAGTAGCTTTAGTATTACATAAATAATTGAACACTACAGTCTTTAAGAGAGTACACACCAGTAATACAATAATATAAGAAAAATTGAAATTATTTAATTAAACACTGACTTTGAGAATCTTAACACTTCCGTGCATCATCTTAGTCATCCATGGACTTACAATGGAAGAGACAGCTTATTCTGCAATTGCTGGAGACACAAGTGTTTCTTACAAGCATAATAACTGTATTGTGTACGTTGTCTTTTTCCACGCTTTTATTTCCATTAGGTCAGCTGGTTTAGCACTTCTGGGTCTCTGGAATTTGTCTGGCATGCTAGCTTGTATACTAAATAATAATATTTAGTATGCTGTCATTTATGAAAAGCTTCCAAGTATCACATATATAATTTATATTTCTCACATTACCTTTCACCCCAGGAATATGAAGCAACATGTCTTGAGGCTCACGTTTCCTAATAGTTTCCTAATAATTCCCTTCCAGGAATTTACTGCATAGATGTTCTTTTTCTAGTATACCGTATAATAATGACAATTATTTTTGTCACCAGAAACTCACCTGAATAGCTTTTATAACATATGCATGAATCGTATCCAATGGTATACTATGCAAACTTCACATTGACAGGTTTGTTTTGTAAGTTTAGAGGTCATTAATCTTTATTACACAGAATTTATTTTATGCCAAATTACTGAGTTTACTTACACATACGTCCTACAGTGGAATCCTGATACTCGACCTAATGTGGACTGAGAGGCTGTCGAGTTACTGAAATGGCGAGTTTTATGGAATATTGGGGACTTTCATTCATAACTCATAACATAACACTGCAAATTATATTAAGTACATAATAGGAAACAAAAGTATAACATATTCTAAAATTTATTATGTATTGATATGTTCCCCTTTGGTCTCTTTAACACATTCAATTTAATTTCCATTGTCATGTTAGCTGGTCTTTTCTTCTTGGAAGCTGCACTGTAAGCAGAATATGTAACTGAAAGTTTAGCTTACCATGTGCAAGGGTATTATTGGATGTAGCGAATTATCTTGCTAGGATCTGCAGGAGTGATATCATGGAAATTGATGATGGGGTAACATCTCTGTTTCCTTCCTTAAAATAAACAAGATATTACTGATAATATGAGATGGCTCTGTATTTAATCACATATGGCCTGCAATGTTGATGTACTATATGGAGATCAGAAAGATAACCTGACACCCCTGAGGTCTTATAAATACAAAAGTGAACTCGATCATAAACCACTGAGCAATTCGTCACATTTAAAAATACCATTGTATTGGGTAAAGCAATAAACATTCAAACCTTCCTAGGAAGTGTTTGAGCTATGTATCCACATTATTAGTGGCAAGCTTTTGGTTTTGTGACAGTGGTCTGTCGGCTGAATATGTTCTGACTAGATATCAAAGGTCAATACACGGTCAGCCCTTTTGTCACTGTGAGGGAGAATGAGGTAGGTTGTATAATTATACTAATTAAAATTTACCTATAACATTCATACTGTAGAATAGATAATAGAAATTAGTACAGTTAAATAAATATAAAAGGTTGTCGAGTTACACAGAATGTCGAGTTATCGAGAGTCGGGTTATTGGGATTCTACAGTAATGAGTATGCACACAATTGTTTAATTGGTAATATTTTATTATATTTCTGTAAATGTTTGTATAGGCAGAGTTCGCTGAAGCGCTTTTTCTAGGGTCTTAAACTGGTCCTGATTCTATCTGTAGTTAAGTTAGTAAGTTGATGTGTATTGTAATATCTGATTTGATAGAAGCACAAATTTGCATAAACAACAAAAATTGTATGTATATGAAATATAGTAGGTATAGGTACCAAGAACATAACATAATTTCCAGAAACTGACAATTTACAATTTTGTGAGAAATAATTTTGAAAAGGTAAAACAATCTTTTGCATATTGATTCGTGTATCAGTATTAAAAACGTATCATTTACTGCAGTTTCATGCAAAAATTTATCTCCTGTTCAAGGATAAGAAAGCTTTGACCTATATAAAACTTATTCCTGCAGAATACTGCTACAGTGCTCACTTTAAGTGTGGTACTGATAGAGTATATATTTCTGTGCTTAAGCATCTTGTGAATGTAATCTATAAGCTATATAAATTTTGAAACAAATTTCTGTGAACAAAATGTGCAGTATCTCTCCAAGCAAAAGTTCATGTATAGGGTTCTCATTTATGTGTTACCATTAATCAGACAGTTGATTGTCAGTACTTTTGCTTCTGAACTTAAAGTGCTTTAGGTTTAAAAACATCCTGAGAAGGTCCACCACACACAACTTCTGATAACAATAAACATCGTACTTTTCTTATTGTGATGGGTTTACCTCTGCAATTCCTTGTATTAGAAACTACCTTTCGGTTGCTTATCTATTATCATTCAAACAGCTAACATGCAATAGCCTTGTAAATTTGTGAGCAGATTACTATAGTTAAAGTGGTATGTAGACTCAGAACTTTGATTTCAGTAAGTGAAGGGAAATGGTGATATTATCTATCACAGGGGATAGTCAGAAATGAACATTCTACTCTCTTAGTATTATGTATATATTGTCATGCATTATATTTCTTCAAAGTATGCAATGCTGAAGTTAAGTCTTAATTGCATAAACTCAATATGGTTCTTCATTGAACCTATTTTATAGGTAGTAATGTATGTAACTCCTACCTACCTGCTGAAGAAAAATTGAATTTATGACACATCAATGCTAAGGTAAAACACCATCTCAAGATACATAAAAATGACTGCTTTTATAATGAAAACAAGTACGCACACAAAAGACATAATAGTTACATATCGTCTGTGATGCTATAAGTTTTTATGAAAACTGTAACACAAGAATTATGGAAGATTTTAAGAGGGGTGGAACTATGAAAACTCCGTTTTCTTATATTTTTACACAGAAGATATATATTTTTTATTCTATTTTTATTTCCTTTTCTTTTTTTTTCTTGTTGGTCTGGATGGCTGGCTCAGTTGTTAGACGCTGGCCTACTGAGCCCAAGGTTGGAGATTCTAATCTTGCCCAGACCAATGGTTTTTAAGTATGCTTAAAATGACAGCTGCATGTTAGTAGATTTGCTAGCATGTGAAAAAACTCCTGCAGGATAACATTCTAGTACACCTACAATGCTGATATAATCCTGCCAATTGACAGTGTTGTTAAACAACAAAATAATTTAATTTAGAAGATATTTAATACATCATCGTTTCAAGTAACATACAAATCACTGTTAACATAATAATTTAATCTTCAAGACAACACATTTATTTACAAAACAATAGAAACACACAAAATTAAACAGTTTTAGTATCCTATTACTGGTTTCACATAAAAATTTGAACCTGAGGTTATGCAGAAACAGCATAAGAAAAAATGTGAAATTATTGCTTTCTAAATTTTTATGTTTGTGAAAGAAATCTGCATATACCAGGTGAGGTGTTCAAAATAGGTCACCTGAATAACAAAAGCATTTGATAGAAGAAAATATTTTGGATGAAATTTGTTTGGGGCAAAGGGGAACATAGTCGGTATAGAGAGCTTTGTGATGAGTGAAGCTATAGGAGGGATATGGATACTACATAACTCTTAATAGTGAATGAGTTAACAATACCCATGTATAAGATTTAAAGCTTTCACGGCGCGCGTTATTTATTACAGCTTCACGGGTGATCAGCCGTGTGAGGTTTAAAAACATTGAGCTTTCGGCCATTGTAGACTCTGTGGCCTTCATCAGAATGAAAAATGACTGTTAGCTTTCCGCTCCCCATATATATATATATATAGAATGTTAGGTGGGAGGGGGTTGCGTTGACCTGGCCAATGAGCGGGTGACAATTTGTGATTGGTTTTTTTTTTTTTTTGGTTTTTTGTGGTGGGGAAAAAGGCTACTTACGCCCTAACCGCATGCGTGCATGCGAGTGTAAGACTCCTACCCTGGCTTCGAACCCGGGCAGCCTACTCACTAAAAAAAGCCCCACCGGAAGACATTTCATTGCAGAGCTGTATTAGGGCTTCTGCACGTTCAATGGTGATGGATGAGAGCTGCCTGCCTGGGGCAGTAACAGCTGGTAATTACAGAAGAAATGCCCTGTCTTGCAGGGGAGAATTTGATGAGTGATTGTGGGTATGATAGTCGGGTCCCGCATTTGCACCCCGGTCAGTGACGTAACGTTTCATGCTGGCATGCAGTGCATGCGAGGGCGTCAACAATGAAATCCCGGGCTGCACTCATGATCAAGTCCTGGCTACAGCCTGGGGAGTTGGAGGTGACATTGATAACAAACTTTATAGTGGTTTGTCTTATTCTATGTTAGGCATCCCTAGTGGGAGCCTCTTCTGTGCTTGGCGTCTACATTGGGAGCTGTGTCAGTGCTTGGCATCCTCGATGGGTGCCGCGTCTGGTTTTTTTTTTTTTTTTTTTTTTTGCGTTGCCGGGTGTCGCCTGGTCGTCTGGAGTGCACACTTGGCAGGCAGTCTGGTGCAGGTGCGAGCCAGTGCCACTTACGAGGGGGCCCTCTCCCCTGGGACCGCCTTGGCTAGGTAGCGCAAGGTCTTGGAGGGCGCTGTGGGAGATGGACGTCACGTGGTATGTCTGTAACATAGAGGCAAAGTCAGTGGATTAGGTTAATGTATGAGGTTGTCAAGGTAATCGTTTATGGCATCGTCTATGTCTGGGTTGGTCAGGTTTCTGTCAAATAGGGATAGTGGTCTCTTGCGCTGGTCGATGGTTTGTTTCGTGTTGTCCAAGTGCAGTGATGAGTGTATTGTGGTGTGATGTGATTTTATTGTATAAGTCGAAAGCTAGGTTCTTAATAAATTGTTCTATCGTGTGCATGTGTAGTTCTTCGTGTAGTTCTTTGGATGGTGCTAAGTAGGGGACCTTTGCTACTATACGTAGTATCTTATTTTGTAGTTGTTGAATTCTTTTGATATGTGATTTTGTCGCGTAGCCCCAGACCGGCGCCGCGTACGTCAGTATAGGCCGTATAAGCGTTTTATAAAGTGTTAGGCCCATGTCGAGCTGTAGGGCGTTACTGTAGTTGATTAATGGATATAGCTTGCTTAATTGAGCATAGGCTTTTCTGCGCACTTCCTCTATGTGAGGGCGCCAGTACGTTACTTTATTGGTCCAGGTGATGTCATTGTTAAAGAGTTTTAGTGGTTGCAGTCCATTCCTTGGGTGGTAGTGTTTTCTGCGTTTTGCGAACATTATAACTTTACTCTTAGTGGCATTGACTTTTATTCGCCATTGGGCGAGCCAGGGTTCCAGTTGATCCAGTGATGTCTGGAGGTTTCTGCGTACGAATGCAGGTTTACCTGATTGAGTCATAATCGTCGTATCGTCGGCATACAGGAGATATGTTGTGTTCGCGCTTTTTGGTATGTCGTTTATATAGATATTAAATAAAAGCGGCCCGAGTATACTACCCTGAGGGACACCCGCCAGTATCGGGCGGGGTGTGGACTTTGCATCGTTCGCTAGCGGGGAGAAAGATCGCCCGCGCAAGTAGTTCGCTGTTAGTTTAATCATTGTGTCCGGGAATTTTGTGTTTATCATTTTTCGTAACAGTCCTGCATGCCACACGAGGTAGCATGTCCAGTAGAACGGCTCCCGTTGACTTATTGAAATTGAAGCCTTTGGTAATGTATTCGGTGGCACGCAGGAGTTGCAGTGTGGTTGAGTGGTTGGCCCGGAAGCCAAATTGTTCGGGAATTAAAATGTTATGTTTTATAATAAATGCGTTAACACGCTTTAGTATTACTTTTTCAAGAAGTTTGCTCATCGTGTTAAGCAGGCTAATAGGCCTGTAGTTTTGTGGGTCCACGTTATTTTTGCCTTTCTTCGGGAAGTGTAGCACATTTGCTGTTTTCCACCTATTTGGGACGCAGCCGTGCAAAAGGCAGAGGTTGAATAGTTTCGTTAGTATTTCTAGTGCGCTGGCCGGTATGTCCGACATTGGGGCATTTACGGTTTCTGAGAAGGTGTCCCAGTTAGCTTTGTTATAATTTCGCCTTGGTCTGGGTGGCACACTCCGGAGAGGGCCTTCAAGTTTGATAAGGACCGGTAGATGGTCTGACGATAGCTCATTATAAACTTTGAGCGAGACGCGGGCGCCGGCTTGCCTTTCTAGTACTATGTCGAGAATATCAGGCGTTTGGTTTGCCTGAAACGGGACGTATGTCGGTTCTGTGGGTGCGTGTATTATGTAGTCAGATCTGTTTTCATGGCGTAATAGGGTTTGACCTGCCGCGTTCATGTTGGTTGAATTCCATAGTGGGTGTTTGGCATTTAAATCGCCTGCTATTATAACACTTGGGTTTAACTGCAGGAGCGAGTAAATGTCTGCTGTGTCTATGTCGCCTGGTGGGTTGTACGCTGAGACGATGATTATGTGGTTGTTGCTAATTGTGGTAGCTATAGCTGTTGCCTCAAGTCTGTGGAGGGGTGGAACTGGTATTTGATGACGGGCTGTGTCTCTGCGGACAGCTATTGCTGTGCCGCCGCCACGCCTATCTCTGTCGTTTCTATATAGATAATATCCGGGAAAGTTAAGTCTATCACGCGGGCTTAGGTGAGTTTCCGTAAGAAGGACTATTGGTATGTCGTGTTTGTTTAGAAAGCCAAGAAGTTCATGTTTTCTTTGTCTCAGTCCATGCGCGTTCCAGGTCATTAAGTTAGTCGTGGGATTAACGTCCATTATGTGTCACGTCAAGAAGTCGTTGGAAGAAGTTAAAGTAGACCTGGAGCGTGTCCATAGTCTCGTCAGGCTTGAGTTGTAGTCTGTCCAGGGCCATGTAACACATCTCTAAGTTGTGGAACCACTCTGGGCTATTAACGTAGAGACGTGTGGGGTAGTGACTGTCGCGGGGGTGGTCCTGGGCTTGTCTGGTTTTGGCGGCTGGCCTGACTGCGTCGCGGTTCGAGCTGTTGGGAGCTCTTGCCGCCGTCTTGGGAGGAAGCGCACTGGTCCCTGTGCTCGTACCAGGGTTTGCAGTGGGAGCTCCCCGGTTGGCGGGTGGTCCCGGCTTCCTCCCATTAGCTTGGGTTTGTGTCTGCGTTTGTGTCTGAGCCGGTGTCTGTGTTTGTGTCTGTGCTTGTGCCTGTACTCCCGTGTTAGATGTCCGTAGTGCGGCCAGGTGTCGCTGGTACACCAGGCAGCCACGAAAGCGTGCCCCATGTCCTTGCGAGCCACATAGTACACACTTGCGCCGCTCTAGAGGGACGTTGCATGATTGCGACTCATGCCTCCTCGGGCACCTCGAACAGGCTGCTTCGGCCCTGCAATTGGGTGCCAAATGGCCCAATCGCTGGCACCTGCCGCACTGCTTGGGGAAGCGAGGAGGGCAGTAATCCTCAATCACCACCCTGGAGTAAAGGATGGTCGTCTTTCGGGATAGTCTTTTAAGATCTTCCAGGGATGTCAGCTCAACAAGGTAGTGGGGCAAAGGGGTCCTCTCCCTGTTGAAGTGGCGTAGCTGCGTCACCTTTACCACCGAGATGTTGGAGGCCGCCAGTTCCTCCTTAATCTCGGGCTCTGCGCCATTCATATAGATGCGTTTCATACCCGCTCTACAGGTTTGGGTTTGCCTGGGCGTCACAACGTGGTATGAGACGTTGGCCTGGTGCAGGTGATCACATAGCCGGCGGTAATCGTCTGGGTTTTTGGTCCTTATTTGGTAGTCATGAGTCAGAGAGGCCCGGCGTACCTCAAAGTCTCTTATACCAGTCCGTCTCGTGAAGTCAGTGAGGAGTTTGCTTATGTCCGTCGAGTGTCTTTGATCAATGTAAATGGGGGACTGGTGTTTTGTAACGTGAGCGTAGGTCGGGTTTGGTAGGGTTGAAGCACCAGGTTGGGGGTTGGGGCAGGTTGGAGGGAGGGGCTGGTGATCGGGTCGGGTTGAGGGGCCAGGTGGTGGGCTGGGAATCAAGGAGAGGTTGAGGATCAGACCGGGTTGAGGGACCAGGCTGGGTGGTGGGATGGGAATGGGCGGCAGGAGGAGGAGCGGCCCGGGATGGGGAGTTGAGCTGTGGAGCGCTGGATGGGGCATTTGGATCTGGGAAGGTTTTGGGGTTAGCAGTGGTATGGGACTTGGGCGTAGGAAGCCTAGGAGGGGTACTGGGAGGAGAAATGGCTGCTGGTGGATTTTGGATGTTAGAGAGGGAGCAGCGCGATGAAGTGGAGGCTCTGGAAGAGGAGCGGGATGGCGGCCGAGGAGTGTTCTGAGGCTCGGTGGTGGGAGTAGGAGAGGAGGCGACAGGGGCAGTGGGATTAGGGTTGGAGGGATGGGTGGGAGTACTAGGTTGGGAGCCGGAAAAGTTAAGGTTAGTACGCGTCACGTTACGTCGCGTCGTCCGTAGGGAAGTCGGGGACCGTCGAGTCTTAGTCTTACCCATCTCAGAGGGATGAGTCAGTCGCAGTGTGTTGTAAAGTTTAAGTAAAGTAGGTTTAATGGGGCTGGGGGGACTTAGCCTAATAGAAAAGAGGAAAGAAGAATATAGTGGTAGAGAAAGAGTCTCTGGCAGGTGCCGAAAGACGCGAGCAGCAGGGGGCCGGACATCTAGGTACGCCTTTACCGATCCAGATGGATGGTGGCTAAGGCCTTGCTGCTCTGCCTGTCCAAAAAGACTGAGTGCAGTTGCTAACCGGCGCGGCAAACGCGTAGAGCGTGTGCCGGCAGTCAGAGCTGTGCTGGCCGAGACCAGTGAAGCCTCTCGCGGCGCGACAAAGTCGGGTCTTGTAGAGCTGGCTCTGGTCCCTTCTTCTCGCTGTTCCAAACAGCTAGACGGGCTCTTCCAGTAGCTTCTCGAAGTTCTCTAGACGATCTCTGTGATTGGGCCTGCTGTTTCGGGCTGTTTGTCACCGGCCACAGTGTTTTCTTGAGGGTCAGTGCTTGGTCCAGAATCTTTTTTTTTTAGGTGGAGGGGAAAAATCTTGTTACGAGACCCCATGGTACTGTGGGAGTCGCCATTGAAGATGGCCATACCTACTAAACAACCCCATCCACCGGATTAGGAAGGTGAAAGCCTGCTGCGGTACCGCCTGTAGCACCCGCGCATTCAATGGTGAAAATAGAGCTGGTTCGCATAGCGTAACCAGACGGAGAAGGTTAGGAGCTTGGAGACGAGCTTGGCCGAAGCCCAGCTTGCCCCCTAGCGGAGTCATGGGTGGTTTAGAAGGAGTCATTTGTGATTGTTGTCAGGAATCAGGGTGCTATGTTGCTTGGCGTGTATACGCCGCGTCTGTTCGTGCGCCTCAGAAGTCTGGGAGCGTGTCGATACCCTGCATGCTGGATCCCTGAAACAATCTAAATATACATGTACATACACTAAGAAAAAAGAAAGTGCGTACAATTAGTCTCTTAGATTAATGGTAATAAGCGCGCTAGTGGCGTCGTCAGTCTACAGTAAATTATAATTGTTACGCTCCACCATACGGCGTCGTCTGCAATTCATAACTAAGATTGTTGATATACCATTCGGCATCGTCAATTAGGTGAGTGCATGTCCGTTGTATCGCCTGTTCGTCTGGAGTGCACACTTGGTGGGCAGTCTGCCTGAAATGCAGGTGCGAGCCAGTGCCACTCCCGAGGGGGCCCTCATCCCCCTGGGTCCGCCTTATAAATAAGGACTTGAGGGTTATCTGTCAAGAGAAAGTGTGTGTAGGTATGAATGTGTGTGTGTGTGTGAGAGAGAGAGAGAGAGTGATGCACAGTTCACATGTGAATAACATCGGGGTAATTTACTAGATTGTCCAGATATTGTTGCATGTCAACATCTGGCTCCCCGAGACCAATAGTTCTCTGGAATAGAGATAGTGGCCTTGCATGTTTGTCGTGCGTTATATAATAATTTCCCAGGTTTTGAAGTAGTTCGTTGTGGTTTTTGTTTTTCTTATCAAGTAAGTTACAGGTGAGCCCTTTTATGAATTGTCCAGAATCACTGTGATGTGATACAGTGATACAGTGATTCTGGACCAAGTACTGACCCTCCAGAAAACACTGTGGTCGGTGACAAACATAGCCCGAAACAGCAGGCCCAATCACAAATTGTCACCCACTCATTGTCTAGGGCAACGCAACCCCCTCCCACCTAACATTGTATATATATGGGGAGCGGAAAGCATGCCCCTACGCCTGAAGCTTCGGCTGTATCGAGCGATCATCCCGCCTCTGGTCCTGTACGGATGCGAGATCTGGGGAGTGGTGGCAAGGTCCACCTTCATCAGACTCCAGACGTTGCAGAACCGGGCATTAAGGATGATCTATGATACAGGCCGAAGATTTCCTGCCCATATCCTACACGAACATTCCGGTATCCCGTACATTGTCGACGTGATCAAAACTCGCGCTCGAACAATGTACAATAAACTCCAGAACCACCCCAACCCTCTGGTGAATACCCTGGACCAATACGACCAGAGACAGCCGCGCCGACTACCATCCAAAAGATTGCCGAAGGACATCTTAAGTCCGGCGATCTAATCCAAGATGGGAAAGGCGAAAATGCAATCTGTACTCAAAACAGAGCGAATCACCAGTTCAGTCCACCTCTCAGCGAGTGACTGACGGCCAGAACCCTGGTAGGAATTAGCGCGTAAAATTCGCGCACAGCTCACTTGCGAACCAATCCCTGCCTACAATCCCTCCCGTTACTAAAAAACCCCTGTCCCAACAAATTTCCCAGTGAAAACATCCCTGTAGTGACACCGTCAAAACCATCGCGCAGGTAAAGCCGTATGACGGCTAGGTACTGCGGTAAAGACACTCGACCGGAGGAACATTCACCTCACCTCCGTTCGACTCGAACTGGCGTCTGGCGTCTAACGGTCATTCATGCCAGCTTAAAGCTTTCAATTACTAACCGGGGTGCTATGCGGGACCCGACTAACGCACGATGATGCACGAAACCTTAGCATTGTACGAACTAACACGTGGAGGGGTTTTTTAGTGAGTAACCCTCCCCCTTCAGGGCGCAGGGACCCTCACACTGTTGGCCTCAGCATGTCGGCCTCCGCCTGTAACGGGTTTTTCCCCTCCACGGTAAAAAAAAAAAAAAAAAAAAAAAAAAAAACTAACGGTCATTTTTCATTCTGATGAAGGCCATAGAGTCTACAGAGGCCGAAAGCTCAATGTTTTTAAACCTCACACGGCTGATCACCCGTGAAGCTGTAATAAATACCCATATATATGCAGGATGTCCCAAAAAACCACTGACAATGCTTAGCATGGCAAGCTGATCAGTTTTTAAACAGGAACCCCTGTCCAGAAATGTACGGTTTGGAATTATAGTGCCTTGAAGTGTGAGATGGGTACATGCTCACATTTTGTCAATAAACCCAACATTGAGCTGTCTACATTGCAAACAGGCTTTGAACTGTGTACCTCCTACATTATTGCAGAGCCTATATTGGTGGTGGTGGGCCTCATGCACATGACACAATATGTGTGATTATCTTTGAAGATTTTCAATCACTCCATGGCTCAAGCCACAAGGTCCTCTGCTGACGCTACAGGAGTGTCATACACTATACATTTCATATAACTCCACAGAAAATAGTCGAGAGGTGTCAGATATGATGACCATGCTGGCCATGGAACTGCTCAATGGATCAATTTGGATATGCATTGTTGAGGTGATTCTGCACATTTACATCAAAGTGTGCTAGAGCTCAAGTCGGCCATTTCAGCAACTGTGTGCTCAGGTCATTCATCCCAGTACACAGATGGCTAAAGGGTTATATGCCTTCCATATGAAGATCCCATAATGAATGAATTGTCATAACCATTTGTTCTCAAACTTCGATGCTGTCCAGCGTCCAAACTGCGCACTTCCAGACAGGGGTTCCTATTTTGAAATTGATCAGTTTGGTATACCACACAACATACTAAGCACTTTATGTGGTTTTTTGGGACACCCTATATATATATATATATATATGAAAGACTGAATAGAGGGAAGCATATTTCTCAGAAAATATAAAAAGAAGTCTAAATTGGCAGTGACACTAATTGTGCATGCATAATAATAGATACTTATCAGCTATTTGGCATTGTATTATGATGTACAGTTTAGAACTTAAGTATCACCAACTTTTTTATGTATGTCTATATCTTCCCGATTCTTAGTCTCTTGGCTTCTATGTCCTCCTATAGGTTCTCCGGAATGCTTTCCTCCTTCATATCTTGTACAACTTCAATTTATATTGATTATACAGTTCTTTGAAGTGAAAACTATTTGTGTAGGTTCTCCCTTGTCAGATATTAATAGATGAAGTGAAACATTTAAGTATACTTTTCGAATTTAAGCTACAGCAAAGATTTCTTCAGTATTATAGTGTCCCAAGCATACCATTGTGTTAATATTTTTATGTTTCTTTTCCATTTACTTCTGTTGTTTTAATTGTTTTATTTTTATAGTTCCCTTTGCTTTCTATGTTCATATTGGGGCTTTGACTTGAGAAACAACTGATGGTAGTGATAGTTTTATGCACTGAATTGGATATTTCTCAACAATGATTTTATTTTTGTTATAGCAAAACATAAACCCATTTACTTCCACAGTCACACTTCTGGGCCCTTTATTCCTGGAACTTTTGGATTGAGGAGCCACAGTGTTGAAAAAGTGACCATAGAGATAGTCATTGTAATTATCATTGTGGCTCATAACTCAGTTCCCAACAAAATGTGGATTGCAGAAAATAAAACTTTAGTGTACTGGTGAACCAGTTTGTATAATGACATTACTTTTGTTGTTTTCTTTCATAGCCCTCTGTAGCAGAAATCCTTATGCATAAAAATGGTCAACAACATACATTATGGACACCGTGTTATGTTCCCATTATAATAATATAAGAGTTAAAACTTTCTGGGCAAATGTTACTAATAATTGCTTCTCTGGTGATCAGCTGCATCAAATTTATAAAATTCAAGCACTTGGCTATTTGATTCTCCATCACCTTCACCCAAGAAGCAATTATTGGCCCATTATAATAATTTTAACAGTGCTACTTTTCCTTTACTTCACTCTTCAGCTTTGTATCATGTCAATATTAGGAATTTGCTTCACACGTGTGTAACTCCTGGTCACACATTCAACAACAATAATATTTCTTAAAAATTGAAGGCTTTACACAAAATTTTTCTATACAAAGGGTATGACTAAGTCCTATATTGTGCAGAGATTTGATCATAAGTGGTCCTTTAGAGCTTTGTGTTAACTGAAAGAAATTTGCACCTCAATAAGACAGATAAAGGCAATAATGTATAGCAGGGTGAACCTAAGATGTCAACACCACAGGGCTACTGGAATTATTTGCAGAACAGTTTGGGGAAGCCTGGTAGGAACAGAAGGTGGAGAGCATGGAAAGAATTTTAAAACCTGAAGTAAAATTAACATACTTTAAAGGAATGTAGCACCTAAAATATGTTTCTTTCACTTTAGTTAATTCTACTTAATGCTTGTAATCTTTTCCTATTTATTCTCTATTTATTTAATCCAAAATTAAAATGGGCCTATGGAATGGTACTAAAGGAAGGAGCTATTTTTCTGAACTTTACCTCTAAATTAAATACCTAAGTATGATATAAACATTTAAATTTGAGCTTCACTTATTGGTAAACATCAGTTAGTAGTACTGGTCTATATAAGTTCATTATTTTTGAGGTTATTTTGAGTCACTTATTTACACTCACCTTCACTACTAAACTGCTTTTTTAAAGCGTAAACGTTTTCAGGACCATTCAATCCCATCATCAGCCGCTGGGTGACTGATGTTATCCTCTTGTTCCTTTTCTCTGCTGTCTCTATTCTGCTGCCATCTGGTGTTAGGGGCGCAGAGCTTTAACACTTCATTCAATGCTGGTATTTCGAAATTAATAACTTTATTACTGTTTTTGAAGAGGTATATTTTTTCCCAAATATTCAGTTCTATTGGTGAATTAATAGATTTTAACAGCTTTATATTAAGGCTGATGTTGTGGTTTTCAGTCCAAAAATGATGTGCCACAGGAGACTTTTCAATTTGTTTTAATTTTATGTTTCTTTGGTGTTCCTAAAGTCTTATATCCAAATTTCTCTTTGTTTTCCCTATGTAGCTTTCTCCAAAGAGAAATTTGGATATAAGACTTAAGGAACACCAAAGAAACATAAAATTAAAACAAATTGAAAAATCTGCTGCGGCACATCATTTTTGGACTGAAAACCACAACATCGGCCTTAATATAAAGCTGTTAAAATCTATTAATTCACCAATAGAACTGAATATTTGGGAAAAAATATACATAATCAAAAACAGTAATAAAGTTATTAATTTCGAAATACCAGCATTGAATGAAGTGTTAAAGCTCTGCGCCCCTAACACCAAATGGCAGCAGAATAGAGACAGCAGAGAAAAGGAACAAGAGGATAACGTCAGTCACCCAGCGGCTGATGATGGGATCGAATGGTCCTGAAAACGTTTACGCTTTAAAAAAGCAGTTTAGTAGTGAAGGTGAGTGTAAATAAGTGACTCAAAATAACCTCAAACATGAAGAATACTTCACTGTCAATAGTGCTTCTATTTTTAATATTCAAGTTCATTATTGTTCAATTTGTTTGCTAATTTTTGATTGACTGAATAAATTATATTCTTAATGTATGACTCTTATACTCTGCTTTCTCATAGATTGGTAATTCCTTAAAATATCTTCAAAAAGGTGATTTCAGTTTACATTTTTATATTACTCTTGTCTCCACTTCTGCATTTTTCATCAACATTCTTTTCATTTCACCTACTGAATCTTTTTTTTTTAATTTATATAAGTTCTTTGCAATATTTCATCACCCATTTTTCCCCGAAGTATAGTGATTCCTTTACTTCTCTATACTTCCTCATAATCAGGAGGATTAAAAGTTTGTGGAGTTTTGCTCACTTCTTTTTCCACATGGCCAGATAAGCAATTGCTAGACAAAAGTGAGCATTTGTGAACATGGATAAAATTGAGATTTTTGTTAAATATATAGCAGTTTTCTTTAAAAACTGAAATGTTAAAGAAAGAATAAAATGCCAATTTCTATGGTATTATGTTTACCACAACCATCAACAAACAACTGTATGATAGTGATGGAACTTTGAACTGCTTAGAAACTTGGTGATAAGTGAAGCAATTTCTTCAGAACATCTCCCTGCTTGTGTTTCATTCCATAAGTGGAACACTGAATCTCTACTGTGAATGTCCATAGCACACAAGCTATACAGACATATCCAAAGTAAATAATAAGCCGCAACTATTATTTTTGGAGCACCTATATTTACTGTATAGCAGAGACAAAGATATTGCTGCCATAAGGTTCTTCCTTAGTGTGATTTTGAAACTTTTCAGCTTGAACTTTTTGTATCCTTAGGTCTAAAAATAATTTCTGCTTCTTTGTTATATCAACAGAAATTTTTATTTCTTGAAACAACCTGACATGGTAGCTACATTTATCAATTTCTGGAGTTTCAAAGTAAAAAATTCAAGTTGGTGGTAAATATTTTTATTAAGTTACATTTTCACTTTTCACCCCAGCATTATGCTCACCTTCTGTAATTTTTTAAATTCTGCATTTTAATTTTTTGATTAAAGCCATGCAGTTCATATTTATTTTCAATCACTCTTTCTACTACTGAATTGCATAATTATTTCAAAGTTTTCATTGTTGGTCTTTTTGAGAAACAATGAAATGCCAAGATGGTCATAAAGTACTGCCTTGTTGATATAATGTGATTCATGTAAAAATGTAAAAAGGGAATACTTAAACAATGTTAAATATTACCTTTACAAATACGACAAGATATACCCAATTTTAAAATAAATTTGTTTTAAAATTTGCTCAGACATTTTGTTACCAGCAGTGGTCACCTCTGTTGGTAGTATAAGTTCTGTAATAAGGATTGACATAAGATAATGTGATTCATGTAAAAAATTAAAAAAGGAACAATTAAACAGTGTTAAACATTACCTTTATAAACATGACAAGATATAATACCCAATTTTAAAATAAATTTGTTTTAAAAATTGCTCACACATTCTGTTACAAATGAGGGTCACAAAGTACCCCTGCCCATCCCTTTGGTGATCTAAGTTCTGGAATAAGGTTTGGTAATGCATAACTTCATTATTATACCTGATGAATGACTATCTGACATTTCATGTAGATGATAGACATAACTTTTTGCAGTTTTTTCTTCTGTTAATGGCTCCCACCCTCTCTTATTTTTGATAAAGAATTTGTATCTTTTGCCTTTAGCCTCAAGCTTACCAACTTTATGGTGACCTCCACATTTGTCTTGCACACCTTTCCCACTCTGAATACGTTTGGAAATTGTTTTTATACCAGAAACAGTAAAACTAAATAATTTTCTAAACAAATTTGCATGTACACAAATTTATATCTTTCCAGTGCACATGTGGTAATTAAGAGCAACAGAAGTTGGATTAGCTTTTGTAGTTTTTGTTTACACTCTTTGCTGACTTGGAGACTAATAAAGAAAGATAAATACTGCTCATGCTTTTCCTTCTTGGGTTTTGCTAAAACAACCTATTTGGCTTTATAAATTATACTGACTGGAACAGCATATCATTGGAATTGTCCCTCACTGTATTTACAGGGAGACTAAAATTTTGATAGAAGGAGATCTTTACCCTGATATTCTGGAAAATCACAGAAGAAAGCTATCAATTATCATGTAAGTTATGTGGGATAAGTGAGCTGCATAACTTACTGTATTACCAGCACTGTTGGTCATATTACTAGAGGTAACTGCATACTGTTATAATTCTTAACTATTAAAAATAATTACATAAAATCACCTAATTTCATATTGTTGTTCTTGTTTTGTCTTATATCTTCTTTTTCAGAACCTTTACCAGCAACCATCCCACTATTATCCATGCTTATAGCACAACTGTCCAGTAATGGCTGTTATAAACTGAAGAGACAACAATGAAGTAAACTTGAAGTTATTCTGAATAATATCAATCCAGTGAAGCTCATCTCCTAACACAAGTTTATTAACTTATTAGATAACTTATGATTTGATTCTATTTCAGTAACAGACAATTTATATATTGATTCAGCACTTGATCTTTGGGCTTATAATGGACACATTGCCATTTAAGAAGTATTAGGTACAGAGAAATGTGTAGAGAACACTTTCATATTTTTGGGAACTATTCCAAACTCAGTTTTGAATGGAGATGGGAAATTGAAATTTTGGCTAGTTGATCCTCATTATAACAAATTTATCTTCTGCACTTTCATGCTTTAACCAATCCAAACAGGTCCAAGCACACCTCCGTGCACACCTCTACAACATTCATGTCATCACCAATATCAAATAACTACCAAAGTTTTGGATATTTCCGAATATGTCAGCATATTCAGCTTTGACAAGTGTCTGAAATCCAAAGTTCAGCAGAAGAGTTATGGAAAAGAAGAGAAGAAAGAATAACTAAAATTGTCCCTGAAATAGAAGAAAGGGATTAAAAATTGTACTTCATTCATAAAAATACTAAATTTACATATGAATATTTTATTGTAGTACACTTACAACAAAATTGGCTTTTTATATGAATTATAAAATTAAAATTCCAAAATGCATATACATTTTATAGGCATTTTGTATGTGTGTATTTGTGTGTAAGTGAATGTGTGCATGTGTGGACATGTGTTTGAATTAAGTCAGTTATGCCATAGAAAATTTTGTTTGTCCTTATATAATGCAGTACATTGTCTCATTCATCACATAGTGAAAACTGAAGTGTAAAGGACTAATGGAATTTGCTCTTTTTGTAATACATTATTTCTCCAAAGCTAGCAGTTACTTATTCTTGCTTATGTACACATGAATTTTATGAGGAGAGACTCAGTGAAGAAGCCTGACTGTATCAAATCTGCTGGTATAAGGTGCAAAGAAAAATTTTAAAATTACGAAATTATAGAACTTATAATTTATGAGGGGTGTTCTGAAATGATTAATAATAATAATAGCTTTTTATATCTTATTTATTAATAAAACTGATTCAATGTACATAGGATATTTCAATATACTTACTACCCACGCCAATATATTGCTGTCACATTGTTTGGGCATACTATGCACCCACAAGTAGACAGCTGCCTGCAATTCCTTATTGTTGCTAAAATTTTACCTTGCAGCACTCCTTCATGTTATCAAACAAAGAGTTTCTTCTCAGCTGTATGGGAGTGATCTGTCACAAGTTTCTCCAAAAAATCTGGATCTTCATTCTCCATTTTCAGTAGTCAACAACAGACTTCAACACTGCTTTCCTTTTGGACCAGTGTCAAGTCCTGTGGAATATAATGTGCGCACACCTTTTTCACACCTTTTTTGACTCCTTCCTTCCACAAAAACCATGCAGTCCATGTTTGTCCATGAGTCACCTTCCATCTTGTCTACAGCTTTCTCTACTTAATAGCAAACAAGCACTGTTCTTTCACTACCATCATTGTTCTTGCAACTACCATCTAGCATTGTCCTACGAGAGGATGTACCCATAGATGGAGCATTATGTTTTAAGCAACGCAATGGTAAGTCATTTCTGAATGCCCCTCATATAATAATGCTATACATGTCTAAAAACATCACCTTATTACACATAGTTTGCAATTAATCTAATCTAGGCGTATTCTTTCCCACAGTAAGTATAGCATTTGCAATGGTAACCTAATTGTACAAAGCAATATACCCTATGCCATTTACAGCCCAATTGCTGTAGCCTTATCTCTATTTTAGTTATGTATGATCTCTAAGTAATGTAAGATTACAGGATTGAAATTTGGAGCACATATGTACATTAAGTCATAATGAATGCTTAATAAGTGAAACACAGGTTTCGCATTACACACAAATTAACAGAATGGTAGCAGCTTGTTTTTAAATAGACACATCATTTGTACACTGTTCTAAACTTTCATTTAAACCTCTCAGGTATGACAGGATTTAATTTCACGATTTACAACTTCTTTCTATGCTCTTCATTCTTGTCAGTTTTTGTATGATTATAAACTCTTATTCCACCATACACATGAATTTTGGAGCACATCACATGTAAAATATAAGTTTTAAAGCATTTCGGTTTACAGCATGTTGACATCATTCTAGTACATTTCTAACAAGGAATAGCAATTTGACTTGTATGTTTTGAGCTAAATTTAGATACTTTAAATGTTGAACATATAAAAAAAAAAGACCAATGAAGTTGATGGGATTTCAAATTAGAATTATGTGAAACACTATTAAAGCAAAATTAAATAGTATGTTTGCTATTTTTGCAGATGTATACATGAATACATGGATGTCTACTCTGAAGTGCAACAACCAGATACATCTGAGCTCATTAATTCACCCTTTGGTGGACGTTATTGTGGCCCAATTCCACCAAGACGCCGTATTTCCTTGTATCGAGCATTGGCTCTCGGATTTTACACTGACAAAAATTCCACTGGTCCAGAATTGTTCAGTGGGAGGTATTCTTTTATCAATGATTGTAAGTATTTAATTTTTATAGTATATTTAATTTGTTACACAGAATTTTAATATGAATTTATATTTTCATTTCTCAAGTTGCTTATTTCTTTTAGAAGGAAAATGTTGTATTGCATGTAGCTCATTTTGATTTGGAAGATTGAGATAAGAGCAACTGTTGCAGTGTAGAAGAACACCAGTTAAGTAGCTTTTGTGCATACCATCTGCCATGAACAAGCTTATGTTACTGACTTCTGAAACACATTTGTTATTGGTATCTCAAAATAAAACTCACACCTTTGAAAACTACTTTGATTCTTCCTAATTTCTGGAAGTTATTATGCATGTTCTAAGCATGACTATAATGTTATTCTTATGATTTCATTGTGATCATAAACTACAGTGATATTCCTTTATTCCACATCCTTTTGTTTTAGATTTCTAGTTGACCATAGATTAAAAGTGCATTAAACTTCAGTATAAAATGAAAATAGCACAGTTCTTCTGGAAATAACAGTAGCATGGACTTCTGAGTCCTAGGTATTCATGTTTTCTGGCAGGATTTTATGTATGCATGTGCATGTGCATGTGTGTGTGTGTGTGTGTGTGTGTGTGTGTGTGTGTGTGTGTGTGTGTGTGTGTGTGTGTGTGCAGTTTCTGAATAACAAATAGATTTCTTCAAAGTTGTAATGAAAGTAAAGAAGTGTTGATATAGCTTTAAAATGTGTTGAAACTTATGTCAAAGTTGACTTATGTAGTATTTCATTTAGTGAAAGTGAAATGCTTCTAAGACACTAACACTGGATAGCACTATATAAAGCTAATTATTAGATTTTAAAAAACAATCCAACAAATGAACAAATTTTAAATTACTTATTACCTGTGTATGTATTTAAAGTAGGTGTTATTTGCTTAGGCAATATGTATGCTTTACATGTTTGTTTTGAAACCATAAGCAGACAATATAATAACTGTTTTTAACTTCACACAGGAGTGAGAGACTGCAAATAATTAATATTGGTAATGTTTTACTCTATTTGAACCTTTTCTCCCTCTTTCAAACTCATTTCTCATTGAATGTTATTGTAGTCCCTATTTCATTCTGTACACTAATACTAACATATTATACTGATACTAACACTAATTTTGATTTTGTATTGATTTAGAACTTTTAGTTTTGTATTTTGCTTTTGTTTGCTTGCTTTTCTATAATATCTATATTTGATTTATTTAAAAGTGGAATGAAACACAAAAATGAATATCTCATTTGCCACAATAGTTATTTGTCAAGATTAGATAACAATCCACTCACTCTCACCATCTCAAGGTGAGTGGTTCTCATGTTGCAAGTTAACGATTTGACGCGTGACATCATTTGCTCAACTGAGCTCAGACAGGCTGTGATGATATAAATGACTAACAAGTTAATACCTATTAGGTGAGAAACAGGAGTCCGGTATATACTTTGAAAATGGGTGAATATGGTATCGGTCCTTACCAGTTTGAACCAAGAAAGTGGGATTTTGAAGATTTAAACCATTTTGATAGCAATTCCAAAACAGTCAGTGTGAACACCAACAACCATGCTGGTTCTATCAATTGGTGTAACTGTAAGGAATGTGTACCAATGAATAATGGTGAGGAAAGTGGTGTTGTTCAGACTATAATAATAACTGGTGTTTTGAATGGTTTTATCAAATGTAAGCATTGAAAATATTGCCATACCCAGTGATTCACAGAAGGTCTTAAGTTGCTGGAACAATATACCATATAGTAACAAAGAACTTGCTACCAAAGTTTTTCCTTCCAGGTTTTTTCCTGATACATTTTGTGAGTCCAAAGTGAATGAATTACCCCAATGACACACTGTTTTAAAATAAAAGTAGAGTTGTCCAACCAACTGTGAAATACTCTACTGTAGCTTCATTTTCATGTATGGTGAAACATTCTTCTTCATCTTCTTCTTTGTTCCTCATTGCCACTTCTATCCAAATCTTAAGTGTCGGGTTCGTAAACATTGTCATTCAGCTTATCATGATCTTCCTTGTCATTGCTTGTTTTGTAGTTCTTCAGGTTCCAATAACATATATCTCCTTATGATTTCAGTACCTAGTTCAAATTGTACTTCTGACTTTTCTTCCCATCTCCTATTTTGAATTCTCTTTCACTATTTTATCATCATTGCCTTCTTTCTCAGTCTTGTTGCAAGTAACACTATCAAAAAACTCAGATATAATGCACTTACAATGTCTAGCTTTGTATTGTTCTGTACTTTGTCATTTGCTCTTGGATGGAGATGATGAAGGATCAATTGTCTTACTAGAACGTGATATCTGGAAAATATCTTCATTTTTCCTTATAATAGGAAGTTCCAGGTTTTAATGAAGGCCCTCTGAAAGTTTGATCCATCATAAGCTGTGTGTTTAATAATTGTGTCTGTTCATTAGCATGCCCTTAAAATGGAAGGAACATAAACAAGAACTGGCAATGGGCAAAACAATATTTTCTTTTGCCAAATTCTACCCCATATACTACATCTTTTGGGAGACTTGTCTCAGTTTGGAAATGAGTGAAAATGAGTTCCCTTGTGTGTTTCACTTCTCATACTTTTTTTTTTTTAAACTAACGTCCTCCAACATAATGTCATATTGGACAGTGAATGAATGAAACGGGTGAAATGATGCTCAAATGAGCTCCATGGAGCTTTAAGTTACCTGACATTTGTCTTCTCAGGATAAGGGAAAACCTTGGAAAAAAACCTTACCCAGATAACTTACCCTAAGCGAGATTCGAACTCGCGACCTCTCGAACATGAGGCAGACATGGTAACCATCACACTACCTGGCAGGTATTTCTCACGTTGTAGCCATATGCACAACATTAAGGCATTTTATTTTTCACAATATTAGGTTGTTTGTATAATACTAAACTGACTTAGTAACATCATCACCAAACCACCACCTTAAAGTATACTATTCTTGTACTTAAATACCAAGAAGAACAATTTATAATAATGTAAGCAGCAGTAACCAACCTGTGAAATTCCATGTGCTTACAGTATGCAGATGGAGTTGATGATGTATGAGGTGTTTATCATTTTGCTTGCACTGTGGTAATGGTATCACACAGTAAAAGAACAATCTTACCACTGCATTTTATAAGGCATATCCTTCATTTAGAAAGAAACATGCTTTTTGTGTTTCATTATCTTTTAAGTATTTATTGTCCCAAATGCTGAGAGAGTTTTTAAATGATGAATAATAGCACCAATTAGCACAAAAGCTTTTAGCAGTTGAGGTTTACCTCCTAATGTGCTTCTATAAGTAAGGAAAAAGCTTTTACCCAGGTAATTTAGTGCAACCTCTAAGAAAACTAGACCCAAGAAATGAATTAGACTTGGTAACCTAAAGGATATGGTATTGGACATACTTTTGAATATGTAGAACATCACAAGGCTGCATTAATAATGGAAGAACAAAACAGTTACAAAGCGGCTGCATGGTGTTTTGTCTGTATCCTCAGCACTCATTGCCATCTGCTGCTATCATAGACCATACAACAATTTTAAAACTGCTTTTAAAGGCTCTACTTGCCCACATTCATGGGCATCACAAACGGGGGGCAAGGGAGGGCCACGGCCCCCCTTAGAAGTTGGTGAACTTAATGTGCAATCAATTACCGACTATTAAACTATTATTTTAATTAAGAACAATTGTTATTTAGCACAAATGAATATGGTTATCTGCAACAAATATAAATTTTGACTATAAAATAATGAATAAATAATATATAATTGCAAACTTCCAACATGTGGCCCCCCTCTGGAAAAAAGTCTGCCGACGTTCATGCCTACATTATGAAAGGAGATGCTGAAACTAACCACCGCCATTATCCGTACATTTTTGGCAGCTCTTTAGGAAACTATTCATCACTCGCTATAGTTCATGTTGAGAAATGCTGACAATTTCCTGATGGATATTTTGTTCTAAGTCTTCCAGAGTATGTGGGTTTGTCTTGTACACTTTACATTTTAAATTACTCCAGAGATAGAAATTGCAGGGGGTTAGGTCAGGAGAACAAGGAGGTCACAAATTTCTACTAATAATTCTGTCCTGAAACACGCTTTTAATTGTCCTCATAAAAAAACTGGCCATATGACATGTCAGTAAACTCTCTAAAAGAAGGGACAAAATTGTATTCATGTATGTATGGACATAAAGTGTTGACAAAAAATTAGCTCTATAACTCAGAACCTAACATTGTTCATGAAGTAGCCCTTCATGACAAAAAAACTGCTGTATTGTCATAGGCGTGGCAAAGGGGGGGGGGGGGGGGCAAGAGCGGCTGCGGCCCCCTCTTGAAAGTTAGTAAATGTAATGTGCAATAAATTACTATTAGACTATTGCTTTATTGTTGATATAAAGAACAGTTTTTATTTAGCCTAAATTAATACACTTATCCACAACAAATACTATAACTCATCTTTTACAGTTTTTGGCAACAGAATAATGAATTAATATTATTTAATTGAATTGGTTGGCAGAGAAAGGAACTAAGTCAATTTTTTTTACTTTTCAGGAGAGACAAAAAACTGTTTAGCCAATAAACTTATTTTCAGAAATTTCTGTTTGATGTTTAATTGTATTCTTTATTGCAGTCCAGTAAATACATATACATGCAATCACTTAATTCTTAGTAAATATTGCAAAAATTGATTTTGAAAAAATTGACCCATACGATGATAGGTTTATTTGCTTAAAAATGTAGTTTTTGTAACAATATTGATGTTCAGCATGTTGAATGACATAGATACAATCTTTGTCCTGAATAAAACAACACAACATGAAAAAGCACATTAACATTTGTAGTACATTAAAAATTTTGGAGAAGTAATTTGCAAATTACGGTACCTGATTCATTCAAGTGTACCTAAAGAATGTTTTAGGAAATCACTGGCCACTGCAATAGATCTTCATAAAATTTTTGTGCATCTTCCCCATGTACACATTTCACCAGCTTTTGTATGTCCTCCATTTTCTTTTTCTGAATGGGCACTTTGAGTTGTGGATAAGCTGGCTCCAGGCCCATGTGAAACGATTCCTTCTTATTTCTTGAAAAATCCTTACTTTCTGTTTGCATAGAAATCACATTCTTTTTGTAAAATTGTGGCCACCACTTGCCAAAATTCATAATGCTTTCTGTTTGTACCAAAGTCACAGTTATTCCTGTAATACTATTAGCTATCAGCTCTACATATTCTTAGGGAGTATAAATTCTATCACATTTTGAGATTTTTCTTTTAAAAGTACACCAAACACTCGATCACATGGAAGGAATGAATACTCCTCTCCGGAAATCGATGAACGATGTTATTCATTTTTCTCAGCTGTGTCAATGCTAGGCACAATTGGATTAGGGTGTGATTTTTGCTTTGCCTCGGGGCTCCATCAGAGAAGAAGTGTAGTTCTGTAATATTTTCTGGCAGAGTAGTGTTGATATAGTCGTATAAAAAGGAACATACTTCATTGGTCCCCTTCTTTCCCTCACCTTCATGATACAGATGCACAATACAATGCCTGGATTGGATATTATAAATGCTAAAACTGTTTACCCATAACTGTCTAAGGTAAAATGTTTCTTGTACAGGGATGTTTGGTAAATTCAAATTCTGCATAAAGTCAAATGCCAATCCAGCAACATGGTCATCTCTATTTTGTTCCACTTGCTTCATGGCAGTATAAAATCACTTACTCCTAAGCATGTGTATATCAAGATCAATTTGTACTGCCCTCTTGCTACTGTCAGTAACATGAGGGCTCTTTATTTTGGCTTCTAGTTCCTCGCATTTGCTGCAAACATCAATTTGTGGGCAGCCAAAACCATAATTAGCATTTTCCAAGAAGTACTTTCTGTAAAAATCATACTTAACATTGAACTCTGGATATTTTGGCCTGAAAAGATCATGCATACTTTTAATATTCAAATGTGTGTCCAAGTATTTTATTTCTTTGCCAGCATAGTGGGTGGTCCTAAGGGGAAACAGTTGGATATGATCATGTATTGCATTCAATATATTTTCTGTAGTTTTGATGGTGCACTCATTTTCATCCCGTTTATCCCTTGGAATTTGTCCTTTAATAAGAAGACTTGATATGTGAAACACTCACTTCTGTGATAATACATGAAGATTAAGAAATGCTTGCTTGCAAACGCCCATGCGTCTACCTTCTACAACAACAAATAATCAAAGAATGCTGTCTCTTGTTATCTGAAGGTTTTTGTTGCTGTTTCCTTGGTCACCTTTGCTTCACCTTTTTAACAACAATTAGCCCTTGTATAGGTTGCGCGTTCGTTCTTGACGAATGACCTTGAGCAGAAATCCAATGAGTGAGCCTACCCTTAATAAACAGGTCAGCAAATGTTTATGCTACGATAACAGACACCTCTGTTTTCCTCTGTCGCGTTTGTGTATACAGTCGACTGCAGAAGTTTTGTGCGGTACGGATGTATGTATGCATGCAACAAAAATAGCAATTCAGACGAGGGAGAGATGTCGGGAATAGAATAAATGCAAGAAAGTTAAGTGGAAACAGTTATAGAGGTATAGTGTATAATACGTGTGGCTGATATTACTGCAAGTGTCATAAATTGATTTGTAGTGTTGTACTACTTCAGCTCAGAAGCATGCGCGTCATCTCACTGCAGACCGTACCTCCTCTCTCTCGTTCCCGCAAAAGCTGAGTAGAGACTCGCATTCAACCTTTCATATATAATTTTCATTCGTCAAGAAGTAACGCGCGACCTATAGATGCATATCTTGAGCATTTTTATCTTCTATGTTAAGAAAATCTGACAGAATTTTCAGTCATTGCATATCATTAATACGGTGGATGCATTCCATCCGACACCTGAAAATAGTATTGAATTACATTAGTATCAGTAATAAAGCTCTCTGTAAAATATAAAAGTAATGCATTGTATATTTCATGCGCAATAGTTATTGTCTCATTTACTTACTTGCAATCTGCTCCGACACTTTTCCTAGGTACAGGATTGCCCTGATAGTTAAAGTAGGGTAGTCCATGAACTCTTGCATGTTTTATTTTTTTCCTTTTGTGGTGCTCCTCATTTCTCTTTCTTTTTGGTGACATGATTCCTTCACAACAACAAGCATCTGACTAAACAGTTGCAGTCTCAAATGCAGAGAAACAAAAATGATTACATAGACGTAATATGCCACCCATTGTCGAAGCACATTCTTGATGCAACAGGAGCGTCTCGCTTGCAGTCAACATCAAAGAAATGAGGAGAAACGAATTAAGTCACTGACATAGTTCCTTTCTCCTCCTGATGAATGCACAGAGACTCATTTTTCTCCACTAAGCAGTCATTGGACATATTTTCTTTCAACACAGGGTGATATATTTCAGTCGAATTAAAGTGAATGCGCGGAAAAATTTAAAAAGTGAAAAAGATGACTTAGTTGCTTTCTCCACCGACCGATTCAAATGTAAACTTCCAACATGCAGCCTCCCTGAAAAAAAGTCTGCTGACACTCATGTGTATTGTGCACCATTAGTGGAGAAAGGTTTTTCAGAGTTCCAATAAGCGATTTTTATTTCTGGAGTAACTTAAAACATGAATTGTACAAGACATACCCACAATCCCAGGAAGAATTAAAACAATATATCCACCAAGAAATTGCCAGCATTTGTCAAAGTGAACTAGGGCAAGTGATGGATAGTTTCCTAAAGAGGTGCCAAAAATATATGGACAAAGATGGTTGCCAGTTTCAGCATCTCCTTTCATAAAGTTGGTAAGTAAAGCCTTTAAAAGTTGAGAGGTAGAACTGGAACTTAAAAATTCAATGCCACAACTGGATTTGAACCACAGACCTTCCGCTTACCAGGCAGCTGCTCTAACCATTGAGCTATTGTGACAAACTGCCAGAATGGCATTAAATTCTCAAACCAGTTCGTATTTCTCCTGGTTAACCACAAAGGCAGTCTCACATCAGAGACAAATTACCCCAATGGTGACTTACTATTGTAAGTACTTTATGTCCCAGGATTAAATAACCTTCAGATGGTAATCCTGGGACATAAAGTACTTACAATAGTAAGTCACCATTGGGGTAATTTGTCTCTGATGTGAGACTGCCTTTGTGGTTAACCAGGAGAAATACGAACTGGTTTGAGAATTTAATGCCATTCTGGCAGTTTGTCACAATAGCTCAATGGTTAGAGCAGCCGCCTGGTAAGCGGAAGGTCTGTGATTCAAATCCCAGTTGTGGCATTGAATTTTTAAGTTCCAGTTCTACCTCTCAAACTTTGTCCACACACGGCTTGTGTGTTTAAAAACACCAACAGAAAGTTTGTTGGCATAAATAAATAATAATTACCTTTAAAAGTAGTTTTAAAAATATTGTATAATTTCAACCGCACATTCTATGATAGCGGTAGACAGCAATGAGCGCCAAGGGTGCAGACAGGCAAAACACCACACAGCCAGTTTGCAAACTGTTTGTTCTCCTGGTACACAGGGTCTTCAAAGCTGTATAGCAGGTAATGTACATGTAAAGCATGGTCAAATGGTAAATTTGATAAGCTATCATTAGTGCGTTGGGTTCATGTGTAAACTTAAAGGTTTCTGGGGTTGGCAATCATTCTGTCATAAGAATAACTTCATATATAATCTAATTTAGCATATAATAATTATTTAGTATGATAAAATTATGTTATTATTTAATAACTATTATTATAAAAGTGGCATAGTTGGGTATTATTAGGTACACAGCTCATTGTAGCCAAGACACCTTGAGATTAAACCTTTTAGTGTTGAAAAGGATTTTGAAGTAAAGTATTATTATTGATGTTAAACAACATGTAATACTGACAGTATGTGTACAGCCCTTCTGTTTGAGGTATAAATGTTCTTTTTCTTAATTTAAAGAAATTGCTGATATTATTGACTCAAATTAAGTATCAGGTGACAGAAATATATAGTTTGATAAATATAGCAAACCTATTAAACATTTTCACAAATTACAAAGATGATAATTGTGCTAACAAATCTCCAGTACGTAACACTGCATGTTTGAATAACATACTTACAAATGTTACAAAGGAGAGTTGTAGCATTAATGTGTTAGGCTATGTTATCATATCATAATTCATCACCTTTCATTTTAAATATTGCTCAAAAGCTTGTGAAAAAAGCAGCAAACACTGCCTTTCAGACCAGAGATTCTGTATCCAGTAATTTGAATAAATGTAGGAAGGTATTAATTTAGTTGATGAAGATAATCCAGGAAGTAATGATCATTTGTGTATTCCCACTGTGCAGATTGCTATTGAACTTCTATCCAAGGCTGAATGGTTTCCTCAACATCTTTTCTCAGTGTTGTGCAAGTTTCAGTGGAGATAAGTGGTTATTGTGCATTCTGTGATTTTTGAATGCTCCAAAGTTGAAACCTGTGGTTATTTGCCGTCAAACCAAAGGAAGTGTACGGTGATGCAATAATAAATGAAAGAAATGTTTGAAATGCTCAACAATGGATTCAAAAATGTGTATGAAGAAGCTCAATCTGAGCATTTGTCACTCAATACAGTGATTTGAAGAACTTTGTGAATAACAATATCATTTAAAACAAATGTATAACCCTAGATGAGTTGCAGATTCCTTTCCAAATATTCCTCATTCATTTTTTGGTGAAATATGTTCATACATCTTCACCTAATGGAGTGGCAGCAACCAAATACAACAAGAAAATTCTAAAGCTCATGAACAGACATGACAAATGCTTAAATAATAGACGTAATTATGTGGGAAAACAAAGTAAGCTTCAATTTTGTGAGTAACACATGTGTCTTTTGTTTTTTATTAATATGTATTTTTCTGAATATATTAACCCATTATTAGACTGTCTATTTATAGACTATTATGGATCTAATTTTTTTTTTACTTGGTTTACATGAATTCTCAAGAGTTATGTTGGCCATGTGTGTCATCATTGGTGTTATCTAATTATGTGAATACATTATTGTCTCTTAAAAGCTAGAATACTGTGTAGTTTATTAATTTACAATAATAAGGATCATATCACCATAGTGCCTGCAAAAGCATATTATTGTCTTTTTTTCCTTTGTTACTTTTCCCTCACAACTTTCTGTAATATAATAATAAACTCTCTATAAAGGTTAATATTATTGCATCAAAAAAAGAATGTGCCAGTGTAGCAATTCTAATGCTGAAAATCTGAGTCTAAAATCAAGTGCTCTACTTGTAAACTGCTGGGCACATGTGTTATCTCACATAAGCACACAGAGAACCTAGCATGATGCAACAAATAGGGACATTGTTACTTCCGTAATAGTGCCCAAGCATCTGCCATATGTGTTATTTGTTTCCTACAGTTTTCTTGTGTGAAACACAGTGAACTGGTGTTCAACAGTATTCTATATTGTATTCTTTGAAGTGATGATAACATGTAAGCACATGGATTTCTGAAGTACATATGTATGTCTTATAGTTATTATTTTGGGGGATAAGTTTGTAATTCTGTGCTAACAAAAAATGCAAACAATAATATGCAAGACCTTGGTTATTACTTTTTTTTTCTTTTTTTTCTTTTTTTTTTTTTTTTTTTTTTTTTTTTTTTTTTTTTTTTTTTTTTTTTTTGCTTTTCAGTATTTTTAGATTACACTCAGAGATATGGCGTGTAACAATTATAACATCATATTCAAAGGAATTCTGCTGGTTACTATAAGTGATGATAATGTTTCCATTGAAATTCATGATGCTTATGATACAATTGATGTGATTCTTCCTCCTGATCCAGACAGTCTGATTGATGAAGATGAAGCGCTACAGGTATAGTAAATATGATTGGTGTTCCCAACCCAGTTGAAGTGCATTTCACTGCCTCTAAAAAGAGTGACATACAGGAAATGAATGACTAGATTTGAAAAGTCAACAAAAAGAGAGGAAACTTTGAGACTGACCAAGATAATATAAAGAATGTGTTTCCAAGTTCACAAAAATTCCAGAGTATGACATACTTCAAATAAAAAATGGGAAGAAATGAAAACAAGTTTGAAGGATTGCATGCCATTTGAGATTCAGTAAAAATTGTGATGTAACACTCTGCACAGATGTACTGACTCTTACCACAATTGATAAAAAGCTTGTACCACACCAAATGTATCAGTTTATAAGTGGTTTGGCTTTAAATGGTCTGTAATTGCTTTAAGAAATAAAGCTTCACGAACTTGGCAGAAATATATTCGCTCATCACTACAGTATGTTTTGATACTGTTAACACCCAGCAGTCTATTTTTAGACCGGGTTATTTTGGGGCACTGGGTGAATAAAAAGGCAAACAAAATATAGTGTTGACATACTGTATGCTAAACCAATACATATCTTTTTTAATTTTTGAAAAAAAAAGAATAATTTGGGTGTTAATGAGTTAAAACTATTGTTATTTCCTGGATTATCATCATAATTAGACGAAAGTGCTAGGTGGAAAGTATGTGACAGCTGAAGAGCCTTTTGAGCTTTTCATGGTAGTTCTCATAGATTTATTTAACAGTGCCTTTGAAAGGAGAACTTCAATCAATATGCACTACAAATAGAGACAGAAGTATAAAGGCTCTTAATTGAAAAACTGCAGTTCCTGAAGTAATGAAAAATAAACCTGAAAATTCAGGGAATAAAACCAGAGCAGTGTGGGGGTTAATCAGTCATACAGTCATCGCGACTGAAGTATGAATGCACTGGTAGTGCCAGCATTACTTCTCCAACTTTTTTTTTATTAACCTGTTTAGTCTACATCCCTCAAATTACTCTCACAATTGCAGGGTGGGAGGAAAGTTTGAAATCTAGTCAGCAATGGCAGATGCTAAGTTGTCATTTATTAGATATAAAGTTGAAGTAAGAACGGTCTCTTTGTTCAATCAGATTATTAATGAGCTATGTAACAAGATTATTTAATTTTAAAATAAATAAAAGAAAGTTGTTGTTGTTGTTGTTGTTTTCTAGTGCCTTGCATCTGGCAATGAAGCCATTAGCATTCGTGCTTTCCAATACTTTTAAACTGTAGTTCCTTCTGATCTTAATGCTTCACAGGTCTTCAAGTGTTCTTCATTCATTTCTGCTGGATCGTTACACAGGACACATATTGGTGAGGCTGAGATACCTATTCTGTACAGATGACTTGCCAAGCAGTCATGACTTGTCAATAGTCGGAAGGCTGCAACAGCTGTTTTCCTCGGTCTCTGGGGGATTATATCTGGATTGGAAAGTAGTGTAATCCATTTTTTATCTTTGGCATTTGTTTCTATTTCTTGTAGGTATGAATGACAAAAATTTTTAATGATCAAGCGTTTTATTGAGGAATATGAGAAATTGAATTTAGACTTTTGTTTTATTGTTGTGCCTTTCTTTGCAAGTGAGTCTGCAGCTTCGTTCCCCATGACTCCACAGTGTGCTGGAATCCATTGGAGATGAACAGTCTTATTAACTTTTTGGAGTTGTGTTAACATTTTGTAGCATTCTCTAATTTTTGTTGACTTCTTTGTAGTATTTGAACATATTCCTTGAATTGCAGCTTTAGAATCTGAAAGAATTACTGCTTTGTTAAATTTATTTAAGGGAAGATTTAATAATTGTCGGAGAGCAATGTATATAGCCTCTATTTCTCCATCATAATTTGTTGTGTCTCTGCCAACAGAATGATAAAAGGAAAAATGTGAACATGTAACTCCAGCTCCAGTAAGGTTCTCCTTGGAGGATCCATCAGTATATATGTGCAGCCATTCTTCTGTGGGATACCTAGTATTGATTGTTTCCAGAGCTAGAAGTTTTTGTATTTCTTTTGGTGTGTCTGATTTATTTATTTCCTCTATTAATTCCAAATTGAAGGTAGGTTGCAATAATTCCAATGGATTTTCTCTTATAAGTAGATTTTCTCTGGTGTTAGGAATGTTCAATTTGGATTTAATCTGTGTTACCTTTTCTAGGAAACTACTATGAGTTTTAAGGATTGAAGGGGGGAGGTTCTCTTCTGTCCATTTAGAGTTTGGCAGTCGTAACATTTTCTCGTGTTGGAGCAATGCTTGTTCTATTTTTGTTGTTATTGATGGGGTCCGTGTTAAGGCAAGCATGGCATCAATAGGTGTGGATTTAACTGCTCCAGTGATTAGGCGAAGAGCCTGATTTTGTATTTGTTCAAGTTTATTGATGTTAGCATTTGCTGCTGTTATTAAAGCTTCAGAACAGTACAAGAGGTTTGGTTTAATATACATTTTGTATGTTGTGTTAAGGACTCTCCTTGAGCAGCCCCATTTAGCACCAGCTAACCTTTTCAGGATTTGCAATTTCTTTTCAACCTTTTCCGAGATGTTTGTTATATGTTTTTTCCAACTTAGCTTTCTGTCGAAAGTGATGCCTAAGTATTTGGCATCATCAACTGCTTTGAGTGGTTTACCATTATAATTTATGCTAATATTAACTGGTTTATTTGCTGACGATGTAGTCATTTGGACTTCAGGCTCTTCAAAAAAACCTGAATTAATTAAAGACAGAATAGAAACAGCCCTAAACAAAGTACATGAATGGAGCTCCAAAAACCTCATGACTATCAATGTGGAAAAAACAAATAAAAGAAAGTAAGATTTGGTATTTAATGCAGATTTAAACATTTGGGACTAACAACTGGGTAGGGGATGTTCGACAGCAATGAAGGTAAGAAATAGTTGAAATGTGGCTAACTTGTCGATGCAACATATATACTACTGCCACTAGTAGTAACTTTCTTTCACTGCACATCAACTAGCACATAGTACTACCAACACTAACATTGTGGAACTAATCACATCCATGGGACTTGAAAGTTTAAGGATAATTTTTCTTCAAGCAAATACTGAGCTACTGTAAAATTTACAAATAAATTACCGAGCAACATATCAACCTAAGTTACTTGCAGTTATGGTCACCAAAAATAGTGCATAGAAAGCAGAATAAAGCATTTTGATGTCACATTCATAGAACCATTTATTTTTTGTGTGAATGTCCCATTTAATTCCTATGGTTAACACTGTCACCTTTTTTTTTTTTCTATATTAATTTGCAGATCAGTAGAAGGTCTAGTTACATATTTCAGCTTCACTTTGTATTTTAACAATGATGTAGAAAATGGACTACTTAGTAAAAACTTTCTTCATTCATGTTACCTACATTAAAAACACAGATCACGTGCTCCTGAATTTTACAGTTTTCCTAGCAGAAGCAGGATTAATCTTTAGTCATCTGCTGTAGCAGTATTGGCAATGCAGGTAATGTTATTAGAAAACAATGATTAATTTAAATTTAACTATGAACAATGGGATGGATGAATGAATGGATGTGTGGAGTTTAAGGGCCAGTTGAAAAGTGGGCCATTTGGGCCCCATGAACAATGGCAAATGAATGATGAATGTGATATTGCAAAGCATAGTTTTTTGCTAAGTTTCACACTGCAAAGTAGTGATACGTGCCTTATTTCTGTCTCAATGCACCATACTTTGACTTAGGTTATGTATAAGTTGGTACATGTGCTGTCAACGATAGCTGTGACAGAAACTAACTGACACGGATTTTGCCCACCTGCTTACCCCTCCACTTGCCTCCAGTGTCAACAGTAAATGTCCACAATGCTGTTCATCCATACCAAAAAACAAGCTGGCACAGATCCATAGAATAGTAACATAATAGTGTTGCAAACTTAGAACCACAAAGTAGCAGTCCCTTCTATGGCTTTTCATTGTTAGGCAAGACATTTCATTGGACCTTGAAGAATATTAAACCTAACTACATTTGGAGTATGCAATTTAAAATATGCATTCACCCCCCCCTCCCCCCCGCTTTTTTAAGTTAGTGTCATGGCATGGAGGTGCTACCTCCGGAGCTGCCCCTGCATAATACAATATGGAAAAATAATAAGCATACCATAAATAATGCTATAACTCCTGATTCATTTAACACTTTTGTTATGGAATAAGAATACTGGTCATTCTATTTTTAGTACATTTAGATGGAAGTGTGAAGCATTTGGAAATGGTGTTTCTGCTTTAGCAGCTTTTGGGATTTAAGTAAGTCTGTGTGCAACATGAATTGCATATTTAAAAATGTAAAAAACTTGGAATAAAAGGCCAATCTTTAAATATTTTTAAACCATATTTAAAGGACTGGGTATAAAATGTTTAATTGGATCACAGGACTCTCAAGTTGAAGTAATAGATATTGGTGTATGACAGGGCTCTATTGTAGGTCTGATTTTATTTCTGATAATGAGAGATCATCTGTAGTTCTACACGCACATCTATATATATATATTGATCACAAAACTTTTCTTAATAGTAACAAAGCCTATGAATAAAAGCTCAGTCAGTCAACCTTAAAATGAAACAGGTGCAACTTTGGCTTGATCATAATAGCTTCCTCATGAATGAAAACAAGATTAAAAATAAACCATTTTGTTTTAGAACTATGTATGAGTATATCTACTAAAGGCAAAAACATTAAACTGCCTGGAATAAATATTGGAGCTCCATTGATATTGTATGTTAGCAAATCTCATCAAGTATGTTTAAAAATATTATGCTAATGTAACTTATTTTCATCCTTTTACAATGTTTTAAGTGTGATTTCATACTTTGCAGATTTTCAGAAGCAGTGCAAGGCCCTCAGAAGTAGTTACTATTAAAAAATGCAATTTTAAATGATAAGTTCTCATAAAGATCAACATTGTGAAGGTCTTCTCACAATAACAACAGTTCTTACTGCAGTCCCAAAAAACCACTGACAATGCTTAGCATAATGTGTGGGATGGCATACTGATTGGTTTTCAAAAAGAAACCCATGTACAGGAATGCACAGTTTGGATGCTGGGGAGTGTTGAAATTCAAGAACAAATGATTGTGACAATTTCTTAAGATTCCCTTTGGTGTCTTAATGTGCAAAATATGCAACCCTTTAACCATCTGTGTACAGCAGATGAGTGACCTGAGCCTAATAACATTCCTGCGATGCACTACATCTCTCCATAGAGTCCTTGATTCACATTCTACTGCGTTACTTGTGTAGCTTCTAGTACAGTAACATTTTAACAGCAGTGCGACATGTACCAGTACACAGCTGGAAGTGGCTAACATAAGCTCCAGCACACTTTGATGTAAATATACAGAATCACCTCAATGTCCCATATCCAAATCAATGGATTGGTAGAGGTGGACCAGTTCCATGTCCAGCACAGCCACCAGATCTGACACCTGTCAACTGTTTTCCGTGGAGTTGTATGAAGAGTACAGTGTATGGAACTTATGTAACATCAGTGGAGGACCTTCTGGTTGAGTACATGGACCAATTGAAGATCTCCAAAGACAGCTGCATGTATTGGGTTATGTGCCTGAGGCTCAGTGCTGCCGATATAGGCTCTGCAATGATGTAGGTGGTACAAAGTTCAAAGCCTGTGTGTAATGTAGACAGCTCAATGCACTACTCAAGTTGGATTAATTGACAAAATCTGAATGCACACCCATATCATACTTCAATGAGTTACAGCGTCTAAACTGTGCATTTCTGGATATGGCTTCCTTCTTGAAAACCAATTAGCTTGCCATCCCATACAACATATTAAGCATTGTCAGTGTTTTTGGCATACCCTGTATATTTATATACACACAAAGCTATTGTTACAATATAAAAATTAGAGGTGAAACTATTGCTAATGCAGTTGATTACATTTTCCTAAACCAAGTAGAAAGCAGAATAAGTATTAAAAAGAATTCAAAGTACTTCTAAGTCATGACTAGAGGGCAGAAGATTATGCAATAAGCCATAAGTTTAGTGTTCATGGGTTCTAATATTACAACTCTCGCATATTCACAGATACGCTAATGTGCGTGCATATACGATGGCTACGTGGTACCAATTACATCATTGATTCTCCGTGTACCACTAATACATATCGCATGTGACTGCATGCGGTTCTGCGCTCTAGTCATGACACTATGAAGCACTATAACGTAACCAAGAAAGAATACATCAAATTTCATACTGTCAGGTGTAAAGATAACATATGTTATAGTTTTTAAAAATTATTATGAAGTCAGTACTATGCAAAATAGTAATACTTTTCTCCTGCTGTATAAAGTATAAGGGTAAAAGGAATAAATTTATTTTCATAAAGAAATTATACCAAGTGCTGTCTAGCCATCTCCCTGAATAATAGTCACAACAAAAGAAAAAATGTTATCTTCTGGAAATTTGATAACAAATTAATCTTGGTAAACTTTACTGTAACCTTAGAAAAATGTCTTAATATATCCTTATCAAAAAGCTTTATTGAAGTAGATATTCAAAATAGCGACAACTACTGCTGCACATACTGTTAAAATGCGCTATTGCATACATTCTCTTACAGTTTGTGCTTTCTCATACATCTTATCTTTCATGGCACCCCTGATAAAGAAGTCACAACCTCACCCTGTCCAGTCCACTGATCTGGAAATGTTTCATTAAGTACCTTCCTGCTGACACATGCAAAGAGTTCAGGACAACCTTCATGCTGAAAACATATTCATAAATGGGTATTCAGGTCCAAATTCTCCAGGAAAAGGGGTAGAGTGCCTGAAAGAAATAATGCATACTGTTCTCTGATCAGTACTTGTTGGTAACTTCTATGGTCTTATAATATGGGCATCACTAATACCACCCTACACATTTACACTCCACTGTCTTAGATGATAAATCTAATGAAGACAGGAAGGTTTTCCTGGACCAATAATGTTGAGGAGCTCTTCTTAAAAAGCAAATTATTAGCCTACAATTTCTGAAGAGAAAAATTGAGTTCTTCAACAGCCTCTAAATGACCTCTAAGATGGTATGTTGGAGAACAACTTATTTTCTATTTTTGAAGAAAAACTAGGTGTGCTCTCTTGGTATGTTCCACAGAAAAAGTATAACTTTGTGTTGAAATGACAGTTACTTCAGTTCACTGGAATATGTACATTTGTAATTTGGATGTGCCCTTAATGTGTAGATATTCCTATTCAGTTAGATTTGCAATATCTCACACAATTAAAAAAAATTTAGATTGCAGATATTAGGTGGGACACTTGTTATGTGTATGTATGTGTATCTATGTGTGCATACCTCTGTGTGTGTATATGTGTATGTGTGTGTGTGTCTTTGTGCATGTGCATGCACATGCATGTGTTTGTTTTCCAGTTTATACCTAAAAATAAGATGGAAATACGTCATCACGGACTACATAAAACTGATAAATGCAATAAAACCTGTAGGAATAAAACTATTTTGTACATGATGTTCCAGTTTATCTTAAAGCAAACGTACATACTTATATAAAAGGAGCTGTATATGCACACACCCATCAGACAAGGAATAACAATAAAATAGAAAGGTTTTATTACAGAATAGATAAAACTGCTAAATACTGCAAAACAGTGGAAAGGAAGCTGTCTAACAGCTTCCTATGGAAACAAGGAATGACAATTTGCACAAATATGTAAACAATGGTGTAAATGTTCTTCTTCTTTACCTGATTACCTTCCCCTTGGTAGGACTTACACCCCCTAGGACTTACAAGGCAGTGCCTACGGTCAGATGCCTGTCGAGGAGCAGAGGAACCTATGGAGCAGACAGAGTGAACATCTGGATGCGGACGGTCAGCCTAGCACTAAACGGTGTAAATGGCTATTAGAAAATGCATTTTATACTTTATAGGAGTTTCAAGGGGGAATTCGTATATATTGTATATAGGTAATAACTGGAATATGTTGACCAGTTAATTCTAAGCTATTATTGTACAATATACAATAGGGTCTATTGTAAATTATGAAATAACCAAGTAACTGATAAAAACTATATCATAATCACTATCATCGTCAACATCATCATTGCCTTCAGCAGCAGCAGCAGTAGCCAGATATGAATATGTGGCAGATTAAATTGCTTAGCTACCTATATACATGTTTCATCTTTTTATTTTGTATTTGTTGTACTATTACCCTATTACAATACGGTCTCTATTCTCAATAATTGAAAAACAAACACAGTGTGTCTGTTTTTTGTTTTCATCCTAATTCAAGAAACTAGAAGTGTTTGCTATGCTCTAGATGTATGCTACTGCATATCATTAGCTTGCTACTTAATGCCAGACCAGCAAATTCTGAAGTAGAAGTGCTGGAAAATTTAATGTACCTTTAACCCTTAGACTAATGAGAAAACACTTTTCTAAAAGCATCCACTATCAGAAAAAGAGTTACATCCATTATGAAAGTATATGCATGCCACAGAAAAGGAATAGATGAGGAATTCAATGTGTATTGTGGTGAATGTAAATGTATGCCCCTATGTAATAACCAGAGCTAGGACAAATATCCACTGAGTGGGGAATTAACATAATTACCACTCTACCCAGTATAGGTGAAGTGACACTGAACACATGGATCCAGAGATATACAGTTAACAGTTAGTAGTTCGACTACAGCACTGGCAGTGTGGATTTGATTGCTATGTGCTCTGTGTTTACGTCTTGTTCTGTACAATTCAAAGTTCAGTATGTCAGAATCATCACATGCTGCCATGTTTAAAACATTTGTGGGAGAGTTTGATACCCACAAATAATTTCTGCATGAATGGAGAAAACGTACAATATGGATCGTGTCATTCAGAAATATGAAATTATAAAGAGAAGTTAAAATTTTTAAAGCAACACTAATACAAAAAAAAAAAAAAACATAAATCACTTATTGCATTGTCAGATAGTAAGAAGGCAGAAGAATAAGAAGGTTCAGCACTATAATCAAAGTTCTTTGAAGATCTATGTAAAACAATGATACATACCAAAATACCATTTCACAAACTACAGCATCCTGAGCACAAAATCTTTACTAGCAAATGCACAAAACTATTTTAGAAACAGAGAATGAGAAAGTAATGCAACACATATATATTTATATTTTTAACACCACACATGTATCTGTTATGTCCATTTTTTAAACATTTGTTGTTACACACCTGGCTGTGATGTTTACAGCTCCAGGATTCCTGTATCAGCCTCTTCCCCTCTCTGGATTATCAATACATACTCGCAATGCATACACATTGCAAGCAAAAGGATATTTGTCCTAGCTCAAGTCATAATCTATAGTTGTGTAGATGTGTCATTCAAAATGTAATCTGTAAATATATAAATGGCTGTATTTAGGGTCCATAGAGCCTTAGACTGAACCTGTGGTTTAGGTCCTGCTGACGGGTCTATGTATGTACTACTTCTCAAGGAAAATATTTTGAAAATTAACCTGAAAAATTATATTTTAGAGCCATTCTCTAATTAAACACCAAAATAGAAACATATGGAACATACTGTGAAATTGTAGAAAATGTTAAGGTATCTACAACATTTATGCAGAAGTTAATGAATTAATGACGAAAAATAAAAAGAACTGAAGATCATGAAGGTATAATTTAATATTAGGCAATCACACAATGTGCATTGATATAGGTACATTAATACAATACATATTGCATGTAGCTTGTCCTGTTCATCTGTATTTGTTCCATCTGTCGTCTTTCATATTTCACTTCACTTTCACTTTGTCTATTTGTCCCCACAGCAAAATTTTCTAAAGGATCCTGTTCTCTTTTCACAGTCGCACTGATATCTTGTGGCTTGTTTCCCATATAACGTGCACATGCATTCTTTGCCTGGCTCATGATGTCTTTTTTCCTGACACATCAAGTAGTGGAAACCATGTGCTGCAAACTTTGTCACAAGATGCCTTAGTTCATAGTTTGGGCCCTTCCAGTCTTCCTTGGTCATTGTGTCCGTGATGTGGAAATCTTCCCATATTTCAGCTGTTTTCATTCAGTGTTCCTTCACTGTTTGCTTGTATGCCTCTGTTGCTGATAACAGTATTTGTAGTTGGAGTTCTTCTATCCACATTGTCTCTCTGTATATTTCATATGTCAAGCTGGATGGTGAGTACTTCAATAGGCATAGAATTTTCTTCATAAATTTCTTTTCATCAGGTGCTCCCATATCAGTTGCAGTCTGTAGGTTATTGTTGGCACTAGTTTTGCTTTGAACAATTTCATTGTTGTCTAGAGATATTTTGTAGAAACTGATTATCCAGGCTTGTGGGCCGTGGTCTAGTCAGGAAACTCCTTCCAGAAGTTTCGTCCGAAGCTGCGTCGAACATCCTCAGTGGCATTGCCTTAACACTCTCTTAGTCTTGGCGATGACTCACATGACTCGCCGAGACTAAGAGAGTGTTAAGGCAATGCCACTGAGGATGTTCGACGCAGCTTCGGACGAAACGTCTGGAAGGAGTTTCCCGACTAGACCACGGCCCACAAGCCCGGATAATCAGTTTCTACATTATGACACCGGCCGTGAAAGCTTACGTAGAGATATTTTGTTCAGGTGTTTCATGTCATACATGGCTTTCACTGCTGATGCTACTTTGTCCTTTATGTGCTCTGTAAATGAGGTTCCTTGAGTCTGTAGCTTTATACCCAGGTATTTGTAGTTCTTTATCATTTGCAGCAGTTCGTACTGTAGCTTTATGGTGTCTCCAACTGCATATCTTCCTGCTCTCTTGAAAGTCATCATTACAGCTTTTTCTCTGTTGAGTATTAGTTCATTGTTTTCTGTCCACTCTGCTATTCTATTTATTGCTGTCTGTAGGTTGTCTTGATACCATCACCATATCATCTGCGTAGATGTACATTTTCATTCCCTCTATCTCTGTTGCCTCAATCACATACATTGTTGCCACGTTGTAAAGGTGTGAGCTCATTGGGTTCCCTATTAACACTCCCCTGCTTTGAGTTATCAGTTCTGATATTGTTATATTGTCATCCACCAGCACTGTTGTTTGCCAAGATGTCTTTGGTTATTCTTGTTATTGGATTTTCTTCTCTGATTGCTTTTACTAATTTTTCTAGTGGTTTACTCCTGTTAATCATATTGTGTGCCTTGGTGAAGTCCATGAATACTGCATGTAGTTTCTCTCCAGGTCTACTTAGTTCTTCATCAATGTTTCTTTGTAGGCTTTCCATGGCTTGTAATGTGGATCTTGGTTTGCAAAAGCTGAATTGTTCCATGGGGAAAAGGTGGTTCACCATCTCTGTCAGCCTTCTTTTTGCCAGCATCATCATTACTTTGTAAAGGATGCATTCCATTGTTATTCCCCTGTAGGCGTTCATGTTGCCTGCATCTCCCCTCCCTTTGTATAGCATTTTGATCCTTGTACATCTTCATCTGTCTGGGATCATTCCTTGCAACATGCACACATTAAACAGCTCTGTCCACACTTCCAGCATCATGGGCAATGCACTTCTTAGCTGCTCATTGTATATTTCATCTGGACTGCATGTGTTTTTCTTATTTTGGTTATTAATTACTTCTTCTACCTCTTCTTTTGTGAAAATGTCCTTCCATTCTGCTTTCTGTTTGTTGCTGTCTCTTGTGGGTCTTGTGTTTTTCCCTCCAAGAATCTGCTTGAAATGATTTGTCCATGCTTCCATGGGTATTTCTCTTGGGAACTTGGGGTTCTTTGTTTTAAAGATGTGGTATGGGTTGTTTCTGCTTCTTCTATTTGTCACTTTCCTTGCTCCTAACAGTATTTGTTTTCCTCCCTCATATTAATTCTTTATAAGTCCTCCTTCTTTTGGTGTATTGTTTTACTGCATCTTCTGTCGGTCACTTGAGCACTTTATGCAGCATGTTTATTGCTTCCTTTCTTCCTCTGTGACATTCTTCATCAAACCATAGCTTTGCTGTTTGCTTGTATCGTACTCTTCCCTTTGCAGGTCTCTGCATAATGTTTTCCAATTCCTCTAATGCATTGTCTATTCTTCCTTCTTGAATCAATTCCCTTGCCCCCACCATTGCTCTGCTGATCCTTTCCAACCACACTACATCTATTTCTCTTGATTTAACCACTTTCTCATTTTTTACGGAGTGTTTCTCATTCATTTCCATCTCTGTTTCTACTGGTAGATGTTTCCTTGCTAGTCACAGTTCTACCTTTTGTGTCACCTTTTCCATGTTTTTCATTTGGTTAGCAGGATATCTATTGTGTTACTATCATTATGCTCTACGTATGTTTTCTTATTCCTGTTGTTTACCAGTGACATTTCTACTTCCTACATGTAGTTCAGTACTGCTTCTGCCTTGGTGTCGTACTTGTTCACCTGGCAATTCAGATCTCCTGTGATTATTACTAACTCTTCTTCCCCTATCCACTCCAGTGTAAGCTTATGATGTCCTCCTGACTCTATTCAGTTTGGAAGTATGCACCCACTACTGTGCACAACTATGTCTTTACTCCTAATATGCTGTCTCTTCTGTACTCTGTCCTGAAAGGAGCTAGCTGCTGTTTCAATAGGTATGTAATTCCACTTAGCACCCTGCCTCTCATTCCTTGTTTTGCTAGTACATTTATGCTATAGAACCCTTGTAGACTCCATTCTTTCATTAGGAACATTTCTGTCAATATTGTTGAAGGTCATGAAGGTATACAACAGAATTTATTAAGATTGTTATGAACAACAAGCTATATTAAGAAAAGACCAGAATATTTAGTTCATGTCCATATTCCCAAATATGCAAAAATCAATACCTATTTAAATATTAAAAATAATATATTCTAATTTTAAGTAAACATATCAGACAAATGCAAAATAAACAAAGGAAAGTAACAAATAAGCAAAGCTAACATAGATTTAATTCCAATACAATACTGTTCAAAATAATCAGACTTAAAATGAAAGTGTCAAATAATCTCAGTGGCTAATTGGTTTGCACCTATACTTCATTATAATGAAGTTCTGAGTAAAGCTAAAATTTGAACCTTTTTTGATCAACTTCACTTTAGAAAATAACCTTCTTTCTCTGCTGTTTGTGACCATGAGTGACAGATAAATTCTTAGAACAATCTCAATGTTAGGAAAACAATCTTTTAACTTTTTTTCTATGTCCACCTCTCCTGACTAATGACCTTTTCTTTTTCCTCATGATCTTTTTGAAAGTTGTGGTATAAAGTTTTAAACAGAACAATCCTATTTTCCAGTTGATTAACTCGTTCAATACCTTCTTTTTACAGAAATAAGATTATTATATTAGAGTTTGCCAACACATCATTACCATTATATTTTAACATTCCAAAGAAATTTAATGACCTAGTTGTCGACGGGCCCTTAAACCCAACTCACTCACTCACTCACTCCAAAGAAATTCTCCTAATTGCCTTAAGTGACACTGATCTGCAAATGTTTTCTTAATCACCGCTACTCTATTGTACCTAAGACAATTCTCTTTGATTAATTTTTCCTTCCAATCATTCGTTCTTCTACATTCCATCACAATTTGAACTTCATCATCATTATCCCCTCAGATTGGACATATACCTTTCATTATGTTTCCCCTTTACTCCTTTAGTTTCCACAATTCTAATCAAAAGCATACAATGGCTTCCCTCTCCTTTTTACTGCATATATCTAAATATTTGTCTTTGTTAGATTCAGTTTTAATCATTGTATATAAGGTCAATGTTCTCTTTTCATTCATCTCAGCCCAAATATTTTCACTATCCATATCTTCAAACCTAGATTAGATGTATTTCAAAAACCCCTTTATCATTCCATGTCTGTGACCCAATGTATTTCCTAATGCATTCTTCTCTAATTGGTCCTTTATTCTACTCAGCTGATTATCAGTACTCTGGAAAACATTTTAAAATATTTCCTTATGGTAATTGTCTTATCCAGCAGTTGGGGCTTAATAACATTTAAGTTGTTATTTAATCTGGTTAAGTTAATACAATTATTTAAGAGTTGAAAAGTTTTAGATATTTCATATGCACCACATATCTACAAGATGTCCCAAAAAATCACTGGCAGTGCTTAGTCTGTTGTGCAGGATGGCAAACTGATTAGTTTTGAGGAAGGAACCCCTGTCCGTAAATGCATGGTTTATGCACTGGAGAGTGTTAAAGTCTGAGAACAAACGGTTGTGACAATTTGTTAATTTGCGAGGTATGTTAATATGCAAGGTATGCAACCCTTTAGCAACCTGAGCCTAATAACATTTTTCACATGCACTACATTCCTATATAGAGTCCTTTGTGCACACCCTACTGCGTTACCTGTGTAGTTTCCAGTACAGTAATATTTTAACAGCAGTGAAACATATACCAGTACACAGCTGCAGAAATGGCTGACATGAGCTCCAGCAAACTCTGATGTAAATGTGGGAATAACCTCAACATTGCATATTCAAATCGATGGATTGGTAGAGGTGGACCAGTTCCATTACCAGCACGGTCGCCATATCTGGCATTTCTGAACTATTTTCTGTGGAGTTGTATGAAGAGTATGATGTATGCCATCCCTGTAACGTCAGCCGAGGACCTTACCGCTTGAGTCCATTAAATTGAAATTGAAAGCCTTCAAGGACAACCGCACATATTGGGTCATGTTCATGAAGTTCAGCACTACTGGTATAAACTCTGCAATGATGTAGGAGGTACACATTTCAAATCTCTTTTGTAATGCAGACAGCTCAATGTGCTACTTATGTTGGGTTCATTGACAAAATGTGAATGCACACTCATCTCACCTTTCAATGTGCTACAGCATCAAAATTGTGCGTTTCCAGACAGGGATTCCTGCATTGACAAAATGTGAATGCACACTCATCTCACCTTTCAATGTGCTACAGCATCAAAATTGTGTGTTTCCAGACAGGGATTCCTGCTTGAAAACTGATCAGTTTACCATCCCGCACAACATACTAAGCATTATCGGTATTTTTTAGGACATCCTGTATACAGGTCTATATGACTCAGGTGCATTTTGCATCATTATATATCTATATCCTGAAAAAGGTTTATTGTTCTGCATAGGTTTCAATTAATCTGTAACCTTTTAAATGTAGTACGTATCATTTAAGGAATCCAAGCAGCTAATTCATCCTTAGATATATATTTTCTTTAAGCACTTCTATTTGGTCTATTGCATTATGTATATGTAAACATAAACATGTTTTGTTATCATTTCAGCTGAATATGAGATAGGCACTCCTGTTCCGAATACACCCTGCAGTTTTATGGTCCATGCAGCAAGTAAAAGGCAGGGGGTAATTGTTTCCCCAACTTATCCTGGTGCATATCCAAAGGATCTTAGCTGCAGTTATCAGTTCCTGGGCAAAACAGGACAGAGGGTGCGAATAGAGTTCCGGGATTTTGATTTATTTTTTGGAGGACCTCAGTAAGTCTCTTAATTTGAGTTTAAGATTTATTTCACCCCTATGTACAGTTATGAGCAGGGGGATCTGTTGTAAGCCTGAATGGCTTTTAATGAAAGGGATTAGCTGCATTTCAAAATTTTTTAAATGTTAATTTTTAGTAATTTCTGAATAAAACATACTTCTTTGTTCTAAAACCTGGAATCTGTGATTGATATAAAATATGTAGTTAAGTAAGCAAGATATTGTTTTTATAAAAGATGCAGATATCAACTTTAGGTTCAACTGTGACTATTATGATCCATACTAAACAGAAAGAGAATTTTAAACAAATACATTTTCTAAACAACTACACTTAACTTGAATGGATCAAAAGGAGGAAAATCTTTAAGAGTTTTATACCACAACTAGTGTAAACACATTGCTCAGTAAGCAATTTTCTATTTGTGCTCATAGTGACAAGAAGGATGTGTTTGCTAGTAATCATTCTGTAGCATTTGTTAGTTACTGCATATTTTCCCCTCTTCTTACTTCCAAGAATACTTAGTTTAAAGTTCCTCCTATCACTTTTCCCTGACATCACTTCTTGCACTTCTGTAAGACTAAGCTAAAAAACACAATCTGTATTGATTTAGTTTACTTACAACTGTGAAATAATTTTGCAAAAATAATCTTAATACACAATTTCAAATGTAAATTGTTTTCAATAATTATAACAAACTAATGCAATACAATCTGTAACTTCTCTCAATGCATAATTTGCTTGCTCCTCACTTAAATGTATTTTCTGAAACTACATATAACATTCTCAAATAGCCAGTGGTTATGAGACTGTATGTCAGGAACTCAATGACAAATGACAGGAGCAGTCTTCACATCACAAAAATTGGTGTTCTTAATAAAAATTATCCCTATCAGCTCAAATGAGGATGAACTGGAATCACCTAAATGCATTATAAAGAAGAAAATTGATAATTATAACTCCAAATTGGCTAAAAATGTATTAAATTCCAAAGGAGAAAAATTCATAAAATGCCTGAGACTAACACATGAATTACCTCAAAGAATAATTGTTGCCTTTTTCCAGGCTTACGACTGGATATAAGTGCTGCAGCAACCACGTGCAAAACATTGCATTGCTACCATCATGTGCGCATGCACATACACGCACACATGCACACACAGAACTCACACATAACACACACACACATATTCAAATATGCAGACTACCTAAAAGTTAACATTAGAACCCCCAATATTTTTAAGTCTTAGAAGTAATGACAGCTGTAAATCGGATTCTTGTTTCATATGTTTTTAATCTGTGTTTCACAAATTTTTCCAGGAACTTTGCATGATCTCAAATGACTTTAAATTTGTTGCATGTAATGAAGGTTTTGAATCCAAAGCTTAAGCATTTATTGAACAAGGATAAATGCTGAATAAAATCGAATGACCCTGTGTTACCCAATATGTATGGACAGCCTACAATACGTAAAGAAACGAAAGACATGAAATTGATAGTAAACAAGTACACAATATGTATGCTCTAACTACAAACTATAAGAATGCCTTGTGGAGAAATTCAGCAGTCAGTTTGCTAACCTTGTATTAAAAGCTATTACTAACTAAACAACAAAATAAATCCACCTTTCTTCAGAAGATAAAGAGCTTTGTTTTGACATGGCGTTATTGTTTGCTGGTATAGTGATAGGCAGACTTATGTAACTCTTTAACAGATGACTACCTTCCATGAACTTTTAATGGAGAAAATTTTCAGGCAACTTACATCTCAAAGAAATAGTTTTCAAAGAAATTAATCTTAGTTTCATTGGTAAATTATGTTAGTAATACAATTGAGGTGGCCATAAACCTCTGTCCCCTTTCTTATTGGAACTGTTCAAGAGGTTTTAGAATCCATATTACCAAATGTTGCTGCATGTAATTAAGTATTGATACCAATAACTAGGTGATCATCACATTAACCAATAGATACATAGAAGACACATTGAAAGTAGTACATATCAAGTCAGAGTTAACATTTCCATTCTATAAATTGAATAAAATGACACCTTATCCTTCTAAGACAAAAATAATAGTAGGCAGCAATAAACTTACATTAGGCATCTATAGGAAAGTAACTCACACCACCCATCACATCAAATAGTTATTATCCAAAATCACATCAACATACTGTCTTCAACAGACTTCTATAAGTCTAGATCAGGCATGGGCATGAGAAAAGATATAGCGATTGAACTTGCCTCCCACCCCACATTCTCTTGCCGAGTGACGAAGGTTGTTTGCATATAATGTGTGCAGTGGTGGGTTCATTCCACCTGCATGGTAGCAATAATTTCTATGCTGTTATTAACTATTGTGTTTATATTAAACATATTTTGCATATAATAATTATTACTATGGTCAGGCAAATTACATAATCTTAAAGTTTATAACCTTCCTTTATCTTATGCACGTAATATCCTTATGCTGCTTTATTATTAACGTGCTAAATTGTTTCTTCTTGACAATAAATAAAGCAGTATTTTTCCATTGCTACTTAACCATAAAAATATTTCAAAACTATTTGATCAATAAGGTAAATTCTTTGGTTTTAAGCTCAATATTATGTTTAAACTTTGAAACATGAAATACAATAGTTTATATTAAATAAACCAATAAGAAACTACACCTCTAAAAACTGGAATCATAAGTTTACAAGTTTATAAGTTTACAAATACGAGTATTTACAAAGTATGAGGGTTGTCTATAAAATAAGGTTCCCAAGGATGTGCAGTTGCGAGGAACGATGTTACCGGAGATCCGGCAACACTGGCATCAGGGTTGCCAACTCGTATGATAATTATGGGGGCATACGATAATTTTAATGTTTGTACAATGGTTGTCAACCCATACGATAATTATGGGGGTGTATGATAGTATGATAGTTTGATATAAGCGAAATATCATTTTCACTGGTTTGTCACTCCAGCGAAATGAAACTAATTACAAATAACACCACTTTTGTCCTCGTTGTCTGTCTCCACCCCATAGCAACCATTTCCAACCCTACTAAGGCTGCTACCCTTTATCCTCTTATTGCCAGTGTGCCCAGATCTGGTAATCTCAATGAAGAAGGCACTATTCAGAAAATTGATGTTCAATGGAGAAAACTCGGAATACGTGATATTCTGTGTGAAATAAAGAATATGCCTGAACCTGGCAGTTTCTGTTAAACACATGTCACCATGGTGGAAATACTGATTTCAAAGAACTAGTGGCCTTTGTATTATCAGAGGTTTCCTTGTCCCACAGAAGCACTTATTGTGAAATTTTTTTTTTTACTAAACCGGGTTTAATAAAAACCAAAGTGAGAAACAGATTGGCACTAGATACAGTAAATGAACCAGCTTATTTTGTCTCAACTTATGAAAGAACGTGGTAGATCTCAAAATTTGCAGGTCACCGAGAAGATGTTAAGGTTTATGTCAACAACAAATTTGTACAATGCTGCAACGGTTGAGGAAGCTGAACTTTCAGATGAATAGTGCGAGAAACATAAGTGCTAAAGTTATTCTTATATTTTCATAAGTATTATACTGATATTTTTATTGTTGTAGCGTTTGCTTTATGATGTACGATAATTTTGAATCCAAATCTATAATTTTGAGTGGCTGGTACAATAATTTTACTTTTAAATGTTGGCAACCCTGACTGGCATGGAGCTTGGATCTCCCTCTCCCAGTACCCCACCCCGCAAGCTGTCTATGATACTCAGTCTTGGCTTGACAGCTGTTAGAAATGGAGCTTCCACCCACTTCTCCTGCCAGGTGCAAACTATGGTTTGTGATGCATTTTTTGTGTGCAAAAAGACTGCACTGGTGGACATTCATTCCCAGATGTGTGAAGAGTACAGAGAGCAGTGTATGAGCATACAACACATGAGCAAATGGTGCAGAGAATTCAAAGACAGACGTACAGAGATCCAGGACGATCAGCGTTCTGGATGGCCATCGGTTTCAGACAAAACAATTGTGAAAGTGAAAGAAGCAATACTTAAAGATCGAAGAGTGACAGTTTGAGAGATCTGAGAGATGATCTCTGATATCAGCAAGACCTACATTCACAACATTTGACCAGTCTTTTAGGGCATATCAAGGTGGGTGGAGGCATGCTCACAAAGGGAGTGCATTTCCATCAGGACAACACTCATCCATTTGGATGGAATACAGTCAAACACCCTCCTTAGCCCAGACCTGGTCCCAAATGACTACGATCTCTTCCCTGACTTGAAGAAACACCTGCGTGGGATGCATTTCAGAACCAGATAGGAACTGAAAGAAACTGTTTTAAGCTATCTTCGCCGCACGGCAGGAGAGTTATACGATGCAGGCATACAATGCATTGATCAGAATGGCAATTATGTCGAAAAATAGGAAAAATTCTAAGCTTTCCAAAAATGTATTATTCAGTGTCAATAAATATGCTTTTCATTGTGAAAAACAATTGAGAACCTTATTTTACGGGCAACCCTCGTACCTTTCGAAATTGTAAATAAATACCTGGGGAATTTAATGTTGTACTGGCAAGTTGGCCATGGTAGCTTAATGGTTAGAGCAGCCGCTTGATAAGCGGAAGATCCGTGGTTCAAATCCCGGCTATGTCATTGAATTTTTCAGCCCTGATTCAACCTCTTATAACATTGCCTTACACGCGACTTGTGTCTTTAAAAACACCAACAGTAAGTTGGTGAAAAAATAAATCAAATACCTCTACATTTGATTTATGCTTCTGATCAAAGTGGCATTTGATATTGTAATGCTTTATATTTGCAAATTGATATCTGCATATTAAACAGCAAACTTTCCTGTTTTTGTATCTTACAACAAATTCTCTCTACTACTTTTCATGAAACAGCCATACTTGACACTGAATGAGGCACGTCAAAGCCTGAACAGCAGTGTAGGGGAGGTATGGCTGGTGGAATGAGGCAGGAACATGTTTCAGTGAATTGGCCCAGTTGAGCCAATTTTGCCCCTGCACCAAATAATATGACCAAATTTTTGATACAGAATAACAAAATGATTATGACAAATAAATAGTAAACAGAAAAATATAATATTCAATACATCTAAGTGATCAAAATAACACCACATACTATGAACTCACAAACATGCCATCCAAAGGCTTTCAATAATTCAATAAAATATACAAAATGTTAAATATGTACTTAGCACCAAACAACAAATGCAACCACATGAATCTTCAAAAACCTTCACTCAAGAACCTACTAACAATAAAGACAATATCTGGAATGTACCAAATTGACTTCAAGGAATGCTGTAAAATATATAGGCAAAACTATGAGAAATCTAGAAATCTAAATCAGAGAGCACATTAGGAGCATTAGACATAAAGATTTAGAAAAATAAAAATAAGAGCCAAGAAAATAAAATATTTAAACAGATTAACAAACCAACAGAACTTGCATTAGTTACAAAATTGATATTAATAAAAACAGAGACCAGTTAATGATCCTGGCATTTCATCACTCGAGAACCTAAGAAAATTCATCATAGCACTATTAGATATCACAAGAAAACCAAAATTCTTGCTAAACCTAATGAAGGCATTCATGAAATTGTTAGACATCCTCAGAGCATGTTCTGGTAAAGTTTTACGTAAGTGTAGTAATATTTTGCCTTACTTCAGTTATTTAACTTCTACTTCACTATTAACAACCTCCATGTAGAGCGACATGTATGTAGGTGTTGAATTTCATGTAAATTGAGCTAGTTGAGAGTGTAGAAGCTTTTCTCCATGTTAACTTTAATGCATCTGAACTGCAACAATATAGATAATAGTTACCTAGCATCCATGTTTCCATTATCTAAAACAGTAACTGGAACTTTTATGTATATGGAAACTTCACTGCAGGTAACCTAATAAAGAATTAAAGAAAGAGAAACAGACAGAGAAACAGGCAGGTAGATGGACATACATAATGAAAATAGTAAATGTATAAACTATCAAATAAATAAGATAATAATAAATAAAGAAAAACATTATCAGGAATTAATAGGTAAGTGAAATAAGTATGCCAAAACTCAATAGCACAATAGTGCAGAAAGTACCAGGTCCATATGACCATACCATCCTTTACCTCCATGCACACAGAATAAACATATGTAAGTTAAATTGGAAAGGACTTGATCTAAATATTTCATCCAAGATACTATAAGCATAAATGAGATGTTTTCTGAATATCACCAAAATATATGCCTCTAAAAATGTTTAATTTTCGGGTGTAGCTTATCTGAATAAGATTTTATATGTAATTATGTGTTTGTGTTTGATGTTTTAGTGGCAATCATCTTTAAGGTTAATCTTTTGTTGTTTCAGCTGCCCATTTGACTATGTAAAAGTTTATGATGGTCCTGATAATGAATCAGCAGTAATAGGGACCTACTGTGGTCAGCAGCGAAACCTTGTTCTTTACTCTTCAGAATCATCTCTTCTTGTGACATTTGTTACACTTCAAAGGACTGCAAGCACACAGAATCGTGGATTTAAAGGAATATTTGAATTCAGTGAAAGCTTTGTAAAATTAGGTAATGTTAAATGTATTTTATAATTGCTTACATATGCTACACTATTTTGCAAAGTTAATATGCTGTAAATTGCATGTACCAAACAAACTCAGCACATCATCCTATGCATGCTTCTTCTTCTTTATCTGATTACTCTCCCCTTATGAAGGACTTACACCCCATAGGACTTATAAGCCTGTGCCTAGGGTCAGATGCCTGTTGGGAAATTAAATTAAATTATTTTGTTGTTTAACGACGCTGTCAATTGCCAGGATCACATCAGCGTCGCCGGTGTGCCGGAATTTTGTCCCGCAGGAGTTTTTTTACATGCCAGTAAATCTACTGACATGGAGCTGTCGTTTTTAAGCACACTTAAAAACCATCGGCCTGGGCCGGATTTGAACCCGCGACCTTGGGAACAGTAGGCCAGCGTCTAACCAACTGAGCCACCCAGACCGACAACCTGTTGGGGAGCAGACGACCTATGGACTGGACAGAGTAAAGACCTGAAAGCAGGTGGTCAGTCCAGTATCAGGTATCAGAGTGTGGAGGAGGATGATATGAAATGCAGGTAAGATGGATGAATTGAAACGTGTTATTAATACTCAATTGGGTATGCAAAAAGCAGTGAAGTCAAAAATGAGTTCTTCACAGCTTTGATATTCTTTTATGTGCTCCACCTGCATGTCTAATTGGTCAAGTCATATCACTTATAATTAATAATATGAGTGTGCAATGAGAGGTATGTTATCAAATTATCATTTGTGTGTGTGTGCAAAGACTGTTAAGCCTGTCACTTCTGACTTGAGTTATTCTACAACATCAAACTAGCGGTGCAAACTTAGCTAAGTCAGTAATACAGCTGACTTAACTTGCTGTGCACTACAAATTTAAATGACCCACCCAACTTGATACTATTCTATCTGGTGATTAGGTATTTATTTTCATTGCACTAATGGGAACATTGAACAATCCAAAACAACTAACTCTGACTTGTCAGCAATACAGATGAGAAAAATAAATTATTGCAACTTCGTATATTATTGAAGGAAAAGTAAAGAGAAAGCATTCACTATCTAATGTGACTTTAAGTGCATTATATGAAGAATATTTAAATGCTGTTCCTAGACAACATATTAGTAAGAGGATCTATGAAACTGCTTTCTATGATCCTTAACTATAAATAAGCTAAAAGTGCACATATGTCAGATATGTGATAGACTTCAGCTCAAGATAGAGATTTCTGAAGGGGAACAGAAGTGTGAGTTCCAACGAGAGAAAGAAATCCATCAAAGAAAGGTGGACTTGGCATATATAAAGAAATCTCAATTGACAAATAATTTTCAGGAAATGATGCTAAAAGAAAATCCATAGCATTCGACTTGCACCAATGCTTGCCAACTTCACTGGTGAGTAACTCCATTGTTATCTACAAAAGACAGCTATGGACCCGTAACTTAATGTCCACTACTGTGATGACTGGCAAGCTTACTGTTTCATGTAGCACAAAAGACAAACCCTCATAGGGAGTAATGAATAGGTTGTTACCCTTACAGTTAATTTAAACAACTTCATCCAGATGTAAAAACTAGTAATATGTATTCCGATTCCTACCAAGGACAAAACAAAAACAGTCGCATTACAGTAATCTGTATGATTGCACTTCAGGAACACCCAACCCTCTGATCTATTGACTAGTTCCTAATACCAGGTCATACACATATTGAGAGTGGTGGAGTTCATGCAATCATAGAAGAAAAGAAATAGAAGTATGATAAGCCTACTCATCATCCATACAACTGGATGCAACGTGTTTCCTTATCAGGAAAGAACAAGCCATGTATGATCAGTGAAATGTCTAGAGAGCACCCTTATAACTTTTCAGCACTGTTGGAAAAAGAACTTGTGCTTAGAAAGGTTGAAACAAATGGAGAAAAAGTTGTTTGGAGGAACATTTCAAAATGGTCCCTTTGGCCATAATTCTCTTTCAAGCACACATTGAGGAAAGATGATAATTTCAGGTTTGCCAGTTTTCTCAGAAGAGAAATTAAATCTACAGGTAAGAAGTATTCTGGTTCAAATACAAAAAAGAACTTGCTGGACCTACTTTCATTTATCTTGCCCACATTCTGGGAATTCCAAAGATCTGAAAACATCTGAAAGAACTAATACATTTCCAAATAGTGATACTGATAATGATGTTGAGTGAAGAATGCGTTTTTAATATCTAGATACTACTTTGAATGGTAAAAACAATTTAGCGGAAATTTAAAGGAAAAAGAATGTAGGTGTCTGATGCTAAAGTCACAATATTGAAATGTATTGTTTCATTACTTATATTAAGTTATATTTTGCCAAGTGCTGTTCAGTTTAACAACCATTTGTAAGAGGCTAACAGATATAATATTTAATAGTAACTATAAAGTATAATTTTCAAATGTCTTTTTTCATTATCCTTGTACTATTTTTATGCCATGTTATTTCACCAAGTATTGCTAAATGGCAATGCCATATAAATATTTGTTATTTAATCCTCAAGAAAACAACAAAAATTGGTTACATAAATAAAAATACAATTTTCATTGTAAATTCTAGTAGTAAACAATAAGCCTTGTGGTGATGATATTAATATAATATTTATGTGAAAGTGTATATGTCAAAATATATTGTGCAAAGTTGTTGTTTAATGATACTGTCAATTGCCGGGATCATATCAGTGTGTGAAGTCATATATCCTCCTTCCAACAATTCAGATAATCTTTATATCAGGGATGGAATTGTATGAGAATTAACAAAGCCTGATGTGTATGTTTACAGTATTAACTGAAGAATTTATTTTTATAAACTGTATAGTGTGTTATCACACAAGGGATTTGAAAAATTTATTTTAATTTTCAATTTACTTTCTGTCATTATAAGGCGTTTTGACTTAGTTGCTTTTGCAAGCCAGTTGAGAATAGTTAAATGGCCATGAAGTTCTAAACCCAGCATGAAGATATTATGATTTAACGCACCACCAGCAATTTAAAGAAAGGTCTCCAGAATATGTTAAGTAATGCCTGTATTCACAGTTTGTTTGAAAAACATCAGGTTTCTGGATCTCAACAAAATTAATCATTTGATCATTAATTCACTCAATGCACAAGACTTAGCTCTCTTACTCTTGATATCTTTACCTAATAAGTCATTAATTTATATACCAATGATTGACTATATCTCACACTTAGGTTGCTGAATGAAAAGTAAATTTAAGTACTGGTAGGTTGTTGTTGTTCATCTTCTTCTTCCTCTTCCTCCTCCTCTTCTTCTTCTTCTTCTTCTTCTTCTTCTTCTTCTTCTTCTTCTTCTGCTTCTCCTTCTGTTTCTCCTCCTTCTCCTCCTCCTTCTTCTTGTTCTTCTTGTTTTTCTTGACTGCTACACCATCACAGGTGGCCTTCAATGTATTAGTTTTTATTGAATGTTCTGTGATTGTAAAACTCATATGTTAATTTTACAGAAGCTGAACAACTCTGTCTATATTTATGTTACATAATACTATAAAGCATATAGTATTTATTAGTGAAAGAAAAAGTGTTGTATTTTGCTAAAGATTTTAATCTTAAATTTTAAAACTATCAAAACATTAAACTAAATCTCATCTCTTTACCTATTTTGGACTATTCCTACTCTTTAGAAGCAAATTGACTTTCAAAAACTGGTTTGTTTTTCACACTATTCCTCAGAACTTAAGAATGTAAAATGCAGTTCTGTATCAAATATGAATATTTAAAGAAATCAAAGAATTCCAATGCCATAAACTTTCTTTCCTGTTTTGATTAGTTCTGTAAGATAAAATAAGATGGTTTATTGTCACATATGCTTACAAATTTTTGAGCAAAAGCTCAGTAAATTGGTGACTTGTCAAGTAGGGCATTAATAATATTTAGATAAACAAAATTACAACAAAGTGTACACCATGTACATCTATACCACTTTCCATAGATAACAAGTTAATATATTTAATCAACTATAAGTTTACTCAAGATAAGTTACAAAAGGCATTATGAGAACCTAGTCTCTAGCTCATCATTCATATATTCCTCTACTGAGTAGTGGGCATTCTTAATTAATAGTCTTTTTAATGTTTTGCTTAAATATTTTGTATCTTTAGTTGCTCTGATATTGCCTGGCAATTTATTGTAGAACTTTATTCCAGCATATAGTGGGCTTCATACAGAACCAATCTATGCATGATAGGTTTCAGCTTGTTTTTAGTTCTTGTTCTGTGACAGTGATGATTTTGTGAATTATATAGTATTTCAAAGTTTGTATCTATATATGTATTTAATTTGTATAGATATTATGATGATAGGTTTAGTGTTTTGAGGTTTTTGAACATATTTCTACAAGATTCTTTAGGTTTAGTTCATGTCGTTATGCGGATTATTTTCTTCTGGCTTTTAAAGATGGTTTCCCAGCCTATGGCATTTCCCCAAAGTATAATCCCATATGTCATTATGGGATGAAAGTAACTGAAGTACACAATTTTTCTTGTTTTTGTCAGTTATTTTTGCTATGCAGCTAATATTCAAACATGCGCTATTTAATTTTTCCAGGTATGTTGTGGATATGTTCTTCCCATTTTAATTGTTTAAGTAGACACCAAAAATTTTTTAAGTGTTTGCATGATTTACTGAATCTGTAAGGATGTTGTTATAACAGTTTTTACACTGGATATTGAATTGCATAATGGATGTTTTAGGAGTGTTTAGTTTTAACCCGTTGCTGTGGAACAATTTTTTTAAGTGATTTAGTGTTTCTTTTGCATTTTGTCATAGTTCCTCGCAGTTCTGCTGTTTTAGCGAGATAGATGTGTCATCAACATATATAATTGTTTTCCCAGTCTGACAATTTGGAAGGTCGTTGGTATATAATATATATATAGGAGAAGCCCTAAGACACTTCACTGAGGAACTCCGGTTTTTATTAGTTTCCAATTTGATTTAACTATACCTGTTGGCTATTTACAGTAGTTCTTTGTTTTCGATTTTGAAGATCATTTTCAAACAATTTTAGTTTGATGTTTCTTATGCCATAAAATGCTAATTTGTCTAGTAGTATATCATGCGCGATGCAGTCAAACGCTTTGGAGTTGTCGCATATTAGTATGACTGTGTGCTGTTTTTCATCGGTACAACAAATATGAAATTAAAAACTTATATTGCAATCATAATTGCTTCAGAAGACATTAAAGTAACCCTTTTTAAGATGTAGAACACAGTGTTTGTGTTTACCAGTCAATATAATAAGTATTGTAAAGGAAAAAAAACATACTTTATGTAGAATGAATCAGTGGACTGCCATAGAAAAACATTTCCTCAAATAATTCTTTCCATGGAAGATAATCTTATAAAAATATGATGAACCAAAGTTTATCTGTACTCTTTAACTAAAATGGCACAAAATAACAATATTGCAGGTACCTAAAAGAAATGAACATCTATAAAATGAAATTTAGTGGTGTGGGGACAGAAAAATATCAGCTCCCAACAGTTCATTGTAGATGGCACTTCTAGCTGAAAATCATGTGTATCAAAAGCTCATCTATGAAATCCATCCTACATTTCTTCTTCTTTTTTCAAAAAATTCTGCCTTGGTATCAGAATTTGAGGTTAAAAAGAGCAACTTAATTATTTGTACCTAGACTTTCTATAAAATTAAATTCACTCAGTAGAATGCAAATTTTAAAAACAACTCTCCATATTTCTCTCATTTGAATGACTTTGCTTTGGTTGTAAGTATGCTGGTAATGTAATATTTGTACACAGTTTGTAGTCAGTTTAATCTGAAGCTCATAATATTTTGCAGATTTTATTGTAAAGAATGATGGTGAACATATACGTGGATCTGAGTGTGATCAGAAAATTCTAAGTAAAAAGGAATCCAGTGGTACAGTGTACAGTCCAAATTGGCCATTCCCCTACATTCCAAAAATAGTTTGCCGTTATTTTGTGTATGGGATGCAGGATTCTCAACATCTGGAAAGGGTACGCCTTGTATTTGGGATGTTTGAAATTCCTAAAGGGCCACAAAAAGAAGGAGTGGAGTAAGTACATTTTCTCTGTTATAAGGATTGATTTTCTGTTTTTGTTTCTATATATTTGTTAATTTCTATCACATATTTGTTAAACATCGACAAGTATTGTTAACTTCTGGTGTTCAAAGGTGAACCATCTGCATTTTCTCTGATATTTATTACCATTAATGCATACAAGAAATATTTCCATTACTAAATAATTAATTAAGCATTTTAACATCTTGGAATTTCTTGAAAATCTCTACAAAGCAACACCAAGTATTCTGAAAAGCACAGAAATTAATTTTCTATACAAATATAATATTTCAGTAAAAGCATACAACAATTAAACATTAAAAAGAGCCTGCTCTGCTGGACCTTTTGCAATAGAGGCTTTATGTTCTGGAAGCCAACTAGGGTACCAGCTTAACCTTACATTAGTCATATGTAGAACTTTGTGCTGCATTTGAATGTTTCAGAAAATGAATAAATTGATGAATATATATTGACTACCAATGATCACAAATTTTAGCTCTCATTTTAACTCTCATATTGATCATCTGCTATAAAATTGAATGTTTATTATTTCATTGAGAAGCACTGACCACTTAATTTCAATGGTGGATAGTATGGAAAATGATGTGTATGTGCAGCAAGGAATTGTGTCTCAAACAGGTAAACACATATTTTGTTTTAAATAGTATTTCAGCCTGACTAAAGGATGAATGAGAATACATGAAAAGAGCAAAGAATTTATCGTCATCATCACCATCATCAACAACAACACCAATGAGAATTATGTATGAAGATTTATGAGTAATTGTAAGCTTTCACAGCCGGAGTTAGAATAATGAACAGTGGATTCTTTTGGGCACCACCTAACGTAATATCAACACATGACTGACAGAACACAAGATATGTTGTCATCTGGGATAACCAGAAAAGTCTGCAGTCACAGAGCATGCTGCATGGGCAGAAGATGAGCACATAATCCAATGTAAGGAGAACACTGTTCTTTCTTCAATACAACACTATCATGCCAGGCTACAATACAAAGCAATAAAAATCTACAAACAACTGAACAATTTCAACAAAAAAGAAGTCCTCAAACTGAACAAAACCTGGCTTCCAATACTTGAATACACTAAACTGATATCTGCACACAAAACACATGCCAGCCATTCAGCAACCATCAACATTGGAGAGGTCAGCCAATCAGCAACCAGCAGCATAGGAGGGGCCAAACCCTACCAACCACACTCACCTTTAAATGCCACTGCATTTCCAATGGTCACAGCCAACAAATCAGTTGTGACTAAACCTTCACCTAGAAGATTAAGACCATGCTACTCATGATGTTCACTGCAGATGTGGACGAAATGTCTGGACATCAAAATGCCAGCAGATCACAGCTTATCAGCCCAGAAGAATTCATTATTAAGATTTACTTAAAGAGAGAGAAGGAACATTAAAAGGATACTGTTGAGAACACCAAACATGTTTCTGCAAGTGATGAATCTACTGACCAAGATCTAAGGACAGCTCAGAAAAGTGATACTTTTTGCCAAGTAATATTCTGCCTGTACTCTCTAATGACTAATGAGGTAACATATTTACTTTGCAAGAATTATAACACAGACAAACATTTTATGTACTGTACTCTACTAACAATGTGATGAACTTACTTGAAGTCCAAGTATAAGGAAAAAGGCTAGCATACCATTTAAGTCTTGAAGTATGGGCTTTACAATACAGGATATTCAAAAAATAGCAAACCAGTGGATTTCTAGATACAGGAAAAAGGAACAGCAAAGATAGATATGCTTGATAATCAACATTGCTGAAATAAGGACTCTGTTCAGGTTTTTGCTGTATTGTAGTTAGAACGTTTCTCTGCAGCAATGACACTTAAAAGTTTCCTCTTATAGCAGACTGACCACACTTGACCATTTTGACTTGTATGCACTCCAGAGCTGCTTACTTGGTTTGACCTTCCTTAGGATGCTGGATGCAGTTTTCAGTGAAATATCAGAGAAGTAAATGACATCACGGACTAAAAGCCCAGAAAATATCATACATGTTGACAATGCCGGTTGTAAAAGCCTTAATATTTCTGTAATATTTCTTGTTTTATTTCAATATGTACAACTTTGGTTGCACTATTATGCTTAACAATTAACTAGATCAATAAATTAGTTATTTATTTATTGGATTTTTGCTTTTGTTAAGTAATTCTCTATTGTATCTCATTTTCTGCAACAGTGAAGTTGGAAGCACAGCTAAGAAACACAAAAATGTAATCTGATTATATCTAATTCTCTTGTATTCTGATTAAGACTAAGTTTGTTTTGTCTGCTATCATAATATATGTTCCTTTGTGCATAAAAGGAAGCCCAAATATTGTATATGTAATGTTTTTACTGATTATAACTTGAGAATATCATATATTTAATTATCTTACATAATATATAATTGGACCTGGTCTATAGTTCACTTCTTTTTGCTGCAGCTGCTCCGATGGTTATTTAAAAATCTACTTGAAAGGACAAGAAGCCACTGATTCATATGATAAATTTGATCATGAAATGTGTGGTGTGGAGAGTAAACCCAGTGTAGTGGTATCCGATGGTCCTCGTCTTGTTATGGTGTTCAGTAGTGGTGAATTACAGGGTCGAGGTTTCAAAGCTAATTACACATTTGAAACAGGTAATATATTCATATTTGAGGGAATATGATTATCTTGGCTGTCAGTATCATTGAAATTTATTATTTTGCAGCATCAGTGAATTAATAAGGTCAATTTTCTGTTCATTTCTTAATGCTGTCTTATTCACATTAATCCTAACTGTTAGTAGCTTAGAAAAGCAATTCCTTTCTTGCATGTTTCATTAAATTTAAACATATTTATTAAAGGATATTTTCACTGTGTAAAGAAGCCTTTAGAGTAATGTTTGCAAATTCTGTTGCAAGCATTCTATATTTCTATGCATGGGCGTCGCAAAATGGGGGCAGTGGGGGGCCGCGGCCCCCCCTTGGAAGTTGGTAAACTTGATGTGCAGCCAGTTACTGACTATTAAACTATTATTTTAATTTTGATGTAAAGAACGACTTTTATTTAGCACAAATTAATAAGGTTATCTGCAACAATTATTATAAATTTTGACAGTAAAATAATGATTTAATATTATATGATTGCAAATTTCCAACATGTGGCCGACACTCATGTTTCTATGATGATCAAATGCAGAATACATAAATTTATTATTTATTATAATTATTAAAATTACAACAAATCCAAGATTTAAGGCAACAACTTAGGATAAACCTGTATAGTAAACACAATGTTACAGTTATCTATGATTTTCCCATGGAATTACTTCCAAAGAAAGATATCCTTGTGAGATATTACTCTGCTTAAATTAACTTGGTAGGGTAAAGAAGAACTTCACAAAGAAGCATCAGATCTTTCATGATGAAACATATGTTGAAGTTCTGGTAACAGGAATTATTTCCTATGAAATGGCAGCATGCAGAAAATTAGCAACAGTTTTAACTGCAATGTTCCAAAGTCAACTGCTGAATCGTTTGAACAACAAGAAGCACTCTTTGTAATAACCAATCAGTTCACCTACCTATTTTAGAGCATACTAGGAGCAAGAGAGGGAGGTAAACTAAGTCGCCATATAATTTTGCTCCACTTTGAGCAGAAGTGTCCATTTGACATTGCAGGATCCCAGCTTTGATATTAATATTGCTCAGTAGTAACTGGCAGCTAATCTTTGGGTAAGACCTTCCTATCCCATATGGCTTCTTTATCACAAATTTCAAGATAATAATTTTCAACATGAAGGATTGAATGCTTTCCATATGTGTAAAACACAAAAATATGATTATAGGTATTTTATTTTGATTCCCCATATAAAAAACCACACTTCTTTGCTGATCATATAACTGCAGATGAATAGAGTGAACTGGTGCTGACATAAAATTAACAAAAGCAGTTCAACTTTTCCTTCATTTTGATTACAGAGTATCGCATCCCTGGGACAGCTGCTCCTGATGGAACATGTAATTTTACATATAGAAGTGGAAGTAGAAAGAAGGGCGAATTCAACTCACCACGTTATCCCTCCAATTACCCCAGTGAAACAAATTGCACATATTTGTTTGTGCCCACCCCCAATGAACAAGTCACACTTGTATTTGACCATTTTAAAGTACGAGCAGACAATGCAAACAACACTTTTGGCTCATATGGGTGAGTAGGTTTTTATTAAAAGCTATGCATGTAATGGGATAAGAATTGCGATAATGTCCCACTGAAGCTGGAGTGGATGACAGAGATTTACAGGGGTCCACAGATAACTTACAGAGTAGAAATAAAGAAACAGGTGTGTTTATTACATACAGTTATTTATTGTCATAATCATCATCAAGTTTTCTGATACTGTCAATGCTTAATAATTATTCAAACTACTTAAGGAATGTGAATATTCTTTAGATTAAGTCCTGCAAGAATTTTGTGCCTCCAACACTGGAGAGGCATGCATGAGGGTTGATGGGACCTGCCACACTTACTGTGTAATTGCAGGGCTGCTAACATTGTTAGTTGCATATGCATTTATTGCCAACCTCTGCATATCAGTACTCCAAGCATCTGTTTTGCAGATGTTTGAAACTTTACATTTGTGCATCACATTGTTAGAAAGGAGACAGCTTTACTATTAAATCTGAAAATTAGTATCCTACTGGGTCACTGGCACTTAGTGTATAAAGTTATTAGGTGGAAGTTGTACCGTAGCCAGCATCGTATGGACCCTGTATGAAATGTCCACTCTAACTATATTGAGTTGCACTGATGATCTCTCCAGCATCACCTCTTAAGGGGCAGCATCATAAAGAACCAAATGGATATGCATTTAGCAGAGTACCCATGGTAGCAAGGCATGAAAAACAGATTAGTGACCCCTTTCAAGAACTCATTGAGGATATTCAAAAGGTTTACCCTGTTGTGTAGTGCATTAGTTCAAACATTCAAATAAAATGTTACATTAGTTTAGAGAATACTTTTGTTATAATTTATATAAAAGAAGACTACAGCAATTGCACAGATCTTCATTGACTACAGGGCATTGCTGTTTACAGTGTTGGCAACAAAAACTAGTATGCAGGAAGGGGAGAATTTCCAGCTAGTGCAATTGCAGCTGCAATGTTGGCAGTATTGAAACTTGTCTACTACTGACCCCAGCACATGTGAAGTAAATACGTTTGTACCTAGATTTTGTACAGGAGAAAATTTGTGGAATGTCATCTAAAGAAGAGCCAGAATAGTCTAATTACAGGCTCACTGTGGAATCACCTCTGGTTACATTCCAACTCTACCTCTTCTCTAAGTATAAATGAAGCACTTAACTTCTAAGGTTGAAAGTACAAAGAAATGACTTTAGGGATTGAAGTAAAGGTTTTAGGACATCCTCAGATTAGGAAAAAGTAATTGTGAAAGGTTCAGGATTTTCCAAAAGAAAAAAGTTTTGAGAAGGAACACAAAATCTGTCTTTTAGATTGAAAATAAGGAAGTAACACAAAAACATAGAACCAAAAGCAGGAATATATAATGGATATCCATAAAGAAAAAATACTCTAGGTCTAAAATGGTGTGTATGTGCAAACCTTAGAAGTGTTATTTGGTTACCATACTCAGCATATCACTGGACCCTCAGCCATAGTAGTATTGCAACTAAGGAGTCAAAGTTCTTAGCTCTTGAACATTCCAAAGTTGATACATGAAGCAAACACTTGCAGTTCAGTTCACATTGATTTTTCCCCCTTTTTTCTCACCAAATTATATGTCATTTTATGAATAAATAAATCATTTACATTATTTTTCTACAGCAGTAAACTTTGAAGATGCCTTTTATATTTCACTTCTGAACCATTATATTGTGACTTTATGCGGGTGTAAAGTAAAGAAGACAGATGTAGTCTAGATAAAGAAACACTTTTATTTCCGTAAACAGTAACTTTGTACACTCGTTGCAACAGTAAGAAAGTCTTTTCCCATTCACCAACAGCACGGCTCTGAACTAGTAACACAACAACTGTCCCTTCTCCGTCGGCATGACTCCTCAACGCTTTGTATACGTCTCTTCTTTCCGTCGGCACGACTACTCAACGCTTCACATACGTCTGTCCTCTCCATCGGCACGACTACTCAACGCTTCACATACGTCTGACTTCTCCGTCGGCACGACTACTCAATGCTTCACATACGACTGTCCTGTCCGTCGGCATGACTACTCAACGCTTCACATACGTCTGACTTCTCCGTCGGCATGACTACTCAACGCTTCACATACGTCTGTCCTCTCCGTCGGCACGACTACTCAACGCTTCACATACGTCTGACTTCTGTCCCCCTTCTCACACTTTACCGCTATTTATATCTCCCAGGCACTCTTCTGGAAGCTTCAGGAACGTTCAGTTCTTGCGGTGAAATACAAAGCAGTAGATTCCCGAAGTCTCTATCCTTTTCTCTCTTTTGGCAAGCGCCCCAACAATGCGGCCATTCTCTGTCTCTTTCCTTCGGCTCCTTTGCAGTAGTGCCAACAATAATGCGATGGGTGAGACTGCTGTTGTCGGCAATTAGATGCGGCGGGCGCGGTGACAATATGTTAATTTAGCTACCATTATATGCTGTTTTGCAGGAAAGTGCAGACAACAGAGAGAAAAGTGTTTATCTTACACATTTATTTTCACATTGATATTTTTTGAGAAATGAATAAAAGAATGAAAAACAGCAATGCCTCGGATGAAGTCAATCTTGATAATAATTTACATTCCAATTACGGCTGAAAATGTACATATCATTAAAGAATCCAGAATAAATAGAGGCAATTTTAAAGAAGTGTGGTTTCATTCTAACTTTCTTGCCTGTGCTTCATGATCCTGAGATATTTTATAGTAGTATGAGAAAACTTGTATGAAAGGAACTATAATTGTATGCTGTAACCTTCGTTTTTCATATCTACAAGAAATAGAAACAAATGCCAAAGATAAAAAATGGATTACACTACTTTCCAATCCAGATATAATCTCCCAGAGACCAAGGAAAACAGCTGTTGCAGCCTTCCGACTATTGACAAATCATGACTGCTTGGCAAGTCATCTCTACAGAATAGGTATCTCAGCCTCACCAATATGTGTCCTGTGTAACGATCCAGCAGAAATGAACGAAGACCACTTGAAGACCTGTGAAGCATTAAGATCAGAAGAAACTACAGTTCAAAAGTATTGGAAAGCACGAATGCTAATGGCTTCATTGCCAGATGCAAGGCACTAGAAAACAACAACAACAAAAACAACCTTCGTTTTTCATACTAACTTATTCAGGAAACTGCAAATGCACAAAGAAAATATACATGTATTGGCTGACTGCGGTAGATATTGAACAATAGGTTGGGTGACCTATTCCCTGGTCATTGCAGGGGCTTCTGCTGTGATGAACTGGAAACAAAAGGATGATATTGAAAAAAGAAAACTCGTCCTGCACATGCACAATTGCTTTGCAGCTGGTATGAGCATTGGTGACAAAAGCTTCTCTTAGAGTACATATAACCACAGGATCTTACTTCCTCATGTGGAGTAGACAATTTCGAGCACTCGAGCAAAAATCCTCAATGGGCTGTTCGGTGTTTTGCCTGTCCACTTCCTCGGCACTTGTTACCATATGCTGCTATCATAGACAGGTGCGGATGAAACCATACAATATTTTTAAAACTACTTTTAAAGGCTCTACTTACCAACTTTATGAAAGGAGATGCTGAAACTGTCCACCCTCATTGTCCATATATTTTGCCACCTCTTTAGGAAACTATCCATTACTCGCCATAGTTCACATTGAGAAATACTGGCAATTTCCGGATGGATATTTTGTTTTAATTCTTCCAGGGTGTGTGGGTTTGTCTTATACACTTTGTTACCCCCTCCAAAGATAGAAATTGCAGGGGTTAGCTCTGGGGACCAAAGGGACAACAAGTCTCTACTATAATTCTGTCTTGAAACACGCTTTTAATTGTTCTCATCAAAAGGTTGATGACCTGTTGCAGAGTCTTGTTGAAAAAAGGCAAAATCGCACTCCCTGTCTGTTAATTCTCTACAAAAAAGAGGCAAAATTGTATTCACGTATGTATGTGCGGGCATCAACTATTGACTCAAAAAAAGTGGGCTTATAACTTGGAACCTAATATTGTTCATGAAGTATCTCTTCATGATAAAATATTTGGTGTATGATGTGCCATTACAGGAGGAAGGTTCCTCAGAGCTCCAATAAGTGATTTCTATCACTTAAAACATAAAGTGTACAAGTCAAATGCACCTCCCCTTGAAGAATTAAAACAAAATATTCACCAGGGAATTACCAGCATTTCTCAACGTGTACTACAGTGAGTGATGGATAGTTTCCTAAAGAGGTGCTAAAAATGTATATATGGATGACAGTGACCAGTTTCAGCATCTTCTTTCAGTTGGACAGTAAAGCCTTTAAAAATAGTTTCAAAAATATTATGTGGTTTCATCCTCGCTTTTCTATGACAGCTGCAGACAGCAACAAGTGCCAAGGATGCCAATGGGCAAAAAACATTGCACAGCCCATTTGGAGGCCTTTTGCTCTCCCAGTCTGATTCCACTGTCATTGTTCCTATTGATGAAAAATATTACTCCAGTCATCCAACCAGAAAACTTTGGCTATAAAGTGCTTGTTCTTATCTGAAATTAGGTTCACACTCTCCAAACAAATCAACAAATTTGTTGTTTTGTATTATGGCCATTCCATGATAAAATGAGTGAATAACTAATTGCAACAATGAAGTGCATGTCACATAGTTACTAAACTTTGGTATGTATCTGTCAGGGACCCAAGTGTTGTAGTTGCACAGTAATAAACATTCTTGAGGACGTAACATCCCTGCACAACTAGATCAACTAATCTACTGCTCAGCAACCATCTGGGCCATCAAGTACAAGATGCACTAATTATAATAACAATTTATAATATGAAGCAATATTACCTTTATATTAGCAAAAATGAAGTACCCTTATTACCTCACACTGGGATGAACCATTCAGAGTTTAGTAAGTATGCTCCTCTTATCTTTTACTCTTTAACAATGAGTAACTGAAAACATGTTAATTACATAGTAAATACTAGTATTGATCAGAACTATCATGTGATATTTCTTGACGAATGCTTACAACATCTAGAAGTAAAATACTGCTCCAGTGCCTCATTGCTTCAGCTTATATATGTGGTAAAGATATTTTCTTCTTCCAATTCTAGCTCCAAATAAATTGCTCACCAAGGCCTAGGAAACCAACTGCCTTAAAAATTTTAATATGTAGTACAGTATAACTTGGATAGTTTCAAGTTGAAGGGGCAAGAAAAGAATTTGAAATATCTAAAAATTTGAATTACAAAAGTCAGTCTAAAATTGACATTTTAGCAATACAGGTACATATATCCCAACTGATGCTAGCCTTGAACTCATTTGTACCTAAGCTTGCAGAAAATTCTTCTGCTTTCAAGTGAGCAAGGGGACCACTTAAAAGAATTTTTTGTCCCATGCTTGCTTAAACCATTTTAACACGCACTCATCAACATCAGGATTTTCTGGTTGTCTCACTCTTTTTCAATTCTTACCATTTTCACTCAAGACACTGCTTAAAATTTTCTCCTTATTGTTCAGATAACTGGACAAAGTGTTTGCTGGTATTCCATATTCTTTGCCAATGCCAGATTTTTTCTTCAAAGTCTTTTCAACTTCTTGAAAGACGGCGACTTTTTCCACAAAAGTTGTTGTTGCTGTTGTTGTTAGCTAATGCTGGATTTCTGACAATGAAGTCATTGATCCTCTTGCTCTCCAATATTTTTCACTGATGGATGGGGCATTAGAAGTGGCCGGGAATATTTGAAGGTGGTCTCGATCCATTTCCTCTTGCAGATCACATAGAGGACAGAGTGGTGAAGAATATATCCCAATTCTTTTTAAATGTTTTGCCAGCATATCATGTCCTGTAATCAACCTGAAGGTTGCAACTGCTGTTTTTCGAGGATACTCAGGAATTACTGTTTGAATGTTTGGTAGTTCCCATCTTTTATTCTCTGATTTTTCATAGTAATATTTTGCAATAATTTTTTTGAATTCAGAGTTGACTAATCTTTTAGCTGCATAAAATGGTAGATTAACTATAGATTTTTGTACACCGCTGGTACCCTTTTTTGCAAGAAAATCAGCTTTCTCATTACCACTCAGTCCACAGTGAGCTGGTATCCATTGGAAGACTAGGTGTTTTTGAAGTGCTGTTAGATGGGTAAGGATTTTCCAACATTCTATAATTGTTTGGTTTTTTGGTGACAACTTGGAAGTAATTGCTATAATTGCTGCCCTGGAATCTGAGAGAATTTTTTCCACAAAAGTTGAAGTCTTGTACTGGACACACAGTGTACTAAGAGTGGCATTGACAATAGGAAGCTCAAGTGATAACTAAAGGTGCAAATGTTTTAAACAAGGGGATGTGGGAGCAGGTATAGAAGCTCAATGCCAGCAACTAGGAAAGTACCCCCCAAACTATATTCCAACTGCATTCCTACAAAACAAACATCCATGGAGCGCTGACCTCTTTTGCAGAAACATATGGACAAAGTTATTATATCATGTAAAATTTCTGCATTTAGAATCATTTTCAATCGACATTTCTGAACAAAAACTTTGAATTAAGGAAAATTAAATTCCAATTACGTGTGATTCTTTTTCATTACTTTAATACAAAATTAAGAGACCAAGAAAAATCTTTGAATTTACGATTTTGTATTATAAATTTTCAGATTAACCAAGTTTCACTGTAAATGGCTTTATATACTTGGTTTATTTAATAAAATGACTACTGTACCTTGCCAGAGCAATTATTTTCTTTGAAAAATATGCTAACAAAAAACCAGGACATTTAGGATGGGAATATTTCTGGGAAGCTAAATTTGAAAAATACTGCTGTAATTACTGAAATGAAGAAATTGGTCACAAGTAAATAATATTATATCAGCTTGTGCAGCTTTTGGGAGAAATGAAAAGCATAGTTTAAAACAAGACTATTTAATAAATTAGCAACTTGTTCACTTCGTTACAGTACTGACAAGATATGAAAAATATATAAAGCTGCATAGCTGTTTATGAATAAATATTTTACAAACTAGTCATAATACTTTGTGGCATAAAATCTGGTATGAATTAGTGAAAAGTTACTGTGAAATTCAGTATCACATGGATCTATTAAACATTATGCGAATATTTTAGTCAAAAATATCATCTTCATGTTTCAATTACTTTATTATGTAATTGCATTGAGGCATAATGATATATGGTGTAAGATGATGATGGTTTTAAATTGAAATAACCATCCATATAGTTTAGTATTGAGGATACTGAAATGGCTGAACTCCATTTTTGTACATATTACATAAGATTGTTATATTTAACTATACACATTACTTTGACTTTAAGGCTGTGCCTATAATGTCACTTGAATTGTCGTGTTGTATGTAAGACATTACACATTGTTGCAAATTTATCACTTTGATATTCGATAATTATCTGCTGATTTTGACAAATCCTAAGACATATATCTGTTACTGTAGAAGAAATCAATTCAGCTGAATTGAATTTAATTAAATTGTTTTAGAACAAATTATCATAAGTGGCATTGATATAATAATCTTAAATTATAAAATTCCTCCTTCTGTCACAATGTATTTCAGCTCCACTTAATGCAATTATGTTACATCACCAGTAACAACAATAAACTTAGCAATATCAAATTTGTGCCCAAGAAAAATAATTCCAATATTTGTTTTATTCCAGGGTTTCTATATGCCAGGAAGACTGGCTTGAAATGTATAATACCTACAAAGATGGAACTGAAAAGCTGATAGGGCGTTACTGTGGGCCAACTGCACCAGGTCCTATTGAATCCAATCGTGGAGCATCAGGAGTCAAAATTCTCCTTCACTCAGATCAAGAGGGAGTTTTCAGTGGCTTCAAAGCCCGCTACACATTTGAAGATGTGAAGTCCATTTTTGGAGGTAAAGAGTTTGTACTATTTAATTTTATATGTATAATACGTGTGGTAGAGGGCAACTTAGAGCCTAAATGGAGAAAAAGGAAAAGAAAGGAATAAGGAGTGAAACAAAAAGGAAAAAATGAACAAAATCTGTTGAACTTAGATAATAATAAGAAATATAAGTTCCTTGTATCTTTTCACTGTCTTCATACATGTTTCAAGAAAAATGTAGCTGCACAACACATATGAAAGTGCTGCTGAGATATAATCTATCTAAATTATTGAAGATAAATGAGTATATCATTCAGCATTATAACTTTTACTATGAGTACAAATCTCATTGATGACAGCAGTAGTTTTAGAAACCCAAATCTAGTTTTACAGGCCCAAGAAAGCTCTTCTGGTGAAGGTAGAATGTAGATGTGTTCTGTGTGCTGTGCTATATATGAAAATTATGAATGTGGAGAAATTAATGCAAGAACTGAAGAAAGAGTTAAAGAGCAGCTTTGTAGATAATATAGTTCATCCAGATAAACTCCAAATGACTATAAATGCAACATTAGCATTTGTTAAAACATTAGAAGCCATGCAAAAGTACCTGATGGAAGGTGTCCGTAAACTGTAATGCATGACTGTTTTAATAAAACAGAACTTCTATTTTATTTCCATAGTGTAGCTGATACATGATTGTTAGTCAATTGATAACTATGCATTTATTGTTAGATCTTCTGTTTCTCACTCTATTTGTATTTAAAATGTAAGCTATTAAACAATAGAGCACCGTGATGCTGTTGTTCTTTATCCTTCCATTTTTGTTGACATTTCCTCCATGCATATGCAGTGGTAGAGATATCACTCTGTATCCCAGTGTTCCTGCTAAAGCATCTCTGGTGTCACAATACGGCAAGCAGTAAGAATGTGTCTGCAGAGAACAGCAATGTTTTTTGGCCTGTTGCAATACACATGTGCCTTCAGATGTCCCCCTCACAGTTGAATGATGCTCTGGTACAAGACAACTAACACTTTTATACTTGAATATTCTGGAAACATATTCATCTAAATTAGTAACAATCTTTACTTAAACACCTAAATAAGCACATAATTACTACTGCAATAGATATTATAGAAATAAAAATCTACAGATGGGAGCAGGATTCAAACTTGGAGTCATTAAAAACCCTTCACCCTAACCATTGGTATACAAAGCACAGAAGCAGATATGTAGCTTAAAGCAGTTGACAGTCTTTAGATTTATAATTGATAATGGATGAGACACATCATCATCTTCATTATCATTATCATCACCACCACTGCCACTGCCACCGCCACCACCACCGTCATCGTCATTGTCGTCGTCATAATCATCATTATCATCATCATCATCATCATCATCATCATCATCATCATCATCATCATTTAGGTATTATGGAATTTTAAATTAGTATTCAAGAGTATCAACATTATACCTTTCTATAAAACAATTAATAATAGATAAGTATGTCCGTTAACTGAAATAACAATTGAAGCTATATTTTAGTATAGCAGATGCATGTGCAACATACATGGTGACAGTTCTAGCAATATAGAAATGTTTGTACACAAAGGAGCTGAAAAGGGAGAAAGTGGTTCTACTTAATGCAATGATATTACAGCACAGGTATTCTACCATTCTTCATTTGGGTTGCCTATTTGAACAAAGTAGATGGCAATCCAGGAACATTCCATATTAATCTTATGATAGCTTAAATATTCCATGGTGAGACTGGCATTGCCTTGTGCCTTGGAAATATTGATTTGGGGAAGAGTGAATCAGTTAATTAAAGTAGCAAATAAATGGTTCTAAAATGACTTCTAGCGTCAGGCAGGAACATACTTGCAAACTGTGGCATATGACTAGAATATACAGTTAAAAACCATAAAGACATTGCCTCTGCAGTTAGAGTGCTAAAATATTGGCTAAGTAGGTATATAATGTTAAAATCTGATGTCATTAACACAAGGTTAGAAATTAGTGGATTTGTTAAGTTTGGTTATCAAAGATACTGGAATTACAGGGAGTTTAGTAAATAGTGCGATTACATAGGTTTGGAAGAGAGGAGAAGGTAATCACAAGTAAAATTTAGTAAAGCTTCAGCATAACTCATAAATATGAATTGGCAGTTGCATTTCAAGATAAGCTGCAGTTCAATTATTTAGATAATCATGTCAAAGTTAGCTGAAGCAAAGAGCTATGTGTACATAATGAAGTTTCAAGCATAAATTGGGTGTGGTGTAGCCAAAAATATGGTGGTTGTAAGACATAAAGTAATGTGATGGTGGGCAGAGAATCTGTCTATTCAGATACAGGAAACTGCCTCCATATATTGGTAAAATTCTTAGGTATGCAGCAATGAAAAACACATTTGTTGGATGCTACACACTTGCATCTCTGAACATAGTTAAGTTAGTATGCTGGCACACTTTTGTGCAGGAAGAACAATTACCAGTTCTATGCACTTTTCTTTGTAGGGTGTACACAATAAGAAATGTGAATGTGTAACTCAGGAGAAAGAGTATAACAAAATATGTGCACATTTATGTGCAATATGAGTTTGAGCATAGATGTGCTTGCATGCTTAAAAAAGAAAGTTCTAGATAAGTGTATTTGATATGTATTTTAATTAAGTAACAAGTTAATTTTATCTCTTTTTATCAACATGTAATTAATATGTTTCATAAAGAGACCCGTGAGAAAATAACCTACAAGTATACATATCTGTTGACAATCTGCAATAAATATGCAAGCTCTACTACTAATACAATTACTGTTACTGTCACCACTAACACCACTAGTTCTATTACCCCTGCTACTATTACTACTACAAATATTGTTGTCGCTAACAGTACTAATATCATCACTACTACATCTACCACTATTGTCAATTCTTCTTTTTCTGCTTATCCTCTCTGTATTGTCACTATTATTATGACTACTACTACCACCATTATCATCACTATTACAATTATTACTGTTACTCTACCACTACAACCACTACTAAGATATCTGCCCCAGTAAGACTCAGTTGGTAAGGCACTAGTCTACTGATCCCAAGGTTATGGGTCCAAACCTGGCCCAGACCAATGGTTTTTAAATGTGCTTAAAAGTGACAGCCCTATGTCAGTAGATTGATTAACATGTAAAAGAACTCTTGCAGGAAATAATACTGGCACACCAGCAGTGCTGATATGATCCTGGCAATTAAAAGCGTCATTAACAAACAAAATATTGATTTATTTTCACTGCTACTACCACCATTACCACTACCACTACTACTACTATTACTACTACTACTACTACTACTACTACTACTACTACTACTACTACTACTACTACTACTACTACTACTACTACTACTATTACTACTACTACTACTACTACTACTACTACTACTACTACTACTACTACTACTACTAATACTACTACTACTGCTACTACTACTACTACCACTACTACCACTACTACTACTACTACTACTACTACTACTACTACTACTACTACTACTACTACTACTACTACTACTACTACTACTCCTACTACTACTACTACTACTACTACTACTACTACTACTACTACTACTACTACTACTACTACTACTACTACTACTACTACTACTTACATTAGTATTTATGTTTCCTACAGGATATTTCAATTTATGAAAAAGTAAATTGGTACATGTATTTATTCCTGTCAACAATTGTTCTGATTGCAATGTATGAATTGTCATACATGAGATTCTTTCAAGAGTGAGAGATGAAAGAAAGGTGGAAGTATATTCTTATTTCCAATAACTTGTAACTGTCTAAGGTGATTTTAGAAAATCCAGTTCTATTTATTGAAACAAATTATCACAAAAAATGTTGGCATAAGAGCTCTATTCCATCTGATCAAATATAAAGCAGCAATGGAGATGGATGAAAAGCTGTTCAGAATATTTAATACATCCATCTGCAGAATTTCCTGTATGCTAGCAGTTCCATATTCTGTAAACTACTTGTTAAAACTTTTATACTAAAGAAAACAAATTTATATTTGCAGATTGTGGAAGCAATGTGAGCAGCACTGAATCAGGTTTCATAGCAAGTCCAAATTTTCCACTCAATTATGATGGCCCTGTTCGCGGCCTAGCAAGTAAAACATGCAATTGGTACATCAATGTGCGGCCCAAACATAAGATTCTGCTCAACTTTGAGTTGTTTGCTGTAGAAGGAGACCCACCAGGTGAGCCCAATATGATGTTAACAAATATCAGGTTTGCTTAAATATGCAGTACCTTGAAATTAAAACTGCTGAGGGCTTAAACAAGACATGTTTCATGGACTAATGCTTTCATTTGAAGTTGATGATATGATGTCCCAAGTTTCTACAAGTACCTATGTGATATTAGTATTGCAAAAGTAGAACACAGTTTGTTAGCAAGTACATATCTAAATTTCCTCTACAGGTTAATACATTTTGTATGTGTAAAAGAATATTTTAAGGGACATGAGATCCTTTCCCAGCAAAAAGGATTCAGTATATCTCATCTTATATCTGCAGTGTGGGGTGTGTTTCATGGATGGTATCTGTTATCTGTCTGTCAAAATGTGTTAGTTTTGCTTTGAAACTTGGGGGCTACATAAGAATAAAAGAATATACATGAAATTGCATTAGTTCATTCTTTGTTACAATTCAACTAAAGTTGAGTACAAAACTACATAAAATAAGCGTAGTAGTGTAAGGCTAATAGAAAGTACCCTAGCACAATCACTGGCAGTATACTTTTTTTGAACTACCAAATTCTAACTATACTTTTCACTTAAATTTTAACAAGAATAAAACATTATCATACTAAAACTAAACTAAACCCCGGCGCGACAGCCCATGAAGGGCCAAGGCCTACCGCCCAGCCGCTGTGTCCCCCACCTCTGCCCACTACAGGCATCATTGGTGAGGTGCAGTACTGGAGGGTGGGATGTGGTCAGTGCCCTGAGCCCTCCCGGTCAGTTATGCGGTCTTCTCCATCAAGTAGCTCCTCAATTGGTGCCCCCGGGACCTAACGAGGCTGTATACACCCCGTGCCAGACCTCCCAGAGGGGTTAAAATCCCCATGCTAGTACCGGGGATCAAACCCGGGTCCTCCATGCCAGAGGCAAGCGTGCTTCCAACTGCGCTACGGAGGCGGTCAAAACATTATCATAAAGCTCTAAAATCACAGTGTCAGAAGTCGCTGAATTCTGAACGAAGTGTAGGATACCAACTTATCAGGAGTGCAACTTTGTCAGTAAGGTAAAATACTTTTATAAAAAGTGGTTACTTTTCAAAGAGGGTCCTAGCCAACAAACTCTTTTTCAAAACCCAAAGAGAGAATGACAAATTGCCAAAATTCTGAATGATTTATATGATTATGCACATGTAAATGTAATGATCTAATAAATATAAAAATGAAGAGGACAAAATCTTTCTGCAACTACTATACAAAAGGTGCAGATGGGCTTAAATTCTGTAGGAGGAGCTCATAAATGCTGTGAGAAATGTGAGAGGTAACAAATCTGGAAAGACAGAGAAAAGAAAATGGTAAAAGCAGTAATATTAGAAGGGAGCTGTAGCACAAGTAACACTGGGGAAGAGAACATTTCACCTCATTCACTTGTCCCACAATCTGGCAAATCCAGTTCAAGAACACAATGACTGTGGAATTTGCTGCATTTGTCATAGATCACTGCAAGGATAGTGCCAGAGGGACTGCATATATTTGGATAGCAGTTGCAAAGCCTTTAGAACTAGAATTGGCCCTAAATAAAGAATTTTCCAAGAAAGTTGACCAATAACAATGCAAAAAACATAGCATAAAAGCCAAGAAAACTTTGGCACCACATATGCTGTTGATTTTATACTAGGACAGCTAACTGTTGCCTTCTCTAACAAGACAAATGCAGCCAGGTATAAAAAAAGAGATATTTAATGTTATTGTATCTGGAGACAAACTCCTGAAGGTTGCAATATGCTCAGTGAAGGAGGAATAGCTCAGACATGAGCACTGCAAGAATGGGTGCTTACAGAGTTAGTCTAATCTCATTTGAAACCAGAAAGTGACATTGGAAATAAAAATGGAGGATGTCTACAGATCAAAATGAAGATGGGCGAGTATCTGAGTTTAGCCTGCAGAAATAACATCTACAAATTCTTAATTTCAGAAATATCTGACTTTTTTTTAAAGAACATAAATTAAGGATCCTCATATAGGTGTGTATATTTCAGAGCTTTATGAATTTTCAAAATTTTATAAATTTAGGGCAGTGACATGAGTTATGAATTCTTAAATGAACATTTAGAAACTCTTAGAGAAACTTACTTTCCTAAGGAGTCAAATAATAATTCACCATCAATCAGGAAATGTCAAGTTACTAAGTTACTACATGTAGCAGATGTATTCTATTGGAATTCCCATTTATGCAGCATGAACATATCATCATGCATGATGGCTAGCTTAACATATCTACTGCTTCAAAATGTACTTCCTCAGCTCACAGCTTCCTCGAAAGGATGAGGAATTGCAAGGTATTTGATAAAGAAAACTATTTTTAACTGCAGTGCATTTAAAGGCATTATTTACATGTCTTTGCCTAACGTTTGCTCTGTCTCAAAGTCTAGAGCTCTTGAAGAAACTACTCTTGGACTACAAAGGAATAAGTAAAGTTGTCTCTAACATTCTCCTCAAAGCATTCCAGTATCACTTATGGTATTCAAGTGATTTGTTAACTGGTTTGGCATTTTATGTGAAGATGTTCCATCTAAGGTGGTCTTCAATGATTGGGAACTTAAAAAAAAAACCAACAAGACCCCTCTAAGATAATGAAATGAAAGAAAATTCAATTCCCTAATTCAGTCCTAGAGGAACATAGGCCTAATAATCCATGATGAGATACAAAAACCATTTTGACTGCAAGTTGCAGAAGAACAATAAAAAATGAGTTCTTGTGATATCCAAGAGAGAGTAAATTCTAATATATAGTTGTAATAACTTATGCAACAGTGTTTTCTGTAATAAAATTAGTCATTAGGTTTATGAATAACTTACTAATTTCCCTCTATCCTGAGCATACACTATTAGTAAATCTGAAGATTATAAATATTCAGGGTTCAATAACACCCTCTTGTGCTATTTCTTTTGGGGATGTGGAGATGACCTACACTTAAGCCAGAATAAATTTAAAGATATTATACCTTAAACAATAATTCTAGTTAGCATTCTGTTGTGCTGCGAGTGAGCCTTAACCATTGTATATAAGGCCTAATAGAAGGCATTTTTAGCATTTTATAGGTAATGCTGTTTATCAGATCGATGTGGACAAAGTGATGAACTTGAGAGCTTTTACTTGAAACACAGTGAATATGCTCTTGAAGGCTGGTAGTGAGTAAAAGCATTTTGAAGTAATAAATCTGAACATTAGAGTAAACATTAGAGATACAACTAGAGAATTTGGCTTACTAGCAGGTTTAGGAGAAAAAGCTTCTATGAAGAAACCAGCTAAATATTTGAAGCTACAAAGAACAAAACTCATAAAGTACGTAAATATTCAAATTACCTTAGATAATAGAATTAATTTTATTAGAGATTAGAAAACTGGCCTTAGATATTTGAGGGCAGCCATTTATGTAACAACATCTTTACCTCCCTAATATTCTGATTGCACCAAGTTTGTTAGTTGCTTTGTATTATGTTCAAAGTAGGATGGTTATCTGTAGGACTAAGGAATTTTAAACCTTGACCTTTATGATTTGTTTTTATTTTGTGTGACACAGTAAGAGGTTGCCCAGCTGCAGTTGTTCGACTCTGGCACACCCTTGATGGACCACCACTAGAATTATGTGGAGAAAAGCAACCAAATGATAAGTGGCAGTTTCTTTCAGAAGGAAGTACCATGCGTATCAGGTAATTGCATTGTATAGAATTTCTTTTAATGCTACACATTGGTACACTTAGATAAACATCTAGTATAACAATAATTAAATATCAGTTTTCTACATAACTTACCTAATATTTTTATCCATACAGAAATGTGCCAGAGTTTATTGAGAATAAGAAAGTGCATTATTGACTAATTCTATTTTTTAAGCATGAGCACAGTAAACAGACTTTTACACATATGAAAATTCATGCAGAGAAGATAAGTAGATTAATTATCATATATTATGGTTCTTATGTTGTAAAGCAGGGGTCAGAAAAACTGTATCGGTTGATGATATGACGTAATACCACTGTCAGGGGTAAAGCAATACATTCCAAGAGGAATGGGAAGAACAATATTTTTGCAGTGCTATAAGCAAGAATGTGAAATGTCTGATGTATTCAACAGTTTTGCTTTGTTTACAAATTAAGCATTAAAGGACATTACAAACACTGTAAAAAGATCACAAGTAAGTCACAGAGAGCAAATGTTAAGGCATTTTAAAAGAATAATATAAAACAAACATTTGTCCACAAATGTAATCATAATGTTTAAATATTCACTGAAGCTTTCTAGACTAGTGAAGAAATGGAATAGAAAGTACAGTAATTTTAAAAAGCCTAAAACCTTAAATTTCATTGTATAAAACACAATTAGAAATTAAAGCTGGTTTAGATTTGTATAGAGGATTTGATACACACATTTTCTGAACATATTAGAAGTATGTTTGGCTTAACATATATATGTAAGCAATTGTTTTCTAAACTGAAGATTGTGAAATCTAAAAGCAGATCACAATTAACAGATGAAACCCTGTGTGTTCTGTTCTACATCAGTACTTGTGAACTAACGTTAGATGTATGTGAAAGTATAATGCTCCAGATGAAGTAAAGAATAAATTAATGAAAACTAAATGTTAAAGTCCGCTCAATCTGTATATATGTGTTAAATATAATTAAAATCAAATGTGTGTTATAGAAGTTCCCCATATGTCGCCACTGTGACTTTTAAACCCTTCCTTCGAACCATGCATCATGTGCATGCTGTGGCGGATTGTCGTTGGTCGGTTCTCGTTGTGTCGCCATTTGATTTGGTTCGCTCCGGCTAGTCAGGATGAGATCTCTTTCTTTATGTCGGGTACGCGTAGGTGTTATAGATTACCCAAGAAAACTTCTGTATATTGTTTATTACTTCTTATATACTTTCGGGAGTTATGCCGATTTTTTTTACACGCAGAAGAATCGCTCTCACGTCTGCACACCTCAACGTGCCGTACTGGTCTGGGGTGAGTAGTGACGCTTTCCTGGCTTACCCACGCTAGGAAAAACGTTCTCTCCAATTTTAAATGTCATGACGTCATCCAAGAAAGCCTCGTATCCAAAATGCTATTTCCTTTTCCCGCAATTTAGAAATGTCCCTTTCTATTATAACATGTTCTTTTATGAATTTCGAATATATAATTACCTTTTTATGATTAAACGATGTTTTCTTTATATTTTATTAAATATATCGCGCGACTTTTAAGATTGGCAGACCTGAATTTCAAACGTGAATGTAGTATGACGTCATGACTCGTTAATTTCAAACCAATAATGCGTTTATACTACAAATTTAACGACTATTATTTACTCATATCTTGCTCACCTTACAACACTTCCTGCTCTATTATCTATTTATGTTATTACTCAGCACTTATCGCAAATCTCACATCCGGCAATTAAATTAAAACGTGTCTTTATCAAGCCCATTCGATTTGAAATCTAACTTTCGGTATCAAATGCCCCCATTTATATTATGTTATTATTTCATAATAAAATAATGTAAATGTCTTGCCCGAAAGAAAAATTAAAATTACTCCTGTATTTTGAATAATCGGCAACACTCCCATTATATACAATTTTCAATTACACTGTTTTGAAATTGGTTATTAACACATCTTCTAATTAATCTTTATAACATGACAAACAATTATACACTTGACTAAACAATCCTTAAATACTAATTACAATATGTTATGGTTTCTTCTGTGAAGCTTTTATATAAAGGTTAAATTTCAAGAGTCTTTCTTTATACTTCCTTCTTTTAGTTCATGTTTGCTCACTTCGCTCTCACTATCACTTGCACTGTGAATTTTCACTTTTGTTATTGAAACACGTATCTGTACTAGATCCTTTAAGCACTAAAATGTACATATATTTATATAAATCCATTACACTCTTCAGACAAGTTCTTTCTTTGTCTTGCTGTGATAACTATCTATACATCTAAATATTTTAACAAATGTTTTACAAATTAAATATTCTGTTTTCTCTCTATGCGGAGATGAACATTTTAACAATCTTTCTGAAGCGGTTATTGTGAGCTCTATACAATGTATTCTTAAGCTCTTTGTAGTAGATAGCAATTCACATTCTGCATTTTTCATGAATATGTAAGTACCTGGCCAATATATGGTTTTCAAGTAAGCTAACATTTAAATTTTATCTCAAAGCTGATTGGGCGCCAATATACAAATGACACTTCGAATTTTTTTTACATGAAGTCAAGGTTCCAAGGTACCACACGGTTTCTTGTATGGTCGAAGGAGTTGTTTATGCCATCTTCCCAGACATTTTTCATTTTTAACATCTTTTAATTCATAGGTATGATAACCAAATTTGGATATAATTTCTGCAGGACCTTTATATAACAATTCCATCCTTTTGTTCCTACCTCGCAACGCACTTGATAACTTATGGTCTTTAACTAGTACCCAATCGCCTATCTTAGGTTCCCATTTATGTTTTCTACTCTTTTTCTTTAATTTTCGCTTCTCTGCCTTTTTCTTGATTCGTTCAAAAGCAATTTTCGCTCTTTCTTCTTCACTTAACTGAATGTCATTAATTTTCAGTATTTTTGGTACCCCGGTTAATATTGGTTCTGGTTCAATTCCTAACATTAATTTTATTGGGGCAAACCCAGTAGTTACATTAATGGTGTGATTGATAATCTTTTCTATCAATGGACAATATTTCACCCAATCCTTGTGATTATGATGTGTAAGTACACGTAAATAAATTCCTATATCTCGGAGGACACGTTCTGTTGGATTCCCTGATGGAAAGTATGAGGAACAATGATTTAGTTTTCTCGCGTCTAATGTCACCCTAATCTTTCCATTGGCCTTATTTACAATACATAGGGGATTCACAAATTCTGAATTCGAAATCTCAATAACCTCATCTTCTAACATTGACTTTATAACTGCATCTACCTCTTCTCTTATTGTACTAGGGATAGCTCTCGCTTTATGTGTAAAAGGTTTGATAGGTATCATCTCAAACGAATGAGTATAAATATTACATTTACCTGGTTTCTCAGAGAATACTTCTTTATTTCGGATTAATATTTTAAACAGTTTATCCCTCTGTTGTTCATTTAGTTGATCAGCCTGAGTTACTTTTTCCCTCAACAATTCTTCTAAGTCTTCACTACTCTCCCTATCATAGTACCTAGTTGCGTCAGAAAACCTCAAATTGTCTATGAAATCATTTTTATCCCATTCTACATTTTCTTTATTATCGATATTGTACTCTTTGACATTTACTTCAGTTAATTCCATAGCTCCTACTTTAACATATTCTACAAAGAATGTATCCCCTTGGATTTCTTCTTCCTCTTTTTCTCTTACAATAGTTTCTGAACTACTATCTTCCACAAAAGGCACTATAATGTTCTCATCTTCAACTTTCATTTCTACAATCATGTTTTTAAAATTCACCACAGCTTCCCAGGCATAAAGACAATCACAACCTATTATAATATCTGTCACAAGTCTTCCTACAATCAGAAATAAAATTCATAGTATTCTCCCATTTATTTCAATATTTATCATTGCTTGAAATTTTACTCTCTCTTTTCGTTTTCCCACAGCTAGCGAGCAGTATATCCCATTAACTGGTAAAGACATTACTTTAAAACCACTACTTTGTAAATTATCATAAAAATTTTGTGAGCATACTGTGCTATTTGATCCCGTATCTATAATTACATTGTATTGTTTTCCATTTACTCCAATTTTGATTTTAGGTGGATCTCCTACTTTTTCGTTTTCGTCAATTCTATTTTTCCATTCTCTTTTCTTTTGTATCATCATTTGCCTTCCAGGACTATTTATTTCCGAGTACTTATCACAATAATTACTAGGATACCCAGTTCTCACTGAAGGCGCGTTTGACCGGGTCTGGCGTTTCCCTGATTTTTAGGTATTGCTCCTGTACTATTTCCCGAATTGTTACTTCTGTTTTCCTGCATTAAATCGGGGTTACTTCCTACCATGTTTTTGACCGTGTTAATGGCCTCTACCATTTCAGCGTTTTCGGGGGAATTTCGTCCATTATAACATCTTTCTCCCAGTCTTGGTGACCTCGGTCTAAACTCATTATCTCTGTTTGTCCAATACCCATCATTTGAATTTCTACTATGTCCAAAATAACGTCCCCGTCTACCTCGATCAAATCTATTTGTATTCATATAATTCACCCTTATATTTCTTCCCCTTAGATTACCATTTCTATTTTGGTGATGCCCTTCCTGGTTACATCTACCTTGATTTTCCCACCGGAATGATTCCATCCTTGGTACTGGTCCTTTATATCTTTCCCTAATCTTACTTCTATTCTGATAATACTGTGCCCCTTGCCCGAAAGAATTTACAGTTTCTTTTTCTTCATATTTATTTCCAAATGCGTGTTTTGGCTTATTGACTTCTAAGGCTGATAATAATTCGATCATAGCTGCAATGCTACCGGGTCGGGCTATGATTAGGTAGTGTTGAAGCGTTTCCGGAAAATGTGGAGTAACTATATTTATTAGATCTTTTTCATCTAAGGGAGGATCTAACATCTTCGATTTTCTCGCTATTCTCATAAAATAGTTGACCATCGATTCCTCCGATCTAGGATTAAACTTTCCATTGCTTAATTCAACTCTAATATTAGCCTGCCTACTAGCTCCCCAATATCTGGTTAAAAAGATGTTCCTAAAGGTCCTGTAATCATTATTGTTACCCATAAAAAGGCCTAGCCAATTGGCAGCATTACCTTTTAGGCATTTTCTTACTATCACCATCTTGTACTCCTCTGGTATACGTTTCACCATGAAGTACTCTTGTAACCCTTCTAAAAAGGCTTTAGGATCATCTGAATCTTCATTTTCAAAAACTGGAGGTGTCATTTCATTTAAGACATGGTTAGGCCAATGTAAATTTGAATTGTCACCTGTCCCTGAACTATTTCTGAGATCAGAATGGGAATTACTGTTACCCCTATTTTGCATTGATATGTCAGCTGATACACCTGGTATTGCCTCGTTTCTTGCAGCATCATTATTAAGATTGTTGTGATTACATGCATTTTCATTTAATTTCAAATTTTCTAAGGCCTCTTTTACCTGAGTAATTTCTGTTACTACCCCTTTTATTTGGTCTGTAACATCCTCCAAATTTCTAGCCTGCCTTTCACTTTCTACATCAGATCTTTCCATTCTAACTTTACACCCCTGTAACTCTTCTCTAATTTCTTCCCTGTCTTTATCTAACCTTTGTACTACCTCTTCCCTTTGTTTGTCTAATCTATATATTACTCTTTCCCTTTCTTTATCTAATTTTTCACTCACTTGTTGACCTAATTTCTTTTCAGAATTCTTTACTTCTTGCTGTATTGTCTCTAATTCTCCCTTAACCTGTTCTCTATTTTCTTTTACTTCACTACTAACTTTATTAATTTCCTCCCTAACTTCTTCCCTAAAGGTTTCGAAAGCTCTCTTCTGATTCTCCAATTGCATTCCCAATTCCTGTTGTCCTTTCTCTAATTTCTGTCCTAACTCTATACTAGTTTCATCTATCTTACTCATCTTTTTCATTATCTTTTGAAACATATTCTCTATTTCTGACATAATTGCTGGCCTTTCTGAATTACTACTAAACATTTCTGAGCTACCTCTAGGTGTTTCTCTAACGTTCTGATCTTCTACTTCTTGGCATATTCTGCTATCGATTATATTTTGATTATATTCTTCCATCCTAACTACACTTTTCTCAATTTCCGGACTCTCAAAACCTAGAAAATCGCTATCACTGTCTTCCATTTCTAAGCTATTTACATGTGTTTTTCTACTCACCAATATTTCATAATTTTCACTATTTCACTATTTTTTTTTTTTTTTTTTTTTTTAACTGCACTTAAACTTGTTCACTACACGTTTCACAGATGTTGACACGCTGGGCACCTTCTTGTCTGCTGGTTCGATGCTGGCTTGGTCGTCTTGGGGTTGGTCTATTCTCTCGACGCCACACGTTGGGTCGCCATTTGTGGCTGATTGTCGTTGGTCGGTTCTCGTTGTGTCGCCATTTGATTTGGTTCGCTCCGGCTAGTCAGGATGAGATCTCTTTCTTTATCTCGGGTACGCGTAGGTGTTATAGATTACCCAAGAAAACTTCTGTATATTGTTTATTACTTCTTATATACTTTCGGGAGTTATGCCGATTTTTTTTACACGCAGAAGAATCGCTCTCACGTCTGCACACCTCAACGTGCCGTACTGGTCTGGGGTGAGTAGTGACGCTTTCCTGGCTTACCCACGCTAGGAAAAACGTTCTCTCCAATTTTAAATGTCATGACGTCATCCAAGAAAGCCTCGTATCCAAAATGCTATTTCCTTTTCCCGCAATTTAGAAATGTCCCTTTCTATTATAACATGTTCTTTTATGAATTTCGAATATATAATTACCTTTTTATGATTAAACGATGTTTTCTTTATATTTTATTAAATATATCGCGCGACTTTTAAGATTGGCAGACCTGAATTTCAAACGTGAATGTAGTATGACGTCATGACTCGTTAATTTCAAACCAATAATGCGTTTATACTACAAATTTAACGACTATTATTTACTCATATCTTGCTCACCTTACAACACTTCCTGCTCTATTATCTATTTATGTTATTACTCAGCACTTATCGCAAATCTCACATCCGGCAATTAAATTAAAACGTGTCTTTATCAAGCCCATTCGATTTGAAATCTAAATTTCGGTATCAATGCTGGGTTGTGTTTCATGATGTCACCATTTATGCAATTGCAATGACCAATTTGCTGACTCCTGTTGTAAAGAATCAAATCACTGCACTTATGAAATACACAGTCTGAGGATATGTGCAGAGCTAGCAGGGACAATGACTGATGCCACTTTGAATTTTCTAAACAGCTCTCCTCTATGTACACCTGAGGAGACAGGATAGTGTGGTACAATGGTGTAGCAAGAGAAACTCTTATCAAGCATTATCAATAAAATACTGCCTTTAAGTTTGTTTTGCTTCCTATTGTATGGTACAAATAGAGGCACCATAAGACTGTGATAACTAAGAAATAACAAATTGCATTGATACTAAATGATCAGAGAATACTTTTATATATTTTAAAGGATGTTGATTAAATATTTATTTCTTTATTAGTTACTTCCTAAGAGTTTTATTGTATTTAAAGCTACAACAAGACAAATTCCGAAACATTGTAGTGATCAAGCAACAAAATAACATTCTTCAGATGTTTTGGAAATATCACAAAAGATTAAGGGACAGACATTTGATTTTTTCTGAATACACATTGACAAACATTTATCCCTACTATATTTGAATTATTTATCACAAAGAGGTGCAGAACTTTGTCGTGTGAGAAAAGTTTATTTCTCTGTTTCCTTTGCTCAAAGGAAAAGATCAAGGAGTGGGACATAAGCTGTATGTTGGGTATACTGCTTGCTCTGGCATTTTTTGACAAACTAATTTTTGCTCATTGTAATTGCCTGTGTTAATTATTTTATAAGTTGAAACTTAATAACTTTAAGAAGTTCCAGATTTATCATTCTGTCATCACCTGTGTTATTTGCCAACAGGCAAGCTCTGTCTCCCAAAGACAAGAGGAGTAGAACAGAAGGTCTGTTCTGGTCCTCTTACCTGTTGTAAACCGTTGCTTCACCTTAGTTATGCTGTGACTTATAAGTAGACCATTTGTTGGAAACTATGAAGAAGTTTTGGTTTCTAAAAACAGAACAGTTTTATTATTGCAAAAGTATTCCTGGAGTAGGAGTACAGTCCATTGCACGTAATAATGCCAATATGAGAAACAGCTGTTTAAGTTGGTAGGTGAATGGCACCACTCCACTGCTACACCTCCAGTTCAAACTCCTGTCAGCTGCAGCAGGGTTCGATTGGTAACATGCATTTACCCTTTGTTTCATGATGGCAGTGATGAACAAGAGACCCAAACAGTTTTAGATGCATTGAAAAGTATAATTCAGAATGAGTACATCTTAATTTGGTTACATTTTCAGTGGTTGTTAAGAAAAAGGCAAAAGCCAGATTGACAATCCTTTTCAAATAATGAAAAGTGAGTCAAACCTAGAAACATGTTTTGGCAAATATACATGCACAGGATCTGAACCGGTATTTGAAAATACCTTTTTGGTTTGAAAAAACATAGTATTGCATGCACATTTGGTTTTGTGAACTGGAAAGGAGTGCAAAGGGTGGGCAATATAAACTGAAAAGACTGTATTCTGCCAGGAATAATTGGCCAATTCATGCCAAAAAGTGACGTGGCCCACCTTCTGTGCATCAGAAAGTGGACCATGATGCTTTCCTACATTGCTTTTCAGTGCCTTTCTACTCAATAAATCATTTGCTTTAAGTCTCTGACAGGTAGTCCAGGTGGAGCCTGGAGTTGTGACATCAAACCATTTAGGTATGGACACAATCAAGAGGTGTTGTTGACAATAGTTCCACTAGTTAAATTGTTTCTTTATCTCTACCCCTGCAATACCCATCTTGGCCACGACCTTTGTTCATAGGTCATTGCTTGTGTATTGAACTTGAATGCAAAGCAGTAGGAGATTGGCATACCCAAAACTGGTGTGGGATACAAATAGTGAAGAGGTTCCACCAATATTAAATAAACACACTAAAAAGTGCTAACAGCAACCGGACTGTACATATCATAGAAGAGCTGAGCAACAAAAATAGGCCACAGTGGCCCTTTTTTGTACTCCTTTCTTTGTTTCCATTATGAAAATGCTTGCATCTATCCACAAATATAGTTACATTTATACCTGATGTATTCATTATCTATTGAATTGTTTGTATAGAGGGAAAATAAAGAGCTCCAAGAACCAATCCATGTGGTACTTCAAAGTTTGTTACACTAATACAGTAGAATCCTGATAACTTGACTCTCAATAACTCAACATTCCATGTAACTTTTTTCTATCTTTCTTTATTTCTTTCTTTTTTTTTTTTTAGATTTTAATGGTTATACTTGAATGTAATAATATCTATAATGTACTATGTGGTATAAACGGTACATTTGAAGTTTAATTAGCATACATATACAACCTACGGCATTCTCCTGTGGTTTATGATGGAATTCACTTTTGTATTTATAAGACCATAGGGCTGTCAGGTTATGTTTCAATCTTCCATGTAGTATATAAACATTGCAGACTGTGCGTGATTAAGTGCAATGCCATCTCCCATTATCAGCAGTGTCTTATTTATTGCAAGGAAGTAAACAGAGACATTACCCACATGATGAATTTGCATGATGTCACTCGCACATATTCAAGCATGATCATTTGCCATGTGTGAAAAATACCTGTATACTTAGTAAGCTAAACCTTCAGTTACATATTTCTAGTTACAGTACAGCTTCCAAGATTTCAGGCTTACTGTTAGTGTTGTGTTGTGTTTGTGCCTGAGAAAATGTTGAATGAGAAGAAAAGATGATGGGTTAACATCACAATGGAAATTAAACTGGATGTTTTAAAGAGATTGGACAAAGGGATTGCCATGGATTTAGGAGTTAGACAAAGTAAAATAATAGGGTGGGAAAAAAGAGGTCTGAAATTGAGTATTGGTAGGTGAAATGGGCATGTACTAATAGTTTAAAGGAAAGGAAGAGTATGAAATATGAGAACTGAGTGAGGCGCTGTATTTGTACTTTAGGTAGCAAAGGGAAAAAGAAACACCCATTTTGCAACAGAAAGTTCTCAAATTCTGTAAATAATTTGAGTAAATCCGTCTGGCTGGACAGATGGAAGAAGTGTTATGGCATCAGATAGTTAAATGTTTGTGGAAAAAACACTCTCTGCTACCTGGAAAGTGTAAATAAATTTAAGAAAAATTTCCATGCACTAATCGATAAGCAGGGCCTATCTAGAGAACAAATCTACAACTGTGACGAGACTGGTCTGAATTTTTGAATGCTGGCTTCCAAAACACTTGCATCCAGGGCATGGGCATCACAAAGAGGGAGGGGGGGTAAGGGCTGCAGCCCCCCTTACGAAATAATAAATGTAATGTACAATCAATTAATATTAGACTATTGCTTTAATGTTGATGTACAGAACAGTATTTAGCATAAATTAATATGCTTGTCCACAAAAAATACTATAACTCATCTTTTACAGTTTTGGCAATAAAATAATGAATTAATATTATTTAATTGCAAACTTCCAATATGCACCCTCCCCCCTGAAAAAAGATCTGCCAACGCTCATGATCCAGGGATGAAAAATCAACCACAGGTCATAAAAGAAATAAGGAAAAAGTTACAGTCTCATCCTGCAGCAATGCAAAAGGCATAATCAGCTGAAACTAGTGCTCATAGGCAAATCAAAAAATCTGCTGACATTTAAAAACATAAAAAAGTGTGCTAATAGGACTGTATAAGACACCTATACAGGACACCTATTATGATGTCTCTGTTTGGTAAAGAAATCAAGCAAATTTATGGATGAATGTAGCCATTTTTAAGGACTGGTTTTTGCAGCAGTTTGTTCCTTCAGTAGAAACTTTCTAAAATTGAAAAAACTTGCCATGGAAAGCACTTCTCATTCTGGGCAATGCTTTATCCCATCTTGATGTGGAACATTTACGGGACAGAGGCATAACAACCATGTTTCTCCCTCCTTATGTGACTTCAGAATGTCAACCAATGGATCAAGGAATTTTAGCAGCACTGAAGAAGAGATACAGACACAAATGTCTTCCATCTATTATTTTAGCCATGGAGAGTGGATGTCATATGATTGACAAACTAAAGAAAATAGATATGCTGGACATAATAGGCTGGATATCCAAATATTGGAAAGAAATTGAGCAAAAAAGCCTAGCTTGTTCTTGGAGAAAGCTGCTGGGCTAGTTAGGAACTGAATTTCAAGTATGGATGTCATGAAGGGGGAAGGGGAAGGCCCTGGTCCCCCCTTGGAAATGAATTATGCAATGTGCTGTCAAAGACTGACTATTAGACTATTGTTTTAAATTTTATGTAAAGAACAAATTTTATGTAAAGAACAAGTTTTATTTAGCACAAATTAATAAATACCACAATAAATATTATAACTTTTGAAAACAGAATAAGGAATTAATATTGTTTGATTGCAAACAATATTTACTGAAAATGTCTGCCAATGCCCATGATTTCAGGAAAGTAGGGCTGAATCAGGAAATTGTGAAACAATGGACTGATTGAAGAAAATTCCTGGCTATGAAGTCATTACGGATGCTGATGTCGGAGAATGGATGGAGTAGGATAAAATCTGTGAACTTTTAGGAGATTCTGAAATAATTGCACTAGTGAAAGAGAACGATGACAAAAATGAAATGGACTCAGAGGAAAAAGAAGAAATGGAAGACAATGGAAAAAGTAAAAACTGCCTCAGAGTGAAGGACTTAAGGCCCCTGAAGCAATGCTCTGTTATCTGAAGGAACAAGGTGCATCTGCTATGGATATTTTATTTCTCCGTCGCCTATGTGATGAAGTGCATGGCAACAAAATGAGTGTGAGAGACGGACTAATATCGTAGCAGTTTTTCCATACAAAGTATGAGCAATTTCTTCTCTATTCTATGTAAGTAAATACATATTTTTTAATTTATTTTTGCAGTAATAATTTTTAGAGTATGTTATACTTTTCTGCTCCCTATATTGTGCGCATTTATGTAATTTGCAGTGTTATGTTGTGAGTTGTGAACAACAGGCCCCTTATTCCATTAAACTTGACATTTCGGTACCTTGATAGCCTCTCAGTCCACATTAGATCAAATTATTGGGATTCTACTGTATTAGAAAGTTGCTGTACATTAATTTCATTTGTTTTGAATTAAAATATTGTATTTCAATGAAGTGCTTCCTATTTTCACTCAAGCCAATTTATAGCTTATTCTTTAGCACCATAGAAAGACAACACTATGTCAAACAATTTTTGTCCTTTGATAATACGTAATACTTCCTGGCTGCTTAGGTCTAAAACATGGAGAAGATGGCAATTATTGTCAACAAACTTTGCTTCTGTAACAGAACTTTGAGATATTTTAATTTCCAAGTCATATTTTTCTCTTTTAAAAAATTTAATTTCAAATACATTTGTGCTTTGAAACTAGTTAATATGAAAAACTACTAAAGAGACCACAAAAAACTGAAAGTGAATGTTTTTCCAAGATTTCAGGCTGTATTACAAATCACTTTCATGAATAAGCCCCCAAATATTATCTCCCATCACTCTTTTGTTATACCACCTTTGACAATGATGTTCAAAGTTCAGTATATCTTGGTGGAAGAGTTTGCCTCACTGCTCTGAATACGCCCCATGTTTTCCTTGAATTTCTTAAGATGTGCATCAAGCATATAGACTTCAAATGAGATTCTGCAACCCTTTTGCAAAATTCTGTGCCATCATTCCTGCTAATTCCACAGTTACACAGTTTCGACTTTGTGATTTTCCAAGAAATCACTTACAACTGTAACAAAACAATTCCAGGTTTCCTTCTCCATCCTATTAAGCTTCTTGTGGTATCCTGCACAGCCCATTATATGGTTTATCTCAATCCAGTGAATATGCTATCTTTGACCTTTGCCTCAGATCACTTAGGGAAGAAGTCTCTAAGGCATTGGAGGATTACTGACTCCTTAGATAAGGCTTTAACAAATTCCTACATAAGGCCCATTTTGATGTGGTGTGGTGGCATCATCAACTTGCTGGAATTTTCTGGTGCTTGCCACTTGAGTTTGTTGTTCCCCACAGAAAACTCTCAATACTCTGGACAGTGTCGTCAATAGTGTGCCTTGATGTCCCTACTATCCCAAGGGCAAAGAAATTTGGTAAGCCTGCCTTGGAGACCCATCAAGAATGCCACACTTTTAAAATCTCCAATTACTTCCTAGCTATATTCAATATCGCTCAATGACATTAAGAAGTTCTTGATGCTATTGTACTTGAACTGTATTTTTAAACTAGTGAGACAATAATAGCCAACAACCACGGACATGAAAAAACATTTTTTTCTATTTATCATAATTTTTTCAGTAACAGTCAAGCAGAAATTCTTTATTTAAAGTCTAGGAACAAACAAACCTAGTCTAATTGCTTAGTATCTAGTAAATCATCTTTGTGGCAATTTTACACAGAACTCATTCTCCTGTCGGTCTGGGTGGCTCAGTTGGTTAGACACTGAGCCAAGGTTGCAAGTTCAAATCTGACCCAGACCGATGGTCTTTTAAGTGTCCTTAAAAGTGACAGCTCCATGTTAGTAAATTTACTGGCATGTAAAAGAACTCCTGCTGGATGAAATTCCTGTGCACCAGTGATGCTGATGTGTTCCTGGCAATTGACAGCATCATTAAACAACAAACTAATTTTTTTCTTTAACTTTGTGCATAACCTATATTAACACAGAGTTAATTGAGTTCTTTTTGCTAAAATTATTCTGATTGCCACTTAATGTTTTCAACCCAATCTAGGAGCTCCTTTGCTTCATATAAAAAAAGCCCAAATATGGTTTAGAAGCAATAGATTTTTCATCAATGAAAGTAAATCGCAAAATATTCTTTTTAGATTAAAAATAATAACAATTTATGTTATAACACAAGTGAGACTTAAATTTCTTAGAATGTTAATTGATAATCATTTATCTTGGAACTCTCCCATCGATTCTGTATGCAGTAAGCTGTAGAGAACAGTGTTCTTATTAGCAAACTTAAAGAGGGCAGTCCCAAATGAATTTGTTTGTATGGCTTATTTTTCATTCTTTCAAAGCATTTATAGGTGTGGTTTGATATTATGGGGGAGTAACCTAAGAATAGCAGATGTGCTAAGGATTCAAAAAAAGGTTATTAGAATACTGACAAATTCTAATAAAACTGATCATTGTAAGCCACTTTTTAAAATGCTAGACTTGTTAATCGATACCTGTATGATGTTATTACACCAGAAGTGATATACACATATACAACACAAGAAACCTGAACAGAGTGGATGCACCATATTTTAGGCTACAGAAGTCCTCTAGGTATTACAAGTTAAATGGTATGAAAATATTTAATTCCCTTCCTTTGGAAACACGCAGTACAAATATTCAAAGATTTAAAGAAAAAATATATAAATGGCTAATAAAAACTCCTTTCTACAGCACCCAAGAATATTTAGATTTAATTAAACATGACTTGTAAAACATATGTAAACATTACAATCCTTTCACGCATATATATCTCTGTTTGTTTCATTACTTGCAAGTTACGGACGAAGCCTATTATAATTATTGTATTTACCAAATGGTGAAAACACCATCATCATCTTCATCATCATCGTCATAATCGTCACCGTCACTATCACCATCACCACCAATACCGCTGCCGCCGCCACTGCCGCCACCACCACCACCATCAGGCCCAAATGCCCTAGCTGTCAATGGGCCCCCAAACTACATCACCACCACCACCGCCACCGCCACCACCACTGCCACCGCCACCGCCACCGCCACCGCCACCGCCACCGCCACCGCCACCGCCACCGCCACCGCCACCGCCACCGCCGCCGCCGCCGCCGCCGCCGCCGCCGCCACCATCATCGTCATCATCATCATCATAGTACCAGGCCTGTCAGTTTTGGAGACATTGTTCATGTTGGTTTTAAACATGCTCTTATACCTAAGGTGCATTTAATTAGTGACTTAAGTAATGTGTAAAAAATGCAATTTTCTTATGGGTATTTTGGATAACAATCCTAAAATTTATACAATATTAGGAAACCCTGCATATAAATGGTGTTCAGTTTGGTACCTATTTAAACCAAAGCTAAGGTACATTGAGTAATCTTTCCAAAACTGATGTGTATAAGATTTCAAATCTAAGGTGCATTGACTAGCCTAAAAAGAATATGTGTAACTTCACCATTTTGTGCTGATTTTAACTAACTTTTAAAGGTCTAAACAAATGATATTCAAATTCATTCTTGAGTTGTTTCATGTGTATGGACAGACAAGACAAACTGGTGCTAATAGGTTTTCTGTCAAATCAAACATACATAACAAATTTAAACCCCTCACAGAGCCACATGCTAATTGTATTGCCAAAATAAATGTGCATTTTGTTCATAATACTGTGAATAAATGATCTGTGAAGAACAGGACTGTAGTCAGAGGGGGGCCAGGTTGGGCAGCGCCTGTTCTGGAAAAATGTTGCCTGTACTGAGAGAATCCCCATTTGTACTTTACTGTTTCTAAGTTTCAGAAATATTTCAGTAATGACTAAAATTACTATGTATTGAAGACTATATTCATAGTATCAATTGTGTAATAGTTATCCATTGTCCTATTCCAGCGTGCCGAATATCCAAAACTTTTGGCAGTCAAAGGCCACTTAGGAAGCTGCTAAATACAGTCAAACATGTACACATGGCATGATCCGTGGTCTTTGGTAATCATCTGCTTGCACCTGTGCGGTCGCTCCATTTCCCCTCCCCACCTTTCTCAGCAATAAATCAAAACTTTGAAGAAGCACTTTTTTCCGACTTAATCTTCCACAGAAACTTTTTCAAGCATGACTTGTAGTGCTGTATAACATGGTAACACAATATATCAATATAAAAGTAAAACATTTTCTGTGTCTGAATTTCATCACTTAATGATTGCACATCAAAATTTTTCTTAAAAAAAAGTAATATGAATGACATATTTTTCACTCAATTAACAGTTAATTTAAGAGCAAGAATGAGTCATGAATGTTTAATTATGCACCAATAAATAAGACATCATGCCCCTTAAAATTATGATGGGAGGAGGGTCCTGTTACACAAAAGAATAATATGTAATTTAAATATTCATACAATTTAAACTACCTATCATAAAGGGCAAAATCTTGCAGTTGCTATTGCAAAATAAATACAGTAATGTACAAATCCAGTGAATATACATATTATAAAATTATAGATATTCGAGAACTGCGCTCATGGAAAACAGATTCCATTACAAAGCTCTAGAATTCTGTGTCTCATAATTTGGGGAAGTCCTGCTCATGTGCCCCATGCGGCTGGATATACCTCGATCTCACTGTACTGCCACGGCTGAGACTCTATCTCGTGGGTGTTGAAATAAATACCACATTTATTGTGAAACCTGTATTCCAGTCCACATTTATTTAATACTTTCTTCCTCGCAACCATATACCCGGCGCAGCTATATGTTTCCTGACACTGATATTCTTGTGGTCGACCGCAGGATACACGCACGTAAGTGCGTAAACGTGAACTTGTGAGTGTGAAGTTCCTGTGTAAGTGCCTACGTAATGCCAATTTGTGAGTGTGCCAGTCGTGTCTGACCGCCAATTTGTGAGGGTGAATTAGAAGTGCCAGTGTGTATCCCTGCCAATGTGTGAGTGTGAATTGCCTCCCGACATAGCTTGTTTGCTTGTTTTGTTAATTCAATCTTCCCCTCATCTTACCACTACTTCATGCCCATATGGTTGCCCTCATTGGTGTAAATCCATGTTGTGTCCACCGCATTCGATTTTCCACCAATAAGCATGCCCTGTCTTGGCGGGTGCATTTTAAGGGGATTTTGCTTCACTGCACATAGCGTCACTATTAACTTTACAATGGTTTGTAAAGGATTTTCATATCCTTTGTTCTCCATTGTCTGGCGACCTTACCCTAATGACGGTCTTTCCCATGGCCTTCGCAAATTTTCGTATATGTGGCCCTTTTAGATGAATAAGCTATATGGTCTATCCGAATATTTTATTTATTAATTTCTCTTAACAATCACTTCAGTTTATACCGTCACATCCATGAATTAAATCTTGTGTAAATGGTATTTTGGTATCAAACCCCACCACATCCACTTTTTTCAAATTTGTTTCTGAAATATCTCTAAAGTCATTTTCCAGAAGTACTTTATGTTGTAAAATTTTATTTAAAATGACTCATTTAACATTTTAACATTAAAGTTAGGTTACTATGGACATTCAGGGCAGTTTTCTGCAATTATCAAACGATTTAGATGAATGGATTTGGCATCATTGATACTACATATGTATTATGATATGGCAATACTTATTTGTTCTTCTAAGAATACCTCTTTATAAGATTCTCTCTCTCTCTCTCTCTCTCTCTCTCTCTCTCTCTCTCTCTCTCTCTCTCTCTCTCTCTCTCTCTCAACTGCATATTTCAGTCCAGCATCTGTCACAGATGCAGCAAAATTTTTATGAAATTTTTATAACCCTGTACTTTAAATGGAAAAATGTCTGTTCTTTTCTCTTGTCTCAGAAAGGCCTGTGGGGATTTTGATTAACATCACATATTTAAGATATTGCAATTAAATAAATTTTATATCCTGAATTTTCTGTAAACAGTCAATGAAGTCTACTTCATTTCAACAGAATTTTGAATGATTTTGTGTAAATTGGAAATGATAAGAAACGGACAGCAACTTACTGCAGGGAAATTTAAAAGCAGGTTAAGATACATAATTTGCATCAAATCACTACTTTCTTATCATTATTCATTTTCAAAATATTTCATGCTACATATTTAGTTTTTCCCAAGTACATAATTTGACAGCAACTTTGTAATTATTCTTTCATTTGTCTTCTAAAGAGCTTGTTACGTTGACCCCCTTAATGCAGTCGTTAGAACTCTTGACTGCTATGCAAAGTATTCAATTCTTGGATGGGCTCATGAATTGTTTACTTATGAGGGTCGTGGGGTCATAATGTGTGAATATGATAGGGTTTGGCTGTGTGTAACCAGTTCTTTAATAATCTGTTAGCCCATATAGGTACTTTTCAGGATTACTATTGGGCATATATCCCTGCACACATTCCAAGTCATAGAATATGATAGTTAATCTAAAATTAACACAGCTGTATGGCACCATACATAGCAAGGTAAATTATTTGATGGAAAGAAAATGTCCTTGTTAATACATTTACTCAATTTAACTCTTCATGCATTTGATGCATATTAATGTTGTTTCTGAATATTTTATACAACTAAGCACTTACTGTCTAATTTAAAATCATCTTTATACAAGAAGTGTATCATAAATAAGGTAACATGATAGAATGAAACATGTTTATATCAATACTATAATATATAAAGTATTCATATGACTTTGGAATGTGTAGAAGGGTCATTTAATTGTACCAAAGCATATTTTATAAATCCAAGTCTGTAACTTCTTTGCTGACACATGTTTCTTCTAGTTCAATTGTAAGCTATGTGCATATATATATTTACAAACTCATTGCAGTATTAGGTGACCATATTTTTTCCAACAAATGGGTATTTTAATATTCACTTCAATTAAAAACTGATGAACTGAAGACAACAAAAGGAATGTATGAAAAAAAAATTTTATACATACATAGGTTTGGAAACAATAAATATATAAACATAAGTTGTGCCACTTATGTAATGCAGTAGTATTACATTTATTCCATATAACGCTTTGTAGATAAAACAATGGACTAAGCCTCAATGTTCACTAACAAATTATGTCAACATATGTGTTAGAAGGGCCTATGGCTTTACTCAAGGGGAAGGGCAGCTAACTGGTTCAAAATATAAACATATATAATCATATACTTATATACAGGGATATTAGTGCATGTATTTAGCGGTATGGAAGATTAAAATATAATGAATAAGAAGCCCAAATGAAAAATTTGACAACCATGAAAAGGGTAGGAGCTAAGTAATTGAACATTATCCAATAAATTGTCTGCACAGAATGGCAATCAGTCAAGTAAGTAAAGTAAATCCCAGCGCAACAGCCCATTAAGGGCCAAGGCTTGCTTCCCAGCCTCTGCATCCTCCACCTCTGCCCACTACAGAGGGGGTGGTGCAGTGCTGGTGGGGTGCAGTACTAGAGGGTGGGACGTGGTCAGCACCCCGAGCCCTCCCAGCCAGTTATACAGCCTTCTCAACCTGGGCCCGCTACTTCTCCATCAAGTAGTTCCTCAATTGCCCCCTCGCAGCCTAAGGAGGCTGAGTGCACCCCATTCCAGACCTCCCAGTGGGGGAAAAGCCCAATGCTGGTACCGGGAATTGAACCCGGGTCCTCCACACCAGAGGCAAGTGTGCTCCTAAATGCATTATGGAGGCAGAAATCAGTCAAGCTAAAGAGCCAATTATTTTGTTTACTAAAGCAGTAAGCTGCTGTGTGGATATATTAATGCCTATGACCAGTTTACTAGTACCTAAAGCTAAGAGGTGTGTAGGAGCAAGTTTGTAAAATGAGACTGTACACAAGAGCAATTTCTGCATATCAGAGATGAAGAGTATTCAAATTTGTACTGTGGAAACATTGTGGATAATACAATGAAGCCTTACTATTCAACATATTTATGTGCAATAAATTATAAACTGCAGCACATTGTAAACCATATGTCTTCGTTTAGTGTAGAAGTTGAAAATGTGTAGCACTAGAATGTACATAGGCATCAGATCCATAGCCTGTTCCTGTTAGCCTTGTGAATAATGTGAAAGGACTTATCAACTTATCTCCAAACATTCCAACCCAGTTTCACATGAAACCTGATCCCATACACTCTTTCTGCCCTCTGTGGACATTTTCAAAAGTTCACATGTGATTATTACGACAATTCAAACATTATTTGTGAAACATGCTTCATCATGTGATGAAAAATCAGAATTATGTATGCATGGTTCCTTCAAATATTAATAGTGTTCTTAAATGGGTAGTAATGAAATCCAAGTTGCTGCACACTTTGTTCCAGTAATATTCAATGCACTGTCCACTTCAATAGGCATGTGCTACTCTTCAGGCACATGCAACTGGATACTCACCCTCAACCACAAAATTTCTTTCTTTATATGTAGTTCTACATTTGAGTGCTGTGGTGCCAATTCTTATACTTGTTGGAATACTGCAGCAAATCATCTGGAACTTGGAACTCTCCTGTTAAGAAACTTATTCCTATAAAACATTGGATTTTATTCACCTTCTCATGCACAAGTAGAACATTCATCAGCTCACCCAGTATGCATCCGGGGATGGATTGGTGGGAGGTGATGTGTGCTACCCATGGTTTAAGAAATCCACTCTCAGTAGAGCTGCAATCTCATTGATCTCAAAACTCCGATTAGGAGTCGCCGTTACACCGGCCTACCTATTTAAAATCCGCCAAAGAGCCTCCCCAAATTGTGATTGTGGTGCCTACGGTGATATCAACCACATCTTTCTTAATTGCCCCTCACACGCACTCCCAGTTACGCAATTTATCAGCAGACTAGCCAAGCGTTATGGAAATGGCCCATGGAATATTTCCTCCCTGGTATATAGTGCGGATACCGATTTGCCACGGCTACTACTTCGCCATCTCGTTAACTGCAAAATGAAACTATGATCTGTGCTCCGATCCTCCTTTAGTGATGCAACGTTTATCTCAGTTGTCCTACATATTTCGATTCGACGCAGACATCGATTGCTCCTGCCAGGAGTGTGATAGTGCGTCCAAAAACCCCCAAACAACAACAACAATACATGCTTTTGTTTTGAAAACAAGCCACAGTTCAGGATTATGGCCATAGATGCCATAGTTCAGAATTACATAGTCATTTAACATATCTGAAGCAATGAGAACTGTCATGCGTGTAGGTGATGGGACAGGTAGTTACATGTCCAAACCACCAAACCTATCTAATTACTTGCCATAACTGTGCATTTGCCAATCTATTGTAATAACTTTATTCCACTAAACATTTTGAAATGCATCTACCATACACTTGTGGCTAAATGCAAAACATGCTAAGAAACAATAATTCATCATTTGAAGCTCTACCTAACTCTGCTAATTTCATTAGTAAAAGATTAAGGTATGTTGACATATTGCCAATCAAACTTTTGCTACAGAGGAAAATGGAAGAGCCATTAATGTTTATCTTAGTATAAAGAAGTCACTGTTGAAGTTTGTGCACTCATATAAAATTGAGTTTTTATTAATGGATGATCTTTAACCGCTATGGTTCTCAAACATTCCATTCTATACTGGGTATAAAAGACCACTTAATTTTGCTCAAGGGTCTCTTTATCAGGCTTGAGTTTCTTTTACATGCTATAAACCTATCACACAGGCCCACCAGCTTTGCTTCCCTTCTAAAAGAAGCCATGCTAAAGCTTTTATGCCCAACAGAATCCATCACCCTCCAACGGGTTATGCACTTGTAGCCCTAATACTTTGTATACATACATATTTATGTAAGTTGTGCACTAATTACGGCATGTTATCATGCAAGCACCTCCGTATACTTATTTCCCTAAATTATGTCCAACTGCTTCTATACTCTCTAGATTGTCTCATTACAATAATTCACTGAACATAAGGCATTCAAAATATATTACTTAGCCTCTGAAGTGCATAATTTATAATGAAAATTACCTTTTACCACTTTTGTTTACAGTTTTATTTCTGCTGACAAATCAGTAGGAGCTCAAGGCTTCCGTGCAATATGGACTGAAGTAAGTGATGGGCCTGACTGTGACCAGTTCACTTGTTCTAAGAGCCACTACTGTATCTCTGAGAAGCTCAGGTGCAATAGAGTGGTGAACTGCGGTGCTGATGACCGTTCAGATGAAATGAACTGTAAGTAGGGGACGTGTTGTATATTTGTGAAATATTTAAATCATTGAAGTGTCCTTCACTGAAAAAATGCATTACCATTTTTAAGCTTCATAGGGCACTCTAACCCTGTTTTAATGATTAATAAATGAATGGTATAAAGCTTTTTATCCAGATATGTCCCTCCCACTTGCTTTGAGATACTGTTTATGAAATGCTTAATTTACTTAATTTTTGGTCAGTGCATCTTAGGATTATAAATGATTTAATTTAAAGTAAAAACAGCAGATTAATTGTAGGTTTAAACTGTAAAGCCCCAAATGTCACCCATAATTTGGATATATAACAAAAGTAGCATTAGGTGTGACCAAGTACCAGGAGAACAAAGAACTTACAAATCAGCTGTGCAGTGTTTTGCCTGTCTGCATTCTTGGGGCTTGTTGCCATCTGCCACTATTATAGAAATGTGCAGATTAAATCCTACATTTTAAAGCTACTTTTAAAGGCTTTACTTACCAACTTTATAAAAGGAGATGCTGAAACTGACCACCGTCATTGTTCATACATTTTTGGTCTCTCCTTAGGAAACTGTCCATCATTCATCGTAGTTCACATTGAGAAATGCTTGCAATTTACTGGTGGATATTTTGTTTCAATGCTTCCAGGGTGTGTGGGTTTGTCTTATATACTTTATCTTTTAAGTTACCCCAGAGATAGAAATCACTTTTTGGAGCACTGAGAAACCTTTGTCTGTTAATGGTGCACGATACACTAATTTTTTCATCATGAAGGGGTACTTCATGCACAGTATTAGGTTCTGAGTTAGAGGGTCAATTTTTCTAGAGTCAACAGTTGATATCTGTATATACACGAATACAATTTTCCCCTTTTTTTAGGGAGCATGATTTTTCCTTTTTTTCAACATGACTCTGCAATAGCTCATACAACCAATCTTTTGATGACAGCAATTGAAAGTCTGTTTAAGAACAGAAATATTAGTAGAGATTTGTGTCCCGCTCAGTCCTCCGGCCTCATGCATTGCAATTTCTATCTTTGGGGTAGCTTAAAACATAAAGTGTATAAGACAAACCCATGCACCCTGGAAGAATTAGAACAAAATATCTGCCAGGAAATTACCAGCATTTCTCAATATGAACTACAGCTACTGATGGATAGTTTCCTAAACAGCAGCCAATAATATATGGACAACAATGGTAGCCAGTTTCAGCATCTTCTTTCATAAAGTTGCTAAGTAAAGCCTTTAAAGGTAATTTTGAAAATGTATGGTTTCATCCACTCCTTTCTATGATAGTGGCAGATGGCAACAAGCACTGAGGATGCAGACAGGAAAAACACTGCATAGCTAGCTTGTAAGTTTTTGTTCTCCCATTACCTGGCATGCTGAAAACCAATACCATAACCAAATAGAAATAAACATCAGAATGAATAACTACAAGTCCATAAATTTAATCAGACATGCTACAATAAATCAAGGGGTACCTGTGACAATTCCTTTGTTTGCAGGAGCTTAAAAATGATTTTAATTTCTAGTCAAATGTGAACATTTAACTACTAAATTGAAAGCTTCATAAAAATTGAAAATAATAAAGCGGCTGTGTAAATATTCCAAAGAATGCACCTTTTGTTTCTTTGCTTATGATACACTATTATATATTTCATATCAGTAAACAATAAATTGGTGTGGTTAATATAGTTTATCAGCAAACCTACTTTAGGAGGCACTACATAATGTTTATTGCTAATAAAAACAAATTTCTTACAAAGTAAAATTAATAATGTGTAATACAGTGTAAAAACCTTGATATGTATGTATAGTTGTGCTGCGAAGTAACTTAGGCTGAGTGTGCTACAGTAAAAAGTGCAAGAAACCAAATTGTAAGAATGTTTGGTTGGAGCAGTTTCATTGTTGTCAATGCTATACTGATCACCCAAGCATACTTTAGAACTGTGTGTGTATATGTGTGTGAGAGAGAGGGAGTGAACAACATTGTGTTTTGGTGTTGTATTTAGCCAGCAAGAAGAACAATGCTGTCAACTTTGGGAGTGCCAAATCCTATAGGCTCAAGCTAAATGTCATACTTAAAATTCAGTAAATGAAGAGCAAAATAATGCTATGATGATTATTTCAGTCATCACATGTAGGCAGAGACACTAGCTTGAACATGTACTGCTTTAGGAGAACTTGAAGAATATATATAAACATCTAAATCAATCCTAAAATGTGTTGACTTGTACACAATTCATTGATTTCCTCTGTTGAAAATTAATGTCCTTTCTTAGTAATTCTGGCTTTCCAACTTACAATCTCATTCACATTTGAATTGATGTTCTATGATGATTGGTGTTATTTTTTAAATCTATTGTTAAAGTAGCCTCTGGTCTTTTTCCTACCACAGAATTTATTGTGCTCTTCTCATCATGTTTCAATTACCTTTCTAAGTATTCAAATCCATTAAGTTCTACTCTATTATCCCTTTCAGACCTGAGACTTTTTTGTTGAAAAATTGCAATCTGATGGATGTAATATCCTATAATTTGGATGGAGAACTAGGAAAAAATAAGGAAAAAAATATTCTTGTGATAGTTTTTTCAAAAATGCCCTAGCACGATTGTGCGGGTCAGGATTTATTTTATTAATTATCAAAGAAATAATTCTTTTTGTTTTTATTGCTATTCAAATGGTATATACCCAGTAATTGTGTGTTTAGATTATCTACCTCAAAAACAATATGAAGGCATCATTTAGATGGTATTACACATTTGGAGAGAACAATAAAAAATGAAATACAATAAAATTTGCTCTAAAAATGAAAAAATTACATACAATATGAAAATGAAAACATGCTCAATATAATCAGTATAACATTTTTAGCATTTATGCCTTTTGATGAACAGGAATTCTGGACTGAGTAGGCTCCCAAACTTCACATTCCTCATCGCTTGAAAAATCACTAAGACCACAGTCTGATTCCTCTAACAGCTTTCTTGTCTTTTCATCCAAGAGACCTATACAAGCAAAAGACTTGTTTTAGCACACCAAACTGGCATTTACATCCTCAATTAGAAAACAAATAAAATACAAACTCCATTTTGAGGTTACAAAATCGCTCATGCAAAGCCGAAATTGCACGATTGTGGTAGTTCAAATTTGAGCACTTAGTACAACTCGAAAATTCAAATATGTGGACACTACTTGATATAGTTACCACTTTAAATGAATAAAGAACAGATGTCACTATCACAAATAACGAAGTTGTATAAATACATTGGTAAAATTGCTTACTTACCACAACGTGTCATGCAGCTTTTGTGTAGACCAACTTCTCTAATTTCTCCTGCCATCTACTGATGCAAAAGATAAAGAAAAACAACATTGCAACATAGGGCAAAACATGCACGATCGCTGCAGTCCGATCTAAGCCAGAAAAAAGCCGTAGATTGACTGAAAAAAAAAAATAAAAAACTAACTCACACGAGTTCGAAAGGGATAAGTAGTTTCGTATTGGTATAACAAAATGTTCCCGTACTTGCACAAAATTAAGCTACATAATATTTTTCTCAACACTGTCTTCCAGTAAATAAATGCCCAATGTTAATTTGTACTTTTTAAATTGACTGTTACATTTTGCCAGAAAGATGATCTAAGCCATGTTTGGAGATTGTTTATTATAAACTATGTTTGAGAATAAGTTGAAAGGAAGCACCCTATAAGTATGAACAATCTATCATAAGTAGATGCCATATCTTTAGGTTTCTATCTATTATTTTCCTTATGACCCTGTCAAGCCTATCTGTGGTAATTTTCCATATTATGTAGCTATTGTCACAGAAAATGAAATGTTGTGGACCTATATGCACATTTGTATGTTATGACCTCTCTTTTCTTTTCTGAGCCTATAAGAACCTTTAAGTCTTATATATGTCATAAAATACAGATTAATATTCTAGATTTATTGTATTTTAAAGCTTATGCAATAGGTATGCACCTAAGTTAAAGATAAAAGCTAACCAGTAATATTATTATTAATATTATTTTGCTTATTAACCTTTCAAGTGTGCATCTAAGAGAATTGTGTACCTACTCAAAGTGTTTTTTACTAAATATAACTTATTCCCCAAAGGCAATTATTGAGTATTGGAAGAAAGTAAAAATCAATTCCCAAAGGTGAATGATTTGATCTCTTCGGCACAGAAAGTATTTTCATAATCACCTGCTTCAGCTGCTGCATTTAAAGAAAAGTGCTGTCTACCCCTATCTCCAGTGCCTATTTTAATTAGGTGGAGTACATAGGTAGTTACAGGCTATTAAAATGATATCAGAACACAGTCTCACTGAATCAATATCTGTGTTTATAAAAGAGTGTGTAAGCTGAAAAAAGTTATAGGTAACATCACAGAAATTATTTTGAGAAAACTGTAGGGTATACATTATTGAAAAATGTGTTAATTTTTAACATGTATAATGCAGACCCACGAGAATGACTTAATCTTGTTAGGTGTTCAATGTTCATGTACATTTAAGTTATTTCAGCAGATTCGAAAGTTCATTTTCTGCATACAAACTAATCCCATCCAGAAAAAGACATAACCTACATCACAACTTTTGGAAACATAGTTAATGATTTACAATGCACAAAATTATGATGGCCAAAATGACACCCTTCCAAGTCCCAAAGTTAAAGGGCACAAAACTTCACTTAACTAAGAATTCGGACCATTCTAAATTGATTTTGAAATACTATCAATAGGAGCATTTACAACTTAATAGTCAATGGATGTTTTTAATTCTAATTTCCAATTTTCATTGCATCAGATCAGAAACAATAATTTTATTTTAGTCGGCAGAAATCTTTAGTGGATGCAGAAAGTTTGCTATGCTTAGTATGAATATGTCACGTCATTTTTTGTGTGTAATTCTTTAAATTTAATTCCTTATTATTCTTTTTGGAAAATTATATTTGTATACCATCTGACCAAGATGACATCAATTCACCAAATTAAACATATTTTCCTTGTTTCCAATAATTTTTCCTGTTATGGTATACTTAAAAACAAGATTTCAAACACAATGGTGTGTCACAGGGGCTACACCTAACTCAGACTTCTTTCCTAATGGATTTCATCTTGCAATATAAATTAGTATGAGAAAATATATGAGTAGGATATTCAACTTTACCACACTTTCATTATCTTTGATTCCATATAATATTATTCTTATTCTCCTTATTTATCGACATCCTGATTTATATTAAACATCATAGGTTTTGTAGTCATTAGAAAAATTAATAAGTAAATCAAAAGTAATCAACAAAAGCAAATAATTTTCATATGCACATAAAATATAAAATGACATGAAATATCATGCTAGCAGTACAGTGTGATTCAGTTGCTACACTAGATGTATAACAAATGATACTGTCCACAAGTCAAGTGCAAAGCAACGTTTTGTGTAAATTTACATAGTTCTAATGCACGTGCAGACTCATTCTACTTATGACAGGTGAAGGGTATCTGCATGTGGTGGAACTAATCCACCCATATGGTGAAGGAGTTAAAGTAACTCAGTAATGAGCTTTATCCCTGTTTCATTTTGACTACGTAGCCCAATAGGGTCAAGCTGTGAATTACAGTAAAAACTAAATACAACAACACTCCACAAAAATTCAGTATATAAAAGTCAGATTTCAATGGATTCAACAAGTCAGCATATCCAATGGAAAATTTAACTGTCGGTAGTGTTGGTTTGTGTTATAGCCTTCTTAACATTATTGGTTTCAATAAGATACACATGAAATGGTATCAGGCTAATGTTAATGTTATGAAAGATATACATCATTGTAAAAAGCACAGACAACAGCACATAATGACGAAACCAGAGATTTCTTTACTGTACCTACCTAACTAAATTACTTTACTAATTCTTTATTCTGTCATACTATCATATACACATAAGGGTAACAGTTGATGGAATTTAGTTTTATACCTATCATGAAAATCTACATAGTTATTATTTTCCTTCTTTTTGGAAGAAGCGGTGAAAACTAAGGTCCATGTTCTCATGCATTGTGAGCAATATAAGTCATACTGAATAGATAAAACAATGGATTTGTTGAGTTGTAGGTTCAAGATTAAGAGTGTGAAACAGAGACATAACAGACTGGCTCATAATTTACATCATAGTAGAAGAAACACTTATTGCTGGAAACAGTGATGAAAATGAAGATGCACAAAAGCTATTTTTATAAGAGGAAAGGAAACTCCAAAACTTGAATTCTGTCAGCACAAGTATGGAACCAATATGCAAGTTTGATGACCCTTCAAAACCTTTCTATGCTCCTCTGAAACAGGGGGTTAAGTTTAAGAGTATACTAAAAATCCAGACCTTAACAGGCCAAAGAAGGTTCAATAATGCAAAGAAAAAGGATTTTAGCAATCGTTAAAAATGATATTCAGGAACAGCTGGATAAGTGAGGCAGAACTAGAGGTTTATGTGAATATATTGGATGAATACATAGACTGTATGTATAGAAAACATGGCTAATAGAGGGAATAAACAGATACTGTTAAAATAAAAAATAATTTATTCACCATAGTGAACTATAAGTGATTTAATATGGCTGCAGCACATTTTTATCTGCTTGGGTGGCAAGAGTGATTGAGAGCTGATTTTCTGTACTCAAAACTGTAGTTTCGTTCATAGATCAGCAGTGTGCTTAAAAACAATGATTTTGTTGAGTTTTACCACAACAAGAATGAGAGAGAGAGTATTTTATAACTATTTAATCAGTAAAACTTCTAATTTTTGCCACATTGTCACATGTAAAGACACACTCTTAGTTCTTATACATACTTCCACTGTGTTCCATCAGAGGGCTGTCAGCCCATTAGTGGCATAGACTGTGTGTTCTGGTTCTTCTGACTCTCTCCATTCTGTTCTATCTCCAATGGAGCGATCAACTGCATGGGATGGGTGATTGTTTCCATTTTGCAGACAAAGCATGGCAGTTCTTGCCTACCTCTACTAAGGCCTTGCACCACATATGTTGCAGGCAATACATCTTCTTGTAGCAGGATGACATTATCCATACTGCATTTAGGAGAGTCTGTAAGGAGGGCAGTGTGCTTCATGGTAACTATGTAGTTGCAGAAAGCACTCCCTTTTCCAATGACACATTAAGCCTTTTGCAGTTTTTAGCTTGAATTTTAACAACTTGGTCAAATTCCTTTGAGTATTAGTCTTGAGTCCATAACGTTGTTAGCCTTTTGTCATTAAGAAAATGGATCAGTATTAAGACTTCCTCACTGTCCCCATCTTAAGTAATAAACTGTGAGCTTGGGGTGACTACATTGTTTATCCACACAGTGTTTAACTCTCATCTGTGAATGTCTGAGGACCCTCCTCAAGCTGTGCTTTATGGAGCAAATCAATCTTTCCCACCAAACCACCCTTAAGACAATAAATTTCCAAGTAGTACCTTAATGTGCCAGATGTTGGCAATTGTTGTCAGTGGTAAGCACCTTCTGTATTTCCATTAACAGAAACAATAATCATGGTTCAGTGCATGAAAGGATTGAACATTATCTGAGTAGATGGTATGGGACAACTCTTATCATCTGGCAAACCTCTGGAGTGCCATTAACAACTTATTCATTGTAATATTCACACACGACTCAAAGTAAAGAGTCCATGTCATGGAGCATGTGAAGAGTCATGTAGCATTTCAGCAAGTTGATCCCCACCTTCACATACAAAGGTCCTCCAAAGTAAATGCCCATTATTGTGGAAAATTTTAAAGACATTATCCTACAGTGTGGTAGTCGGGCTTCCTGCTCTTGTGGCTTTGGAGAAGACATCATGTCACCAAAGCATGGTAGGCTGGCAGTTAGGCTCCATCGTGGTTATGAGAGGCCTATATATGCTGTGCTATAGCTAAACATAAATAAACAATAATACAGTTGTTGTCTACAAGAGCATGAAGAGCATTTAGAGGTGGTTCTTAAGCTCTCTTATAACATGTAATTATATTAGTTGCCTATGAAGCTGTAATATTGCTTCCTAGTTATTACCTCGCCATTTGAAGCTGAAGTCGTTGGTGACGTGATGTTGTTGGTCACGTTGATGTGGTTTGGTGTGTTGTCTCCGGCTAGCTGAGCTTGATCTCTTTATCTCGGGTTTGCGTGAGTGTAAAGGACAACCCAAGAACAACTTTGCAGATCATTTATTGCATCTGTAAATGTTTTCGGGAGTTATGCCGATTCTATATGTGTATCTGTAGAAGCATCTCAATCACATCGGCGCAGCACGAACTGCACGAACTCCCGTACTGCTCTCTGGTTGAGTACTGACTAGACGCTTCTCTCCTACCCACGCCAAGAAGACCGTTCGCTTCCAATTTGAATGTCATGACGTCATCCAAGAAAGCCTCGTATCCAAAATGTTGTTTCCTTTTCCCGCAATTTAGAAATGTCCCTTTCTATTATAACATGTTCTTTTATGAATTTTGAATATATAATTACCTTTTTAGGATTAAACGATGTTTACTTTATATTTTATTAAATATATCGCGCGACTTTTAAGGTTGGTAGAACTGACTTTCGAACGTGTATTTTAAACTATGTGGTATGACGTCATGACTCGTTAATTTCAAACCAATAATGCGTTTATACTACAAATTTAACGACTATCATTTACTCATATCTTGCTCACCTTACAACACTTGCTACTCTATTATCTATTTATGTTATTACTCAATATTTATCGCAAATCTCATATCCGGCAATTAAATTAAAACGTATCTTTTTCAAAAGCCCATTCAATCGGAAATCTAAATTTCGGTATCAAATGCCCCCATTTATGTTATTTTATTATTTCATAATAAAATAATGTAAATGTCTTGCCCGAAAGAAAAAACTAAAATTACTCCTGTATTTTGAATAATCGGCAACACTCCCCTTGTATACAATTTTCAATTACACTGTTTTTGAAATTGGTTATTAACACATTTTCTCATTAATCTATTTAACATGACAAACAATTGTACACTTGACTAAACATTAATCCTTAAATACTAATTACAATATGTTATGGTTTCTTCTATGAAGCTTCTATATAAAGGTTAAATTTCAAGAGTCTTTCTTTATACTTCCTTCTTTTAGTTCATGTTTGCTCACTTCGCTCTCACTATCACTTGCACTGTGATTTTTCACTTTTGTTATTGTAACACATATCTGTACTAGATCCTTTAAGCACTAAAATGTACATATATTTTTATATAAATCCATTGCACTCTTTAGACAAGTTCTTTCTTTGTCTTTCTGTGATAACTATCTATACATCTAAATATTTTAACAAAATGTTTTACAAAGTAAATATTCTGTTTTCTCTCTATGCGGAGATGAACATTTTAACAATCTTTCTGAAGCTGTTTTTGTGAGCTCTATACAATATATTTTTAAGCTCTTGGTGGTAGATAGCAATTCACATTCTGCATTTTTCATGAATATGTAAGTACCTGACCAATATATGATTTTCAAGTAAGCTAACATTTACATTTTATCTCAAAGCTGATTGGGCGCCAATAGACAAATGACACTTCCAATTTTTCTTTTACATTAAATCAAGGTTCCAAGGCACCACACGGTTTCTTGTATGGTCGAAGGAGTTGTTTATGCCATCTTCCCAGACATTTTTCATTTTTAACATCTTTTAATTCATAGGTATGATGACCAAATTTGGATATAATTTCTGCAGGACCTTTATATAACAATTCCATCCTTTTGTTCCTACCTCTCAAGGCACTTGATAACTTATGGTCTTTAACTAGTACCCAATCGCCTATCTTAGGTTCCCATTTATGTTTTCTACTCTTTTTCTTTAATTTTCGCTTCTCTGCCTTTTTCTTGATTCGTTCAAAAGCAATTTTCGCTCTTTCTTCTTCACTTAACTGAATGTCATTAATTTTCAGTGTTTTTGGTACCCCGAGCAATATTGGTTCTGGTTCAATTCCTAACATTAATTTTATTGGTGCAAACCCAGTAGTTACATTAATGGTGTGATTGATAATCTTTTCTATCAATGGACAATATTTCACCCAATCCTTGTGATTATGATGTGTAAGTACACGTAAATAAATTCCTATATCTCGGAGGACACGTTCTGTTGGATTCCCTGATGGAAAGTATGAGGAACAATGATATAATTTTATCTCATGATTTTCTAGGGTTTCTTTAAAGATTTTGCTCCGATGAACTGTAGCATTGTCTGTTAAGATTGCCTGAATCTTGCCATATTTAGGCACATAATCTTTTATTATCTTTCCTACACATGTTTTGCTGCTGATATTCCTAACAGGATAAATTTTAATAAATTTACTAAAAACATCATGAAGAACAAACATATATCTACATCCAAATTGTCCTACTGGTAGCTCCCCATGTGCATCAGCAGTAACTAGTACATTTTTCCCTTCTCTTATGATTGTCTGAGGTTCTATATCAAATTTGATATTAAATGGTTTGGCCCTTTGACATAAATCACAGCTTGAACATATTTTTCTCACTTTCTTTGCCAAATGTTTTATATAAAAATGATCACTAATTACCATGATTAGCTTTTCACTACCTGTATGAGCTAGTGTTTTGTGATAAGCAAGTATAAGTTTCTCTTGTAAAGCTTTTGGTACCATTATTTTCCATTTAGGTTCAATTCTTCCATGAAATTTATAGATTTTTCCCTCATAAATACCTATATTATCTTTTAGATTTTCTGTGATTGGTTGTGCCTTTTCTTTCAATTTCCTAAGTTCATCGTCCTCTGTCTGTAATTGTTCCAAATTTCGAAATTCTTTAGCTAATTGAGTCCCTTCTAAGGTTTTCAAATATAGTATGGTTACATCATGTTTGTTGTCACTAATTGTATCTGGTATTGTATAATTGGTTTTCATCCTTGATAACAAATCACTAAAAATATTTTGACTTCCTGCTATGTGTCTGATTTCTATGTTATGGGAGGTGATCTCATGTATATATCTAGAAATACGTGTGCTTGTGAGTTTGCAAGAGTTCATAAATGCCAAACTAACATGATCTGTGTAAACTATTACTGGGTTGTTATATACATATTGCTTAAATTTTACAAGTGCAAAGTAAATAGCTGCTATTTCTTTTTCTGTAGTGCAAGCCTGTGATTCAGTCCTTGAAAGCCCCCTTGAAGCTACAGCAATGAGGTGATCTTTTCCTTCCTCATCTTTTTGTAATATGACACTACCATAACCTAGTCCTGAAGCATCTGTATAAATTATGTAGGGGAGATCTTCCCTAGGTTTTTCCAATAAAATTGACGCTGCAAACAATGTTTTTACCTTTTCAAAAGATTCTTGTTCTACTGATGACCATTGCCATTTTACATCTTTTCTCAAAAGTTGTCTTAATGGGGCTACTACGGTTGCATATTCCAGGATAAATCTTGACTGATAATTTAGAATACCAAGAAATCTTCTCAATTGTTTTATATTTTTAGGAGCTGGTATTTTATTTATGCTTTCAATTCTGTCGGGATTAGGCCTGATTCCCTCATTTGAAATAACATAACCTAAAAATTCTGTCTGTTTCACAAAGAATGCAGTTTTACTTGGCTTTATTGTCATGTTTGCTTTCTTTAACTGACTAAGCACATAATTGATATGATTTAAATGATCCTCTATATTTTCTGAAAAAATCACAAAATCATCCACATACTGAGCTACAAATTTCTTTATGGTTTCTCCAAAAATTTCATACAAAGCTCTTAATAGTGCACTACCACTGGTATTCATACCAAAGGCGCAAACTCGAAACTGATATAATATTCCTGAATGTAAAACGCTGTATATTTTCTTAAATCTTCTCTAAGTGGGATCTGCCAAAAAGATGCTGTAAGATCTAGAGTAGAAAAAATTTTGCCCTTCTGCAATTTGTTCAATATTACCTCTACACTTTCGGGTCTAAATCTATCAGGTTTACAATGTTGATTTAATTTTCTCGCGTCTAATGTCACCCTAATCTTTCCATTGGCCTTATTTACAATACATAGGGGATTCACAAACTCTGAATTCGAAATCTCAATAACCTCATCTTCTAACATTGACTTTATAACTGCATCTACCTCTTCTCTTATTGTATTAGGGATAGCTCTCGCTTTATGTGTAAAAGGTTTGATGGGTATCATCTCAAACGAATGAGTATAAATATTACATTTACCAGGTTTCTCAGAGAATACTTCTTTATTTCGGATTAATATTTCAAACAGTTTATCCCTCTGTTGTTCATTTAGTTGATCAGCCTGAGTTACTTTTTCCCTCAACAATTCTTCTAAGTCTTCACTACTCTCCCTATCATAGTACCTAGTTGCATCAGAAACCCTCAAATTGTCTATGAAATCATTTTTATCCCATTCTACATTTTCTTTATTATCGACTCTGTACTCTTTGACATTTACTTCAGTTAATTCCATAGCTCCTACTTTAACATATTCTACAAAGAATGTATCCCCTTGGATTTCTTCTTCCTCTTTTTCTCTTACAATAGTTTCTGAACTACTATCTTCCACAAAAGGCACTATAATGGTCTCATATTCAACTTTCATTTCTAGAATCATGTTTTTAAAATTCACCACAGCTTCCCAGGCATAAAGACAATCACAACCTATTATAATATCTGTCACAAGTCTTCCTACAATCAGAAATAAAATTTCTAGTATTCTCCCATTTATTTCAATATTTATCATTGCTTGAAATTTTACTCTCTCTTTTCGTTTTCCCACAGCTAGCGAGCAATATATCCCATTAACTGGTAAAGACATTACTTTAAAGCCACTACTTTGTAAATTATCATAAAAATTTTGTGAGCATACTGTGCTATTTGATCCCGTATCTATAATTGCATTGTATTGTTTTCCATTTACTCCAATTTTGATTTTAGGTGGATCTCCTACTTTTTCGTTTTCGTCGATTCTATTTTTACATTCTCTTTTCTTTTGTATCATCATTTGCCTTCCAGGACTATTTATTTCCGAGTACTTATCACAATCATTACTATGATACCCAGTTCTCACTGAAGGCGCGTTTGACCGGGTCTGGCGTTTCCCTGATTTTTAGGTATTGCTCCTGTACTATTTCCCGAATTGTTACTTCTGTTTTCCTGCATTAAATCGGGGTTACTTCCTACCATGTTTTTGACCGTGTTAATGGCCTCAACCATTTCTGCATTTTCGGGGGAATTTCGTCCACTAGAATACCTTTCTCCCTGTCTTGGTGACCTCGGTCTAAACTCATTATCTCCGTTTGTCCAATACCCATCATTTGAATTTCTACTATGTCCAAAATAACGTCCCCGTCTACCTCGATCAAATCTATTCGTATTCATATAATTCACCCTTATATTTCTTCCCCTTAGATTACCATTTCTATTTTGGTGATGCCCTTCCTGGTTATATCTACCTTGATTTTCCCACCGGAATGATTCCATCCTTGGTACTGGTCCTTTATATCTTTCCCTAACCTCACTTCTATTTTGATAATACTGTGCCCCTTGCCCGAAAGAATTGACAGTTTCTTTTCCTTCATATGTATTTCCAAATGTGTGTTTTGGTTTATTGACTTCTAAGGCTGATAATAATTCTATCATAGCTGCAATGCTATCGGGTCGGGCTATGATTAGGTAATGTTGAAGTGTTTCCGGAAAATGTGGAGTAACTATATTTATTAGATCTTTTTCATCCAAGGGAGGGTCCAACATCTTCGATTTTCTCGCTATTCTCATAAAATAGTTGACCATCGATTCCTCCGATCTAGGATTAAATTTTCCATTGCTTAATTCAACTCTTATATTAGCCTGCCTACTAGCTCCCCAATATCTGGTTAAAAAGATGTTCCTAAAGGTCCTGTAGTCATTATTGTTACCCATAGAAAGGCCTAGCCAATTAGCAGCATTACCCTTTAGACATTTTCTTACTATCACCATCTTGTACTCCTCTGGTATACGTTTCACCGTGAAGTACTCTTGCAACCCTTCTAAAAAGGCTTTAGGATCATCTGAATCTTCATTTTCAAAAACTGGAGGTGTCATTTCATTTAAGACATGGTTAGGCCAATGTAAATTTGAATTGTCACCTATCCCTGAGCTATTTCCGAGATCAGAATGGGAATTACTGTTACCCCTATTTTGCATCGAAATGTCAGCTGATACACCTGGTATTGCCTCGTTTCTTGCAACTTCTTTACTAAGATTGTTGTGATTACATGCATTTTCACTTAATTTCAAATTTTCTAAGGCCTCTTTTACCTGAGTAATTTCTGTTACTACTCCTTTTATTTGGTCTGTAACATCCTCCAAATTTCTAGCCTGCCTTTCATTTTCTACATCAGATCTTTCTATTCTAACTTTACACCCCTGTAACTCTTCTCTAATTTCTTCCCTTTCTTTATCTAATTTTTCACTCACTTGTTGACCTAATTTCTTTTCAGAATTCTTTACTTCTTGCCTTATTGTCTCTAATTCTCCCTTAACCTGTTCTACCTGTTCTCTATTTTCTTTTACTTCACTACTAACTTTATTAATTTCCTCCCTAACTTCTTCCCTAAAGGTTTCGAAAGCTCTCTTCTGATTTTCCAATTGCATTCCCAATTCCTGTTGTCCCTTCTCTACTTTCTGTCCTAACTCTATACTAGTTTCATCTATCTTCTGACTTAACTCTGTACTCATCTTTTGACTTAACTCTGTACTCATCTCTTTCACTGTTCTTAATTCTTTACTAGTTTCATCTATTATCTTTTGACTTAACTCTGTTCTTAATTCTTTACTATTTTCATCTATCTTTTGACTTAACTCTGTACTCATCTTTTGACTTAACTCTGTACTCATCTTTTTTACTGTTCTTAATTCTTTACTATTTTCATCTATCTTTTGACTTAAATCTGTACTCATCTTTTTCATTATCGTTTGAAACATATTCTCTATTTCTGACATAAATGCTGGCCTTTCTGAATTACTACTAAACATTTCTGCACTACCTCTAGGTGTTTCTCTAACGTTCTGATCTTCTAATTCTTGGCATATTCTGCTACCAATTACATTCCGATTAAATTCTTCCATCCTACTTATACTTTCCCTAATTTCCGGACTTTCAAAACCTCTAAACTCACTATCACTGTCTTCCATTTCTAAGCTATTTATATGTGTTTTTCTACTCACCAAAATTTTCAATATTTTCACTATTTCACTTTAACTGCACTTAAACTTGTTCACTACACGTTTCACAGATGTTGACGCGCTGGGCACCTTCTTGTCTGCTGGTTCGATGCTGGCTCGGTCGTCTTGGGGTTTGGTCCATTCTTTCGAAGCCACACGTTGGGAAGCCAATTTGAAGCTGTAATATTGCTTCCTAGTTATTACCTCGCCATTTGAAGCTGAAGTCGTTGGTGACGTGATGTTGTTGGTCACGTTGATGTGGTTTGGTGTGTTGTCTCCGGCTAGCTGAGCTTGATCTCTTTATCTCGGGTTTGCGTGAGTGTAAAGGACAACCCAAGAACAACTTTGCAGATCATTTATTGCATCTGTAAATGTTTTCGGGAGTTATGCCGATTCTATATGTGTATCTGTAGAAGCATCTCAATCACATCGGCGCAGCACGAACTGCACGAACTCCCGTACTGTTCTCTGGTTGAGTACTGACTAGACGCTTCTCTCCTACCCACGCCAAGAAGACCGTTCGCTTCCAATTTGAATGTCATGACGTCATCCAAGAAAGCCTCGTATCCAAAATGTTGTTTCCTTTTCCCGCAATTTAGAAATGTCCCTTTCTATTATAACATGTTCTTTTATGAATTTTGAATATATAATTACCTTTTTAGGATTAAACGATGTTTACTTTATATTTTATTAAATATATCGCGCGACTTTTAAGGTTGGTAGAACTGACTTTCGAACGTGTATTTTAAACTATGTGGTATGACGTCATGACTCGTTAATTTCAAACCAATAATGCGTTTATACTACAAATTTAACGACTATCATTTACTCATATCTTGCTCACCTTACAACACTTGCTACTCTATTATCTATTTATGTTATTACTCAATATTTATCGCAAATCTCATATCCGGCAATTAAATTAAAACGTATCTTTTTCAAAAGCCCATTCAATCGGAAATCTAAATTTCGGTATCACCTATGAAAATCTTATTTTGTGTTGTACATATCTATACCTAATAATTATTTAATTATATAACTTAATTGTTCAAGTACTGACTTTATAAATTGCAAAGAATTCAAAGTCCTTCATGTATTAGTTAAATAAATGGGCATTAATCTTCTTTAAAATAGAATGAGCAAGGGATTCTCATTCTTTGAACTATTCAATGTCTCATACACATAACCACTAACAGTCAAATGAATAAGTCAAGCTGACGAGAACATTTTACATAGGAAATCTAAAAATAAATGTTGTTTCCTTACTAAACAACACACTATAATGCCCAGATGAAGCTTTTGGTGATTCTTGCTTAGTTTTTTGAAACTTTAGAAAGAAACAGCCAAAATTTCTCCAATTACGTTTACCTGTCTAGTGATTTAAATGTTGGTAATTGTATAATTATTTGAAAATGTACTGCCACAAGATCTAAATTTTATTTTGTATTCATACAACCTATGAAAATAACAATTTTCTGTACTACAATAACGGTCATCCATTTAGTGTATCCAGAAGTCTCAGGCTATGACATCTACCCATAGTCTTGTGCTAATAAAATAGATTTTACATCATATCTGTTTAGTCATTAATATTTGCAAGACAGTCAAGGTTTTTTGAATAATGGAAAAAAAGTGAGGTTCATTGAAGTGAAATCAATTTCAAAGAATTTTATCCTCTAATAGGCAACTATTCACAACGTAGCATAGCAACAAAAAAAATATTACATTTTTGTGCCACTGCTACTGCTACTCTCTACTCCATAGTAAATAAATAAATAAATAAATAGCTGGCCCTCATGTTAGTAGTGCCAACACATTTAATTATTTAAGGTTCTTTGTAGACTAGGAAGATTTCATTTTTGCAATGCAATCCCAGAATCTTTTAATCCGATGTCACTCTTGAATAAATGACATTTTGCATTTTAAGTTTCAATCTCAGTTTATTTTGTTTCATTTGGTTTAATAAGTGTTTTATGCTTTTAAATCTATAATTTTATCTTTGTGAAAGTGTTAGTAAAACAAGCTTTCACCTACATTTGGCATATTCCCTCTTTAATTCTGTGAACACTGTGGAAGAGGTTTCTTCAATTCATTTATTGTCAGTCATTTTTTATAACCAATACATATATTTAAATAAATTTAGTGGCAATAGTGCCATTTAAAGGTACTATTAGTGAAGAAATATAAAATATGATTATGGCTGGTAATGACTGTCAGAAAGGCAAGAAGAGGAAAATGTGCAAAAATCTATGGTTAAGTTACTGATGGAGCTGGCAAAAGCTCGTGTTTAATGGAGGAAAACACTGAAAAGGAAGTTAAGATGGCAGAAGCAGTGAGTAAACATGTTTAAAGGACTCCAAAATGCCTAAAGAATATTGCAGAAACAGGCAGAAGCACAAACAAGCAAATGCAAGAAAGTATCATCAGAGTGGTGAGTGACCTATTAAACAGTTTCACGGAACTGAAAAACACAGTTGATGATAAGATTACAAAAAATGAACATTTGAAGGAAAAGGTTAAAAACTAAATTGAATGAGCAAGGAAAATGCAGGAAAATCCATGACCCACAACAAAACAACTAGTGACATCTACCAACCCAGCCGGGGAAGCAATGGTCGGGAACCAGCACATCCCAACAACTGGTGGGATGAACAACAACTGTGTGGTAACCATAGAAAAAATCTCAGAAAGGATAGATCAGCTACAGTATAGGCTACCATTATTCATGGATAACATGAAGGCAATAATAAAAGAAGAAATAAAGAACATGGTGCAAAACAAGGTAATCCAACAGCAAAGAAAATCAAGGTCAGAAGGGAAAGTGCCAAACACTTCTAAATGGCTAATAGTCAGCAAGGACCCAAATGTAAGGAACATCACAGACCCTAGGCAAAAGGTGGAAGAAAGAAGAAGAGAAACAAAAAGATTGGAGATAATCGTAACAGGAGGAAACAGAAGCAACTACTAGCAGCAACAAAAAGGGCATTATTATAGGAAGACTGAGGCAGGAAACAGAGGTTAAAGACATTACTTCATACTTAGGGGAAGGCAGAACCACAGGCAACATTGACTGTGAGGCACTCGAAACAACGGGAGGAAACAAAGCCTTTAAAATAGATTTCAACATGGCGGAGCTAGGGATGGTAAATGCCCCAGAATTTTGACTCACAAGCATCTTGGTAAGACCTTCTCACTTTTACGATGCAAGTTGGGATACAAGAGGAATGTCGCTTACAGAAGACTCAGGCCACAGACACAACTACAAGCAGCAATATTAGTATAACAGATACGAAGACTACTGACAACTCCAAATGCCCTCCAAAAGCAATCCAGGAGCCATACCAAAGAACAACAGAGAAGCAGAGTTAGAAATAGCAATGTTAAATGTGAGAATCCTATTTGTTGAAGAAAGACTAACAGAACTAAAAGAAGGTCTAAAGGTTACCAGAATTGATATTATTGACTTAGGGGAAGTAAAGAGAGAAGGCACATGCATGGCAGAAATACAAAACAGCGACATATTCAGTTAGTTACATTGGCACTCAAGGAGGACAAAAGTGAGTTAGATTTATTATCTCAAACAGAATAAAGGACAACATTGAACACATAATTGAAAAAAATGAAAGGATAGCATTACCAAAACTTATGTTTGGGAAAACAACAATGTCAGTAGCCCAAGTACATACACCCACACAGGCCAGCACAGAAGAAGAAATAGAAGACTTTTATGAAAAATTAGAAGACACACTACAGGCACACAGATCCCACATCAATCTAGTTATTGGGGACTTTAATTGTAAGATTGAAAGAAGAACTGACAATAATGAATCAGTATGTGGTCCCTACAGGCTTGGTAGAAGGAATGATAGGGGTGGCAAATTAATAAACTTTGCCCAGAGTAGTAATATGAAAATTACTAATACATTCTTCAAGAAACCCTGGAAGGATAAATGGACATAGTGAAGCCCACATGGCAGCACGAAGAATGAGATTGACTATATATATATCAAATGACAGTCTACAGATACTAAGAGATGCAAATGTAATGAAACATCTAAATTTTGATACAGGCCATAGGATGGTCAAGGCAAAGCTCAAAATCAATAGTAGGGAAATGCGAAGCAGGAGACACGCAAGCAGGAGATTGAAATCACTGAAGTGGGACAAAGTCAAATATGGAAAAAGCATATACATAGGGAAGAAATAAACAATAAAGCCTCAGAAGATGTTCACAACTTGTATACAAAGATCCAAAGCAGCGTTATAAAAGCAGCGGAGGAAGTAGCTATAAAAGAGAAAGACAGCATAACAAACTCAAAGCTCAGTGAAGGCACAAAACAACTACTATTAGAAAGAATGAAGATAAAGGAATGTCCTGTTAATCAACTAGAATACAGAAGGGGCAACAAACTCATAAAGAGTCATAAGAGGAGACATTAGAGAAGAAAAAATCAATGTAATAAAAAAGATAATGGATTCCACGAAGGCAGTAAAAATAATCAGAAAGGAAGCCAACCAACCAAAAATCTCATATCTAAGTCCAACAAACTACTGAGAAACCATACAAAGATAATAGGAAGAGCAATGGAATTTTATAAAGATCTCTACACAAGTACAATACAGGGCAAGGAAGACCAGCTGGTAGGATACATAAATTCCCTAAAGGATGGAGAAGTCATCCCGGAAATCATGAACTCCGAAGTGGAAGTGGTACTAAAAGATCTGAAACATGGAAAGAGCCTGGGGGAAGATAGGAACAAACATCTCAAAATTGACCCTGAGGAGCTAGCCAAGAATATGGTGTTGTTATTCAACAAGATAATAGAAACTGAAAAATTCCTACAACAATGGCTCTCTAACACCATCATACTGTTACACAAAAAAGGTCCCAAAGAAGACATTGATAACTACTGGCCAATAAGTCTAAGGGCCAGCATGTACAAAGCTTTTTCCACCATAATTACAAAAAGAGTAAGCCTGAGGATAGAAGAAAGCCAACCGTATGAGCAAGCAGTATTTTGCAGAGGTTATTCAATAATTGACCACCTCCAAGTGTTAACACAGCTAATAGAAAAGCGAACAAATATAATTTTATGCTATAAGTAGTTTTTGCCGACTTCGCAAAGGCCTTCAACTCTGTGGAACATATAGCCATATTACAAGCACTCAAACACCAGGGGATACAACAGAAGTACATCTGACTTCTGGGAAAGCTATACTTAAACAGCACAGCGAGAATTAAAATTGACAAGGTAGGGGAAGAAACTCCTTGCAACAAGGAGTAAGACGGGGGACCCAATATCTCCAAAACTGTTTATAGCTCTAATGGAAGAAATCTTCAGCAGAATGAAAGAAGACTATGGAATAAGCATAGACGGAAGGAAATAATTCAACCTTTGCTTTGCAGACAATGTTTCCTCATAACAGATTCGCATGAGGAAGCAGAAAAAATGTTAAGCGAGCTCTGCAAACAATCAGGATGTCAAATAAATGTTGCAAAAACAAAGATAATGACAAACAGCATAAAGCAGCCAATTCAGCTCAGAAACCACAAAATCAACTACATCAATGAATATGTTTATTTAGACCAAGCTATATAGTTTTCCAACCACACTCAGAGTGAAATCAAAAGAAGAATTACACAAGTCAGGAAGAAATTCTGGGCTCTAAAGTTTATCTTACTAGAGAAATCCATCAGTATGAAGAAAAAAAGAGAGAGATCATGGATGTATATATATTGCCAGTGCTAATATATGGCTCGCAGACAAGGTCAACAACCTTGACAAGGTCAAGGTTAACAAAAAAAAGAACAACCATATCAGAAATTTGCCACAGGAAAATGGAGCGAAAGCTTCTCAATGTCACAAGAAGAGACAGTATGAAGGACGAGGGCATCTGCAGGATAATGGATCTGAAAGACACAGCAATATCCGCAATGCATTCAACATGGAGATGGGGAGGTCACATGCTCTGAATGGATCCTGTGAAGTGGACTCATGCAGCGACTGTGTGGGAACCCAGAATAAGCAAAAGGAATGTAGGAAGGCGAAAAGAGCACTGGAGTGAACTGTTTAAGTGTCATCTAGGAAACTTGTGGTTCTGAATAGTAAAAGATAGACAAAAGTGCGAGCAAAGACAAAAGTGAAAGTCCTACGGAGTTGGCTAATCTGGGGATGTAGTCATAAGCCACTCTGCTGTTGCAGCAGGTCTTAGCTTGAACTGGGATTCTAAAATCATCACCAGACTAAACAAACACAAGAGATGCTGCCGTCTTGGACAATTTGAAAAGTCAGCGGTCGCTGAACATGCTATAGAAGCGGAAGGGGAGCATGTCAACAAGTTTCAAGACACCAGCATTCTATCTAACAACTCACACTACCATGCTCAACTACAGCGCAAAGTCATAGAAATTTATAAGCATTCCAACAACTTCAATAGGAAGGAAGAAGCCGTTAAGCTCAGCAAAACTTGGTACCCCATCATAGATGACATTAAACAACACAGACAGTCAGGCAACACAAACCAATCAGAATCTAGTAGCGCCCAAGATGCAGCTAGGCCCCTCCCACCAACCGCACTGCCTCAGCGAGCCCCAAGCCAATCAGAGAAGACCCTCCCCGTGTATAAATACCGTATCCCAGACAGTCAACGTCTCAGATGCAACTGTACCTTCACCAAGAAGACTTCGACCACGCCACCGATGATGTCCACCGCAGTAGTGAACGAAACATCTGGACCAAGTTACTCCAGCAGACCATGGCAAATCAGCCCATAAGACTCTTAGAATTATGAACACCAGCTGTGAAAGCCTACGCTTACTCATGAAAGCCTATGCTTACTCTTGAACTGGGATGTTCATGGGCTAAATCTAACTAATCCATATAAAGATTATAATGGTGTTCTACAGTACATATATTGTGAAAAGTTGAAAATAATTTTAAAAATTAATATATAATATTAGCAATATAATAAATAATAAAGAACTATGTAATCAGAGATTACAAATATTACTCCTAAGCTAAGCCTAGCAAAATGTTGTATCAAATTTTCAAAATGAAAGTGAATAAAATTACAACTATAAACAAAGCATTAAGACATCAAATAAACATTGCTCAAAATTCCTGCTAAGCATTTAATAATTCTATGTCCATTAAAAAGGTATTTCACATTGAAGAGGAGGAGATATAGACTTAAGGGCGTTCAACTACATGGTCATCAGTGCCCTTTCACACTGAAGCTAACAAGTAACTTGGAAAGAGTTTAGTCTTGACAATAAGCAACAAAACCTCATACATGCTGATTTCACACTTATGCAAAATCTTAATCAGCATTTATTGATTTTTAAAAAAACTTCAAGTTTTAAAAATTCCAAATTTAACTAGATAACTATGCTGTTTGTTTTCCCATACATCAAAACTGTCTTAGGAAGGAGAGTGAATAATTAAAAAATTTACAGTGTTAAGCAGCCTCTGTTGCTAATAAGAGGAAAAAACATTTTAGTTAGAAATGTATTTTGTACATCTATCGAGTTTTGAGAAAATGATTCTCAATTTTTATATATCTAAGGTTAAATTTAATTTTCTAGGATGCCTATATAAACAAGGTTTAAAACTCCTGAATTCATGTTAAGCAACTGGGTTTTTGGGCTCCAAATGGACCTTCTGTACTGGGGCCGGCAAGAACCTAGCTACATCATACCTGTCTCTCTTAATACTACACACTTCACACACAAGCAAATCACCTCAATAATTTTGTACCTAGTTACTGAAAGCATGCAATTAGATCTCAAAACCTACTCTATTTTTCGTATGTTGTTGCACTTCTAAAAGGGTATCATTGTCTCTAATGTTTTGCATATGGTACTTACCTTCAGGGGTAACCTAATTCCACCAAACTGGACCATTTCTGAGGTGAAGGTGCCTAGAAGGCAGAGTCCATTACCTCTAATGTTGGGGTGGTGGTGATGCTGATGCTGATGAGATGAGATGACGATGACGACGATGATGATAGTGGCAATAAAATGAGAGGACCTAGTTTTAACTCTGTACTCTGAGAGATGTTAGTCCTTGGGGTTACTTCACATGGGCTAGTCAGAGGTGTATGTTTGGATAGAGCTGACTTAAAATCACCAGCCCAGATTCAGTGATCAAATCATGGACCCTCAACATGAGAGCTGGAAATGAAGCCACTCAGTTACTCTGGCATCCTTGTCAAGGATATATGATCTGCTATTGGGTTGTCAATATTGATATTTCATGAAGTTATTGAGAACATTAGTCTGAAGTTTTATATATATATTTACATAGGGTGTCCCAATAAAAACACTGACAATGCTTAGTATGTTGTGCGGGATGGTGAACTGATCGGTTTTCAAATAGGAACCCCTGACCGCAAATGTTTGAACTTGTAGTGTATCGAAGTGTGAGATAGGTGTGCGTTCACATTTCATCAATAAACCCAACATCGAGCTGTCTACATTATAAACAGGCTTCAAACTGTGTAGCTGTGTCATTGTAGAGTTTATATCGGTGGTGGTGAGCCCCATGCACATGACCAAATACATGTGGTTGCCTTTGAAGATTTTCAGTCGTTCTGTGGACTCTAGCCATAAGGTCTTCTGCTGACATTACAGGATTGCCATACACCATACTCTTCATACAACTGCACAGAAAATAGTTGAGAGGTGTCAGATCTGGTGACTGTGCTGGCCATGTAACTGGTCCACCTCCACCAATCCATTGATTTGTATATGCAACGTTGAAATGATTCCACACATTTACATCAAAGTGTGCTGGAGCTCAAGTCGGTCGTTTCAGCAGCTGTGTACTGGTACATGTAGCACTGCTGTTAAAAAATGCTATGTACTGAAGACTACACAAGCAGCACAGTAGGATGCACACCAAGGACCCTATGAAGGAATTTAGTGCATATGCAGGCATGTTATTATGCTCAGCTCATTCATCCCAGTACACAGATGGCTAAAGGGTTGCATATCTTTCGTATTAAGATATCAAAAGGAATGTTAACAAATTGTTACAACCATTCTTTCTACATTCTACAGCATCCAAACTGTGCATTTCTGGATAAGGGTTCCTATTTAAAAACTGATCAGTTTGCCATCCCGTACAGCATACTAAGCTTTGTCTGTGTTTTTTTGGGACACCCAGTATATATGCAGGACGTCCCAAAAAAACACTGACAACGCTTAATATGTTGTGTGGGATGGCAAACTGATCAGTTTTAAGATAGGAACCCCTGTCCAGAAATGCATGGTTTGGACGCTGTAGCGCATCAAAGTATGAGTTGGGTGTACGTTCGCATTTTGTCAATAAATCCAACATTGAGCTGTCTACTTTACAAATGGGCTTCGAACTGTGCACCTGCTACATCATTGCAGAGCCTATACCAGCAGTAGTGAGAGTCATGCACATGATCCAATACATGTGATTGTCTTTGAAGATTTTCGATCGCTCCGTGGATTTGAGCCGTAAGGTCCTCCCCTGATGTTACAGGAGTTCCATACACCATACTCTTTCATATAACTCCACATAAAATGGTCGAGAGGTGTCAGATCTGGAAACCATATTGACCACGGAATTGGTCTAATCGTCGATTTGGATATGCGACGTTGAGGTGATTCCGCAAATTTGCATAAAAGTGTGCTGGAGTTAATGTTGACCATTTCAGCAGCTGTGTGCTGATACATGTTGCACTGCTGTTAAAAACTTTTCTGTACTGAAACTACACAAGTAATGCAGTAGGATGCGCCCAAGAACTCTAGGGAGGAATGTAGCGCATTGCAGCAATGTTATTATGCTCAGGTCATTAATCCCAGCACACAGATGGTTAAAGGGTCACATTCCTTCCATATTAAGATACCAAAATGAATGTTAAAAAATTGTCACAACCGTTCATCCTCAAACTTCGGCACTTTCCAGCACCCAAACCGTGCATTAGCAGACAGGGGTTCCTATTTGAAAGCCGATCAGTTTCCCATCCCATACAACATACTAAGCATTGTCTGTGGTTTTTTGGGACACCCAGTATATATGGCTGTACTGAAACTAATGCTATTAAAGTTATCTTTCTTCATGGAGCAAATTTGCTTCTTTCTATAACAAAACCTAATAGCAATCAACATGCATTTTCACAGCAAAATCCATAATATGCTGTATTATATAAGAAGTATTTTGTTTCCACCTGTTTAAGCAAGTAATGAGCCTGTTTTAACAAAGTTACTCTTTTGATGCCAATGGGCATAAATTGCTTATGAACTAAATTATGTATACCATTTTAAAAGAATGAAGAATTAGCTTCTCCACTGTCATGCGGTAATAATCTCTTGCATAAATACTTAAGGACAGTAAATTTTCAGTGCTAATTTCTCCTTTTTTCTCCTTCAATTATGTAGATTGTTTTAAAACAGCCACATCTTTGTAAAGAATAACAGTTTCAGGTTACTTATAGCATTCGTATAACTTAAATTTCTATGTTATTTAATCAGGTATTATACTTTTTGTGAACTCTATATGTTCAAATGTTGCATTATTCTCATCATTGTATGCATAAAGAACCTTTAATGGAGTTTTCTCTATTAAATTTCTCCCAAGTAAAATCATATTAAGAATAAATCAGAAACTCAGGTGCATATCTTTTGAGTGGTGGCAAATGTATTAAAAAGCAGTGTTGGAAGATGTTTCTGTCATCAAAATATTTCATATCTCTGAGCTATATCTAGTATTTCAGTAGGTCTGCCTGCAAAGAACATGATCAGCATTTATAATATACAGGTTGTTGCTAAACATTTGGAAAACTGCTAAGAAACATGAAGAACATAAAATAAAGGAGAATAGGTATTGTAGACATTTGGTAAATTTAATTTCTTTATGAACTGCACCATTGCCTACTTATATGTACAGATAAATAACTTTAACTTCAGTTTTTTTCTTCATTTCAGGAGTTGTTCTTTTTCTTTTATGTGCTTTCGTTTTTATTTGAATTTTGCTATTTTGTTTTTTCACAATGACTGCTAATGACTGCTGTCATGGCAGGGAACATCAATTACTACTACACAGTCTAGGAATAAGATTTTTATTGATAATTGAGAAGAGTTTTGTTTCAAGTTTAGTTGCAGTTATGGCAGGGTAAGTCAATTACTACTGTGCAATCAAGGAATAAGATTTTTATTGATATTAAGAAGAGTTTTAATTCAAGCATTAAGAGCTAGTGCTGGAAGAGGATTATTGTATTTAGAAAATTGTATATATGAATACACATTAGACATTGCCTGTATTGTAAAGCTTAACGACAATAAATAAATAAATAAATAATTAAAAAAATAAATAGATGATGGTGACAGTGATGATTATGATGATGATGTATTTCAAATGATGGAGGGCAATTTTTTTAGCAGAGTTCAAAAACAACTTGGGTTGTGATCCTCTACACATGCTGCACAGGATAGAGCTAGCTCTATTAATTCATTACTGCTGTTGTATGAACAGAAAATACTAGCATTCAATTGTATATCCTACCATTCAAGCTTCATTTGGCTAAATAAGCAGTAAAAAGTTGGAGATTCTAGCCAATACATGGGCCTTTTCTGAAAACAGATTCACTTAAAAAGCTGTTTCAGATATACCTAGACCATGAAATATCAGAACACCTAAATTATAGTAATGATGTTTTAATCATATTAAAGATAACACGAAAAGCAACACTATAAACACTGACAATTATAGCCGTTCATATGATAACTATGCATAATCCTAAGTTCAGACAATCTTCAAAGAATGCAAGGTTTTAAAGGAATTGACATTATTGCCAGAGAAGTTTCTTAAAATTTTGTTTACGATCAATATTTTCTGTCTGTTATACCTACTTGTTGCTGATGAAATGTAGTTGATCAGGAATGGCGTTTAAAACATTCATGACACTTATTTGAGTGCTGATGAAAATCTCCTCACAGTTTTGTAAGCTATATGTCCATAATAATTCAGACTTTGTGTTTGGGCTAGAACACTTTGGTGTGGTGACCAGTTCTCTCATTTTAATAATATGAGGAAGTTGCATACTCATTTTTATGAAACATTGACAGGAAAATAATATTGTGACTTTTTAAACAGCTGTCAGAAGAGGTTTCACAGAAGATAACTCATTGTATGTAGCTCATGCACTACATGTTCAGGATCTAATCATAATATGGGAATTCTTTACCTGTGGATTGAAGTACATCAATAAAAAAGGAGATACTTATGAAATGGAAGAGAACAAAACTATTAATGGTGCAGCTGTTGAAACCTGTGTTAAGAATTTGTACTGGATACATTCAGCATCCTTTCTAAAAGCTTAAATAAAAAAGATGCACAACTAAACACTATTTGTATGCCAGACACAATGACTACAGCTCAGAATTTTAGCAAGAATGACCACATTTCTACACAAAACCTTTTGCTTGTTTTTAAGCCTTCTCTCAATTCCCCAGAGGTTTCCTGCATGTTTTCTTACATCCTGTAATAAATATGATCATATGATTAAGGTTTTATCTTTAGGTTATGTCTATGTGAATAAAGACCACCAGGGAAATATAGTCATGTTCCAAGTATATTTACTGAACTTCAAGCATTTACAGTTTTAGATATTACAATAAATAGAAACAAATTATTTAATAGATTTAAAAACTAAGGTAATGTTAATATAACAACTAGAATTCCAAGCTTCCTAACTTGATAAAGTGAGCAGCAATTGCAGGAATGTTCAAATTTTGTTCACAATGCATGGAGAAACTGTTATTGTTTTACATACATGTCCATTCATTAAAGTGCTTTGCATAAATAAAGCTGTTACATGTATTTTAAAACTGTTGTATTGTATAGTAATTTTGTCTCTCATTATTTTGAAATGTTGAATTTTTCCCAAAATCCCATCAATGGAATGAATTAGAACAAAGCTCTGTTTTTAAAGCTGAAATAGTAGCTTATGTGTGTGCTGACTACAAACAGCAAGATACCACTGATGTTCCCTTGCTTTGTTTTATATCAGCAGCTGGGACAATGATGAACTTTGCTGGCATTGAAGAAAATTGGACATATTCAGTAACTTCAATAATAATTACTAAATATTATCTGGTTAAAGTAAATATTTACCACATTGAAAAACACTCCCATTTTTATTGAAATTAACGCATACAGTAGGATCTATTTTCTTACCCAGTAATTGGATAGCACAAAGTATTTTGCGATTTCATTATTCACAGATTTTGAGAAGTGTATGCATTTATACTTTTGGAAACTTGCATGCATTTGTAATTTTTGCAAGCTGTACTTATCAGTCCTCAACCACATGGAATCAGTGTTTCATTTTGCACCATGTCAGTAAAACAGTTCTTCTGAGGCTTTCCTTAGTAAATTGTAGGTGAATGCTTCTGGTAGTACCCCTTGAACTGGTTTATTGCTTGCTTTCCACCCACTCATTAAACCCTTAATTTTCATTAGTTTCCTGTCACCTGTGCAATGAGAACACCTTCAATGCACAGAATATAATGTGACCAAAACCATCAACACCAAAATGGCTAACTAACCATAGCTTTCATTCACAGGAGTGATAGAGGAATTAAATGTTGATGTAAATAGACTGTTCAAATTACATCCATGAAACAAAGTCTGGTTTGCTTGCAAGTTGAGTATTATTTTGGACCTGATAAGTTTTTGAGCCTAATCATAATTTCAGTGTGTACCTGCTTGCTTTTATGGCATTAAAATATGTCTATAGCTAAGATTTGAAATTTAAATTAAATATTTGATAAAATATAAATTATTAAGGGGTGATTAAAAGACTGTATCTCACCAATACTAAATTTGCTAACTTTATGGATGTATCTTGGAAACCATTTATAATAGTAGACTGAAATGTCTACTGGGTGTATGCATACCTTTCAAATTCACTGATTTACTATTATATGCTGACGTGTTTTATTAAGTAAGATAGAATTTTTATTAATGATACAGTGCTTTATTAAAATTTGTTAGCAATTCATTTTCTAAAGTTTAATGAACCAAATTATTAAAAACAAATTAGGTCAACACTAGCATTGAGGTACCTAACATTTTTATCGTCTTGAAATTTCATTTAGCTATCTTCAATAGTTTCTGAAAAAGACGGGTCATTTTTATTAAAAAAAATGGTATTCCCAGAAATAATAGTTCAAAGTAAAAATGGAGAAGAAAACTCAAATATATTTACAAATAAAATATCACCTGCTTGGGCAAATGGAAGCTCCCATATTTAGAAGTGATATCAATTTGAAGTTTACAAAATTCCCTAAAAGAGTAGCTAAAATGGTTCTCATTACTCCAAAGGAGTTGTGATTTTTTTCTGTGAAGTGATGCTAATTCAGATTATAAAATAACAGATATAGCACAATTTTTAAAACTATATTTAAAATAAAAGTACCATTTTTATAATGATAATATATATCCATATATAAAAAATTAAACAGTAAATTCAAATTTATAAGACCACACAAAAAATTAAAATTGTCTTTTTGTCACTTTTTGCCATTTAGTCTCCCCCTAAGTTAAGTTTATCATACAGTGCAACACACATTCAGACAAACAAAATATGATAAAGAAATGTAATTGAAGGTATATCCAAATGAACACATTGAAAGTGTTGCTCAGAGTTCTAAACCCATTTAATATCAAATGAACTACTCTGTATGTCTTATTAATATGATGAAGTTATCAAGATTTACACACTATTAAGTAACAGCACAATTACTTCTTTATATTGAAGAGCTTATCACTTTTACATTCAAGTACACATTACAATTAATGCATGCAGCAACTTAATTAAATTTCCTGCTTTTAATATCTAAGATCCTGAATATCCCCTTTACTCACGGTAGATATGTTTGTTCATGTTACTTACTGATGCTGAATGACCCGTAGTTATTTGTTGACACCTTTCTTTTGTTTGTTTCTGTCAGGTGGTGCGCTTGCCCCCGGGCTTGTGACTGGGCCTGCGTTCCCTTTGCTCCTCCTATCTCTGTGCTTTGCGATACTGCTCTCATGATGAGAAAATAAAATGAAATGCTTACAAGAGACAGAGAGCGCATGTGACACTATGACAACGCGTGAGTGCTTATTTCCTGCTTGCTGAACATGAGTATATACTTATAAAGTGTGCCAATGGATAAACTAATTAAAAATAAAAGTAAAATGTTGAAATAATTTATGCATAATAAAATCATGCTAAGTTACAGATAGGTTTAGGTATGGTTTTTTGACTTAAAAATTTTATTTTTAATCAGGACTTCAAACAACTAAGTACTTCTTGTTTTTAAATTTAACTTAGTTTTCATTTTAATATTTTTCTTTTTGACCAACATTATATATATTTTTTCAAAGGTTTTGCCTTCCTGCTCCTTTTTATTGTTCTGTTTCTCTAAGTATGGATTATAATTATTTGTATGCCATACTCATGAGTATAGGTAAAGCATATATGGTTTGTACATTACAAATTATTGAAAATGGCATTAAAATTATGGGTTCCTCTTATTTACAGACCATCTTTGAATTGTTTAATTATTAATGTTAATTTTAGCTGGTGAATAGTATTTTTTATGATATCTCAGTTCTTTCTTCTTCATATCCAAATTTCATTTTATTGAGTTACATATTTGTAAATGAAGGTTTAATTTAGCCAATGCACAAGTTGTCTAGGTACTACAAATTATTGTTTTTCTGGCCTTTAGACTTAGAAAGGACACTGAAAATAAAAGGACATTTAATTTAAACAGTTAACTTACACACCAAGATATAGTAAGTATAATACTATAACTAGAAATATTAAAATTGAAGACAGGCCTATAGGCAACTAAGACCATTATGTTAAAATAAAAAAATTAACATTAATAACTTGACAACTTTTGTAATATGGTATTAAATACTTTCCTTAGCAGAAGTTTTCATACAGCAAGCATTCAGCACACCTATTTGTAGGTACATAGTACCTATTGTGTTTGTTTTGGTGGAAACAGCTAAAACTGACAAATAAATTAGCTGTTTTCACAGGTGTCAGCAATCACAATGGTTGAAATATATTTTAGGTAATGAATGAGATAGACAAGAATTAGTCACAGAGAGTGTTTCCTCTATTGTCAAATGTTAGTAGTCTGAATTTTGGCAAAACCTGTATCAGTAAAACTTGATCTGTTGCAGCACTTAGTAGATGTGAAGCACAAACCTTCATTCACTGTGTTTGAAAGTATGCTCCAATTGCTTGTATGTTGGTTTTCATGTGATTACTGCTACATTATTACTCACTATTTGCATGAGCTCACACTGTATTGCATAAGGTTTTCATCTAATTTATATTTATTAAGGTTTAATTAACTCAACCTGTGGTTCTAGTATAAAAAGACTGTATATTTAGCGCTGGATCATACCATCATTTTATCCAGCACAGTAGGATAAAGCATTTCAGGCTATACATCTGAACAGGGAATTACATCCAAGAAAGCTGAAAGTACAGTGTGGTAGTTCTATCACAATGACTGTGTAAGAATTGTAGGAAAAAATTCAGTTTTATGAAACTTATGGGTGCTGATAGATAATTAACCAATATAACATTGACATTGTTTTTTTGTTTACTCATTAAAAGTAATGTTAAAATTGTATTTACAGTTTCTAACTACCTTCATGATCAACTTAAAATATTTCATTATTTCCAAAATGCTTTAAAGATATATGATTATAACATCTAAATTCCGGTTAAGAAATGTGAAGAACAATTAGTGCAACAAGAACTTGCACAATCTTTCATGAAAAGATTGTATTTATCACAAAGTATATTTTCCAATCAGTAAAACGTGTAAGCAATGGTGTATCATGTTTCTTAATTTGGGTGAGAGTATAAAATTAGTCATAGCTAGTGTCAAGCTAAAATATGTAGTACAAGAAGAATCAGATAGTTGACAGAGTGAGAGAGAGAGAGGGAAGGAGAGAGAGAGTGATAAATGTGTTGCAGAAATAAACATCAATAAACAAGATAAGAGAAAAATGCAAAATAAATTACTCAGGTGTACCTGATATGCTTCCTAAAGCTGGGGGACTTAAAGGAAGGGATGACAAGGAGAAGGAGGAATCTAACGACCTTCAAAAAAAAGATTACATGTTTTCTGTGCTTTATATTTGAAGAGATGATATGGAATGGAACATGAAACAAAACCTGTCCATATATGAATTTCCTGAACAAACATTCAAGTAGCATAAAACAGGCTAACTTCAACCACCTTGGGTAATTTCAGTCATAGGCTTCTTTTTTTTTTTTTTTTTTTTTTTTTCCATCTGATATGACACAATGTTTGAGGACATTAATTAAAGAAAAAAAAAATTCATAGGTTTTTGAACTTGACTTTTTGTTCTGCTGTCTAGAAGATTAATAGTGTAACAATTTTGTAAGGTTTATTGTGCAGTCGATGGAGTGCATTAGTTACAAAGGTGTTTTTCATGCATTCTGGTGCATAAAATAGACATCAGTAGTAAATGGTGACATTCTATCAATAAAAATTGCTGTTTGGAAGAGTGAAAACAAACTTACACACAGTTAAAGTTGAAGGTGTAGCCCATTTCTGTTTCACATAATTGATGAGAAAGTATCTCTAAATTTATGCTATTGAATATTGACACAGATTAAATAATTATTGTTTTATTGAATTAGTTCTACATTCATCAGTGTTAATTTTCAGGTTAACTTTGGTCATGCCAAAATATCAAAGAAAAATTCCAGATGCTGCTCTTGCCAGGATACAGCACCAACTACATATATTGAAATAGTCCCTAAATATGTTTCTTACACCAACACCTCTGAAAAGGAACAAAATTAGTCCTAATTAAATGAACCCAATGCAGTATCACAGTAAGCTACTATACAGAATATTAATTAAAGAAAGCAAAATAAGAACTCTGAGGTGTCTTGGAGCAACTCATTCACAGAACACCTGGAATCTGCATGCGTAGGAGAGAAAAAGAATAGAATAGCTAAAGGGATTGAATGTAAAACTGGAAGGAGTGTGTCAGTAGGAAACATCATTTCAAGAGAAATGGAACCTGAAGAAACCTGTTCTGTGTTAGAAGAAGCAAATAATCTGGTCCAAATTGAGTACTTTCTTTTTTCTACAGGATCCAACACAAATGGCTTTAGAGATGTCTTGCCACTTGTTGATGAGACTTACAATGCAGGAGACTTCACTCTTGTGCAGTTCTTGATTGATAAAAATCAGATGTTATATGCTGCAGAACTGATGAATTCTGGGAACACATGAAATAAAGTGCTTGAGAAAAAAATTGGGGGAAACGACTCTTCCTTGTGTTTCCAGATAACAAGGATGTGTGCAACATGCAGAAGAATCAACTTGTGAGGAAACTGCAATTATTCCTTTGTATAAGATGTGGAAGATTCATTTAGAAATATTGCAGTCATTATGACATATTTTAAAACAAATCAGGGGTAGGCCTAAAAATGAGCAAAGTGAAAAACACATTTGTTTTAAAAATAATTTTGGCCTAAAATTATTTTCTTGTATAATGAAGCTTTAAATAAAATAAAATACATATATAGTACCTAATTCTTAAAATTTTTTAATGCAACCCTTGTTCCAAAACAAGTAAAGCATTAAGCAATGCATTTCTAGTGGCTGGTGTAAGCACAGCATGTGTAACTTCGTTTTACCACTATATTTCTTTCATGGCTGAAGTTAACCTGTTTTCTGGGAAACTTTGGCTACATTTCAATAGATTATATAATAAACAATTATAGACTTAGCAATTATTTTCTGTATGGTAAAAGTACAGCAGACATCAGGGAATCTCCTCAAATTTAATTACGAGCTTTAGTCAACATCGTCATACCAAAATTGGCAAGAGCATTTAAAATGGCTGAAGTTAGCCTGTTCTATGGTACAGATGGCCAAATAAAAGCACAAGCTCAAATCATATGACATTTGAGATGAGTCATTTCAAGAGAATATGTCACCCGACCAGCCAATCCCTGACATCAAATGACATATTACTATGAAACTACTAGAAAATAACACAAGCCTTTTGAAAGTAATTTATGACTGAGTATGTTTAAACATAAACTATGGAAGGTGAATTGATATTAAGCACTGATATAGCTGCAGTTACCATCAGTAGAGTATTTCCTGATATATATTTTATTCCCCTTTTTTTTAAAAAAAGTTTTGGTATAAATACGTAAATGATGTGTTTGCTGTTCAAGAAGCAGAAACAGCTCAAAGAAATAGAGAAAGAGCTATATTAACCCTTAACCAGTATGGTGCATTTATTGTAGCATAAATGGTATGGTGGGGTCAGGAAGGCCCCATTTCTTTATTGACAATTATGAAGGATGGGGATGGTATATCATACTGAAGTAAACATTAATTTAATATTCAATTACACTTACAGAGATTAATTGAGTATAAACTACATTGTAAACTTGTGCATGCATGCATACATACAGGATCCTTTTACCGTATATGTGATCTTCCTAAGCTGAAATGTAATAATTTTAAGAATCAGCTATTTTGAACTGAATTATGTGGTTTACTCTGGGAACAAAGTTTGAGCCATCAAACTCAAGAACAATAATGTTTAAAATGAAATGGATATAACAACTGGATAAAACCACAGTTGTGTTTACAAGCAATCCTCACAAATACTTCTTGCGCATTCACTACATATTGGTGCATTGCAAGTTAGACAACATACTTTTGTTTTACTGTCTTTTGTTCTAGGACACTTTGCACATCTAACCTGTTTTTATAACCCCTAATTGGTTGGGAATTTAGCATTTGAGTATCCTGGCAATGTTACTTCTTAACTCTTGTAGGAGGTGTGGAATACTCATCCTCCTCTGTAGATGTGGTTCAAGTAGCTGCCATGACAGGGATTTAGTGAACTCAAAGCATGATTTCTATGATTTTCTATTAATGATAAATATATTACAAATGCATTTACCATATAAACAACATAACATGCAATATAATGTATTTTGTTTGCATAAGATGTTGCCATCTCCGTCTCAAACATGCCCCAATGTGATATGATATATTTATGTTACCGGTATGGTGGGGGTTAGCAATTACTAATGATGTATACACACTCTTTGCACCACAACCTCAACACTCAACAACTCAAAGTATACTGCCTGAAAGGCACTGAGAGCTGCAGTGTCACACTGCGAAGAAATTAGGTTTCCAATTGTAAACAATTTTCACTGGGGTCTTCCTGACCCTTCCATACCAGTTACAGGTTAATCCTTAATGAGGATAAAACTAAACTTAAGTTGTTCATACACCACCCCTGGACATTTCCCAAATTGGGAAAGACTGGATTGGATTGGATTGGATTGTGTTCAGCAAGTTCACAAGTAGTCATAGAGGCCCGTGAACATTGAACATGTCAATGGAAATGTACACTATAGAACATATGGACATAAGCATTATATCTGATTATTGAGCATAAAAAACACACTATATACATGCAATAAAAGATGGATATAGAGTCAACATAGTCTTAACACAGCAAAATAATTACAACTTATGAATGTACTGCAATTAGAACACGTAGACAGAATCCCAATGAAAGACAAACCAGACATAAATAACTGTTTAGATTGTAACAAAGTGTACACTAAAGAAACCAAGAATGACATAAATCACAAGACTAAAACAACACTTCAAAAACATCAGATACCCACAAAAAGTTAGTTGAAACATCCATAGTCAATTACTTCTGGGAAGAAAATCATAACATAACAAAAACATCAAGAAGCTAAAATCAGTACCTATATATCCCTATAGAACTACACTTATGGGAAAGAACATGTAACAATACTTTTGAACATCAAATTATGAACTTTGCAACTCCAGCAAATTCACCAACTCCACAGCAGATGATGTGTTATCTAGGGAGGAGGAGGAGGAGGAGGACGAAGAAGAAGAAGAAGACGAAGACGAAGAAGAAGACGAAGAAGAAGACGAAGAAGACAAAGACGAAGACGAAGATGAAGACGACAAAGACGAAGATGACAACGACACTGGTTTGTTGGCCAACAGGAAAAATTAGGACAATAAGTCCTCAAAACATGTCCTGCCAGTAATTTTGAAAGTGGACCAATATGATGCATAACATCAATACTTTTTCCATAATTTAAGTATTTGCTTCACTGTTTGAAGGTTCCAAAGATTTTAAATTTATTTTCAAACTTTCTGCTGTTACTGCACACTTCACACAACCAACAACTGCATGGAGGATTCCGCTGTGTCAACCTTATCAGCTTTTTGTGCTCAACTTTCAGGATTGAAGACTGTGAGCTCTCATTACTTGTCTTCTCTTCATTTGCTGATAAGCCTGCTAATGCTAATGAATGCTGGGCATGGCTCCTTTTGCCTTTCTATGAATGAAAGATGTACAAATGAGGTTATATGGTATGCTTTCCTGTTTTTTTCCTGTTTCCCTGACAAGCTATTAGCCATGTCAAAGTTCCTTAGAGCAAGCAGGGTTATTAGCAAGATAAAATGAGACATAAAATAGCTGTATACATCTTAAAAACACAACAATTTATTCTACATGTTGCAAAATCCAAAATCATATCCATACCAAAGTAAAAGCCAAACAGAAGGAGTCAAAATCATAAAAGCATTCCATTCAAGAAGGTAGACAGAATACACAGATATCACAATGATGAAATAAGACAAATGAAACTGTGGATGTCTAGTAAAGACAACAACACTCTGGGAAATGTATCTGTGTAAGCATTGAAATGGTTAAACAGTTCAATCGAAAGGTAAACTTTCTAATCCAGAAATAAATTTTTATGCAAATTATGCATTAGAAATTCTCATATTTAAAGAAAACTGAATACGTTTAAACATTTAATGTAATACTCAAAGCTAACATAGTTGAACACATATTTGTTGGAAATATTCATTCATGTAGCCATCTCCTCTTTTGTACTGTCTTTATTTTAAAGAATACTTGGCAAAAACTTCCTAGAAGTAATATATTCAGCAGATGCCTCAGATTACCTATACGACTATGTGTACTTACAATGTAGAAAAGTGACGTAATTTTAGATAACCATTGCTGCAAACATGTTGCACACCTTACAGTTGTCATTTATAGACCGCCTATACAAGGTGTCCCAAAAAGACACTGACAATGCTTAATATGTTGTCCAGGATGGCAAACTGATCGATTTTCAAGAAGAACCCCCCCATCCAGAAATGCATAATCTGGACGACGGAGAGCTTCGAAGTTTGAGAATGAATGCTTGTGGCAATTTGTTAAGATGTGTTTTGGTATGTTAATACGGAAGGTACATGGGCATCGCAAAGGGGGGGGGGGGGAGGTAAGAGGAGTATTACCTAGGCTACCAAGGCCTACCATTATGTGGACCTATGAGCCCCAGTCCCTTTGATCTGCAGAATATGCCAAAACATAAGGAAGTAATTTTAAAGATTTGTTGAGGTGGCACATTGATGCTGGTTGATATCTTAATGAGCCATTTATAAGTATTTAGAAAAATGCAAACTGCATAAGCTGGAAAACAAAAGGAAGTTATATTAGTCTGTAACAATATTATTCAACCAAACAGCAGTGAGAAAGAATGCAGCAAAACATTTTGCTATCCTAGCTGATGAAAGTCTAGATGTCAGTGGGACTGAACAGTCTTGTTTGTCAGTATGTTCTTTTGAAAATACCACCATCAGAGATGAATTTTTAGTTTTGCAGTTTCTGAGGTAACTTCTGGAACAAATTTGGCTGGAAAAATTCTTAAGAGCCACAAGTTTCACTTTAACCTGAAATGTGATGGTACAAGTGCAGTGAATGGAGGTATCCAGGCCTTTATTCTTAATCCTAGCCTTATCTCATAACCTAGATTGCCAAGGGGGGTGCTTTGTGACCACCACTAGTAACAAAATGTTTGAGCAATTTTTAAAACAAATTTATTTTAAAATTGGGTATTATATCTTTTCATGTTTATAAAGATAAAATTTAAGAGTCTTTAACCATTACTTTTTTATTCTTTTACATGAATCACATTAGATATTATGCACATCCTTATTACAGAGCTTATACTACCAATGGAGGTGACCACCACTGGTAAGGGTATATCTCAGCAATTTTTAAAATAAATGTACTTTAAAATTGGGTATTATATTTTATCATGTTTATAGAGGTAATATTTAACATTGTTTAACTATTCCTTTTTTACTTTTTATATGATCACATTATACTGACGGTGCAGTATTTTATGACCACCTTGACATTTCATTGTTGCTCAAAATGACCAACAATGAAAAATGTGAAACAAATATACAATCCCTAGTAGAAACAATGATTGACAATAACTATTAACTGCATGCCTTTAACAAACAAAAAAATTAAAAGAGAAAATTTAAAAAATTACAGAAGGTGGGCATAAAGTACCCCCTCCCCTTTGTTAATGAGAGGGTTAAACAATACTTTGTACTTCTCACACTTTGAATTATGCTATATCAGATGCAAGATCGGCTCCAGAAATCAGAAATTGCATGAGCACTGCAGGTAAATTAGGTGAGTTTGTGAACACTTCTGAAAGTCAGGATGTAGTAACCAGCCATATAAAAGAGCTTTATTCTAAAAACAAGAAGCAGATGTGTGGTACAGATGAGTAGAGGGAAATGACGATGCTATGGTATTAGCAGAATTAATGGATGCTGTCCTTCCTGCATTGGAAACCATTTCTTTGTGAGCTGACAAAGATCTATCTTTTAAAGACAATATGTTATGTGCTTCAATATCCATGCTTGCATTCCTAATATCTCTTCATGTAATCAACAAGCTCTTCTACTCTTAAGCTATTATGCCTTTTTAGTGTTTAACAGTCACCCTTACTTCATATGGCACCACATGTGGTCACACTGGTGATATGCAAAATGAAATCATAACTGGGAAAGGAAAATTTGTGAAGAAAACATTCTAGGTTAAAGATACCTCCCCCAAATTTGCCGATTATGAGGACTAAGGGAAACCTGGAAGAAAACCCAAATAGGTAGGATGGCCCTGTTGAGATTAGTCTTAATGAATATCTTTAGAAGACAAATGTGAATTTGGATCAAGCACTTAAACATACAGAAAATGTTTCAGAAAATGTTTATGTATATTAGCAATGGAGCAGTAGATCAGTTTAAACCTATATTCTCAGCAGTTTCTACTCAGTCAACTTTGCTTGGAGAGGAATTACTAATCACTCACGGTGCATTTGGGTAACATTTATGATTCCTCAGCAATATTCCTCCAGATAAGTCTGAGAAATACTATATGAGGACTATGACTTTGCCATTTCTAGGTGATATGCAGCCTCAGATAGAAACAAGATTTAGAAAAATTATCATGTCTGAGTAGGGAAGATGGAGTTACTAATTGCTATATTCCTGACTAGGTTATATTCTGAAGTGGATAACTTTTGTGCCCAATATGAGGAATTGATAAGTAAATTTGCACTCCAGAACATACTTTGCAAATGAGAACAGTTAAAGTCAGTGTGAAAATACATATTGTATGTGAATATAATTTCTATCTTCATGTAAAGCAACTGTTGAGTGTTTTGCACAAAATATTGAGAACAAACTAAAGAAAAAAAAGAAAACAATAAGACCAGAGTTTCTTTTGTAAAAAATAGAACAATGATAGAGTAACTTTGAGGTAAAATCACTTTGTCATAATTTGGCTTCACTGTGTACCACTTCCAGCCAGTTTAATAAATTATCATAGAAGAAACAAGGCTTCTATATACTTGTGTGTGTAGCTGTGTGACCATTTTATTGCTCACCTGAAATGAAATTCCTGTATGAAGCACATAAATGTAGAACTCCATTCATAGAGAACAAATTATGTAACCATAGAAATGGACTGCATACGCAGTGTCTTTGGGAAGTATAGCATTTATTGAATTGCTTCTTGCAATGATGATGTCAACTTGGAATCTATGTCTGCCTTGGGTGTCAGCAGACCCTTTTCCAGGGGGAGGCCACATGTTGGAAGTTTGCAATCAAACAATATTACTTCATTATTTTGTTGTCAAAATTTGTAGTATTTGTTGTGTATAAACGTATTAATTTGTGCTAAAAAAAATGGTTCTTTACATCAAAATTAAAATAATAGTCTAATAGTCAGTAACTGATTGCACATTAAGGCAGCAGCCCCCACCCCTTACCCCCCTTCATGATGCCCATGATGTCTGCTACAGATAAGAGTGAGAATATGCATTATAGACTTGTCTATCATTGCAAACTTACCTATACTCTCACACATGCAAGAACTTATGCTTAAGATATGCAGACTATCAGGAGTATGTGAAATTGAAGAAATAAAACTTGCGAAAATAAGTACCTAAAATGGATATTTTTTGTTTATCATAATGTTATTTATTATATCTTTCATAACACTGTGGAGAAAGCATCACATATAATAAAATCGAACCACTGAGAGGTGCATTTTCAGACTTTTATTTATGAACTTTCCTTATAAAGTCAATGAAAGCCATATGTAAGCATATATTTACATAACCATTTAAAAACACAAGTTTTTACACTAAAGTATAAAATGTATTAGTTTCTAACAGGCAATGTGTGTTAAAAACCAGTAAATGATTGTGTAATCAATCAAAATGCAGAACAGTTATTTATGGGTTTTAAACATAATTTGGGGATAAGAATTACATTCATATGTTATTTAAGTTGTTGTTGTTGTAGTGTTTAACGCCCACTTTTACTACTACGGCACCACAGGCGGTGACACTGACGATACATGGAATGAAGATGGAGCACCGGTGGAATGAGATGACGGGGGAAACCGGAGCACCCAGAGAAAACCCGCCCTGACGCCGCTTCGTCCACCACGAATACCACATGCGGGTCCCTGGGATCGAACCCGAGCCGCCTAGGTGGTAGGCAAGCACGCTAACCACTCGGCCATGGCGCCGCCAAATATGTTATTTAAGAAAGGAAGCTTGCTGCTCTATGTGGAATCTTTTCCATCTTAGCCCAAATGTTTTCATTTCACTATATGAGAAGTATGAACAGTGTTGAAATAAATTTGAACCTCTGCTGTCCATAAATCACCTGTTCAATCAAGGTGCCTTTGCTTTTTATTCCTCCTTAGAGGCCACTGAAGTAAAATGGAAGGTGAGCATAATGATTTCACTAGCAGCCATATCATATGTGGGACACTCAAAGAAAATAAGTTTGTTTCCTGACCATTACTTCAATCTATTTATGCCTGATTATAAGATTGTGTGGGTGTATGTGTGTGTATGTGTGTCTGTGTGCATGTCAGTGTGTGTTTATTTCTAGAAAAATATTTATTATTCATAGTTTTCTTCGGGCTCCTATGTCAGGCATATGTTTTTCTGCAGTTTTGTCCTTAAGACTCACCATACTGTTATTGTGATTATTTGCTGCTGCTGTACTTTACAAAACATTCATACATGAAATTTTATGCTTCTCTGGCTGGAAAGAGAAGAATGCCTGAAGTCATAAATACTCTACAGAAAAATATATAAATACCAACAACAAAGTGTAGAAAAATATTAGTTATAGATTTACACTCCTGGATCTAAAGTGATTTATAGGGCTCGGAAGTTCATGCCCTAAAAAACACTGAAATATGCATGCAAATATGCTCTTAAAAACTTGAAAATATGCCAAGAAATATGCACTATTTGATTAAAACAATCAATGTCCCTTTGCAGTAGAGAAGACGAGTTAGTATAAATAATAAATAAAGTTACCTTATTCCTTGGAGGTTGAAGCAGAAGTGGTCCCGCTGCTAGTATTAACTGCTAACTTGCAGTTCACAGTCAACACTTTGCCCAAATTTTCAACTGTAAAACATTGTTTGTTGTCTTGCAAAACACTATTGTAACCTGAAAAACTTCTCTCCACGTCACAGGATGTTATCGGGGCATACTTAAATGATGTTAACTGCTTCACAGAGAGAGTGAAGTCTCTTGGTGTGACAGATGGTTTTCTTTCGAGGATATCTCGAATATTGTACATCTGTTTATTACCTGACTTTTTTGAAATTACATAATTCACTTTCTCTTTTACTTTTTGTCCTATACTACCAGGAATCGAACTTACATCACATGTTGTTTTCTCAAAGACAATAAGTGATTCATGCAAAGGACATCCTACAGCTTCCAAAGCTGTTATGGCTGTTGGTAAGAAAGGAAAATGGACAGATATGAAACTAAGGTTCTCTTTTAACCCAGTGCCTGACAGAATATTTTGCACAGTTTCTATTGATGAAGCATCTTTTGAGTCCAATGAATTAACCTCTTCGACTATTTCTATGTATTCAGCATAATATAAAACTGCATCGACCCATGTTCCCCATCGAGTTAACACTGGTGTAGAAGGAAGTCAGATATTAGTTGCTGCTGATCTAAACAACTTATCTGTTTTAGGAGATTTAACAAAAATTCTCTTTGTACTGGACACAAATCTATCTACCAATGGGAAAGAATCGCGTATTGTCTCAGAAATGCGATGAAGAGCGTGTGCCAAGCAAGTTATATGAATTAAGTTAAGAAAAATACCTTTCAGAGTTTGTCCTGATTTTACCATATAAGGACCTGCATCAGTAACAAATAAAAGTAACCGGTCCTATTTAATTCCATAGTAATTTCAAAGGGTCCATCACAAACAGGGTTACAGTTACATTGTCAGTGGCTGACAATTCGCACACATTAAGAAGATAAGGTGTAGTCTTTTGTTCATTATTTAAAGCACCCACGGTTATATTAGCAACAGAACGGCACTTAGAATCAGGGGTTTCATCAACAGATAACCTCACAAACTGATCCGCTAATTGATTTTGTATATTTGACTATACGTTATTGTAACAATGGTCTTACATAAATCTTGCGCAGTGTGCTTTCTTCAGGCACATGTTGTCGAGTGTGCTTGGCAAGAAAGTTTTTAAATGTTGGATTATTAATTTTGAACAAGGGAATATCAGCAGCTAAAAATACTTGGCACAAGTCATAGCAAAATTCAGTAACCCTACTTCCTAAACACTCTTCTAGCTGTTTTTGAACCTGTTCTTTGTTTTCGAGTTTTCTGATTAAATTCTCCTTATGTTTTGCTGTGTTCATGTGCTGAATTATATGAAACCTTTTCTCACTCCCTACATTTTTCTCACACACTCCACAAAACAGCACCCTATTATCTGTAGATATTAAATCACCCGAAAACTCTTTCTGTAAATTAATTAATCTAGCACTCGAAGTTGGTTTTATTTTCGGCATTTGAAGAGCTTTTTAACATTTTATATGCATAATTTTATTTAGTGGGATCCAGTTCACAACAGTTAGGTTTGAAGACCACGACACAACTACTGTTGCAGGCAAGCATTTCTATAATTGTGCTGCTCAAAACGTTGACCTGCACTTTATCTTTATTAATATAAACCTCTCAGATAAGACACCGATTATTCTTTATGCACATGCATATAATGAAAGGATGGAAACAGAATTCAGTGCATGACAATATGACTCAGCATTAGTTCGCGCCACATCGCGAGTTGCATCATCATGTGCAATACTACCAATAAGAAAAATATTATCCAAATGGAAAAACATAATAGAAAACCATAAAAATCATTAAAGTATGCAATATAGAGGCTATAATATTGAAATATTATGCATTTATCAAAATCAAGAAAATATGCAGTTATATGCACCATAAACTCATGTTCAAATAACTGAAAATTCCATAATTCGTGCATATAATGCAAAAGCATACATTTTTAACCTCTATGAAAAAATATGCATATGCATCAACTTCCTAGCCCTAGTGATTTATCTGTTCTAATTTAAGTTTGTAGGTACCAACTCTTTTATGAGACTTAAGTAAGCTGATAATTATAAAATTAAAGGATTCCTTCCTGAGAGAGAGAGAGCGAGAGAGAGAGAGCGAGAGAGAGAGAGTATAATGGTGGTAGTAACAAGAATGTAAATAACAGGCCTATTATCCGTGTCAAATCTCCTGCATATGGCAGTAGCCAATAAGAGCACTCTACAACATAGCCATATTCTGTGCTTGTGCTTGAGAGACACATAATAGCATGCGCACAGCATAAGAATAGCATTTCATTATGTGTTTTACAAAGAGCTGTTAAGTGGCACTGTAGATCAAAACTTAAGTAAAATTTGGCTAATGAGTTAAACTAAATAAATGGCAATAGAAATGGCTTGATCAATTCCACATACTGCAGCAGTGGGCACTTTTTAAAATCAAGTTTGTACCTTTTTTCACCACTCAAGTTCCTCTTAAAAAACTCATACACCCTATAAACAACTTCTTGTGCTTGACTAAGTAAAGCACCTTATCTTTTCCCTCTTCTATCACAAACATAAATGCTTGCTTTTACTGAGCAAAAAGTTATAAGCTTCTAAAAATTCATAGGATACTTGTTTTGATCCCTTGTCAAAGTAATTAGGGGTGCATTATGAGAAAAAGGGAAGCATAATGGTACACTTATTCACAAAGGTCTGTTAATGCTCAAGGTCTGCTTCAGTTCTGACAAATTGCATGTAAATATGTATAACTGTATAGAAATATTGAATGGCTGAAGCTAAAATTATGTTCTTTTATCATACATACTTGCACAAACGTCCATTTTGTATCTGATATACCTAAGCTCTAAACTTGTAATAAACTGTTAATGTTCAAACATTAATGTAGTAATTACTAAGCAGATGAAGCAAGTTCTGACTAGGAAATGATGCAGACCTGCGATTCACTACAGCCGTGAAGCCTCTGAATGGCATATGCAGGAGATTTGACACAAACATTAAGTGGGCTAAATGGGTGACATAACAGCTTCCATAGTTGATAACTTTGTAAGCAATGAATTACATCTTCTCTCATTACTCATCATCTCAGAATATCTTTCTTAGAAAGCACAAGTTTACAGAAAATGTAAACTACCTACAATGAGGAACAACCAACCTGATAGTAGGAGACCAGTGAAACTAGATACTAGGTGCATATAATGAATCTCCAAGTGCTGATAATCAGATGCATTTAAGTAAATCTATACTCATACTCACTGGTTGAGTTTTATGTCACCTTTCCCAAATTGTTTGCAATTCCCAATTCTTTCCTTTCCAATCTAATACTCCCACTCAATTTTTACCTCAAGACATTGGTAACAAAATCCTATATTCAGTTTTTGTTTCCACAAAGTGGAACTTGGCTTTTTATAATACAAACACTCTCTAAGGAATGGAAAGATTTACTGAAATTGCAGAAAGAAGTATGTGTTATTATACACACCTGAAGCTATTAACAGTGAAGCAATATACTCCACAAAGTAGAACCACATAGTAGAATGGATGCAAGTGCTGCAGGCGCGGCTCCTCAGGGTAGGCAGGGTAGGCATTGCCTACCCTATCGTAATACGTCAACAAATAATGTTTAACTATGATTCTGCATTTTATCATTTGAAGCGTCATTTTTCCCTAAATTGCAGTTCAAGAAAAGTTTTCTCGGTTATAATGACCAGCGCATGGTCAAATCCTTTAATCTCAATTCCGATTCATCAAAACTGCGCTGCGTGTTTGAAACGCGCGGCAGAAATGATACGCATGGAACCTGGGTAGTGGAGAGCAGGCTAGCTTAACCTCTGCCTGCCCGGCCCCCTTTCCTCAGTACGAGGCCCTTGAACATGGATAAGGAAACATTCGGTCTGTATATGCACTCCGAGCATGCGTAGACGCGTCTGCCAGCAGTCCGAACACTTGCCGGCCCAAATCCGAATTTATGCGACATTTTCCGAACAGCCATACTCCACGAACGAAGATCTCAGAGATCTGCATCTGTCTTATCTCTGTGTAATACCAGTATGACCGACTTAATTAGTGAACTATTACAAATTCCGCTTTCGCGGCGCACTGACAATGAAAAGAGGAGTGTTTTAGCTATTTAACACAAAGCTGCAGTCAGACAATTTTTCAATTTCTTAATCTATTTTAGTCATAGGCGTCGCGAAACGGGGGCAAGGGGGGCCACGGCACCCCCTTGGAAGTTGGTGAACTTAATGTGCAGTCAGTTACTGACTTTTAAACTATTATTTTAATTTTGATGTAAAGAACAATTTTTGTTTAGCACAAAATAATACGGTTATCTGCAACATATACTATAAATTTTGACAGTAAAATAATGATTTAATATTATATGATTGCAAATTTCCAACATGTGGGCCCCCCCCCCCCCCCCCTTGGAAAAAAGTCTGCCGACACTCGTGATTTTAGTTTTGGCGGTAATTCGTCCGTAAGTCACACTCATTCACTCTGCTCTTGTTAAACCAAACAATATATTGTTTACGTTATCCGCAATGACTTCGCCCCCTATATTTCGGATAAACGGGGTTTATTATTATTATTATTATTATTATTATTATTATTATTATTATTATTATTATTATTATTATTATTATTATTATTATTATTATTATTATTATTATTATTATTATTATTATTATTATTATTATTATTATTATTATTATTATTATTATTATTATTATTATTATTATTATTATTATTATTATTATTATTATTATTATTATTATTATTATTATTATTATTATTATTATTATTATTATTGTTGTTGTTGTTGTTGTTGTTGTTGTTACTGTTACACTTTGCCTACCCTAAAATTTTGACTGCGAGCCGCCACTGAAGTGCTGAAAGATCTACATGAAAGATGTACATTTATCTCTAAACCTGGATGAAGTTCAGGGTTTAAAAGTTGTGATTTTACTTAAACAAGTTGCTGAGAAACTTCCTTATATGCCATTACTTGTGGTGTTATGAAATGAATTCCAAAGAAGATCCTCCTTGTTTTAGTCATTCTTCCTGAGAGAACTTAGGGAAAGCTGGAACTTGTCAGCAGTTGAAAAATGTGTCTGGTAATCCATGTACAATCAAACTTAATATAGTGTCAAATAGATACAAATAAACACAGTCACTGGAGAGATTTTTTTATACGATTCTTTCAATGATGAGCATTTTGAACTTATGGGTGGCAGAATACCAGTTTTTGGGGCACATAAAAATGCAAGAAGCTTGATGAACAGCAGCACCTAGTGTTTGCTATTCTTAGTTCTATCAGCCACTAGACAGTTTCATACGAGAAGAAACTCAAGTTTGAGAGGTAGCCCACACATGGCTTGTGTGTTTAAAAACACCAAGAGTAAGTTTGTTAGCATAAATAAATAATAAACTTAAGTTCTTATAGTTATGCTCTTCTTCAGTCAAAAGAAGATGCTGGTAACACAAAAGTGTTCATAGTTATACTTGAAACTGTCAGAAGCCTGAATTATGACATAGCCCTTCCACAAAGAATAATGACAGACTTTAGGGTCTGGATAATATAAGCTGCTAAAAATTCTACTTATGAAAATTTGCAAGCTTGTTTGTTTCACCTAAAGCCATCTGGTTACTGGAGAATTCAGAGAGAAGGCATTCAAGAACTATATGACAGTGATAAAAATTTTGAAAAGTGTGATGTTTGCAGTTGCTTTAATTCCACCAGGAGACATTGGAATACACTTTTGAACATTCTTTGATCAAGTTTAGATGCTTTTCTTCTTGTAGCCAAGTACTTTGTAAGAGTATATGTTCAAGGAATTTCTGCTCAAGGAAGAAGTACCTCCACAATTCCCTCCAGCTTTATGGAATCACTATGATTCCACACTATAAGGTATGAGTTTTAATAAATAGCCTATCTGAATGTTGGCATAGCAAATTTCAGGTTGCTGTAGGGCATTATTTCTTTGATTGCTGTAAATTTCTGAGTGATTGCATAAAGAACAAAGCAATACAATGCTTCAATAAGTAGAACTTAGGCAGGAAGTTAGAAAATGTTGTTAGAAATGTTGAGAGATGTCACCAATGTTATGTGTTTGTGGCAAGCTACAGCCCTTGCAGTAGGGTACCTGTAGCAGTATAACTTGGGAGCACCCTTCCAACAATGGCAAACTTCATTGTGGAAGCACTGTTCTGCCAATTGGGGTACCATTGAAGCTACACAGCAATGTGGGCACCCACTTTAACTTGAACCTGATAAGGGAAGCAATGAAGTGTCTTAGAGTGCACAAGGAGTGCGTAATATCTACCTCTTTTCTCAGTCAGATGGCATGGTTAAGCGCTATATAAAGACTATAAAAGTGCACTTGAGAAAGATTGTACTAGAGTGACTGGTATGTCAGGGTACCATTTTTCTTGCTGGCTTACTACTCATAAATGCCTGATACCAGCCAGCTTGGTCTTCGGTGGTGAGCTGCGTCTACCAATCAACCTGATGTTTGGGAGCCTCCTGGTGCAGAACAGGCAACAGTAGACTACATAGTGAACCTCATGAACCGTCTTCATGACATGCATGAGATGGCCTTTCAACACATCCAGGTAGTGAGAACTGGATGAAGACCTGTTATGACCGGCAAGCCAACAGTCAAGGTTTCCTTTCTTTTCTTTTTTTTTTTTTGGGTAGTGTTTAATGCCTCGCCTGCTTTTATGCTTTGTTCAGAGTCTTTTGAGACATTGGAAGGGGGAGATGTAACTTTCCACTGTCTTAAATGACTCTGAACAAAGTATACTATTAGGTTTCCAGTAGGGTGATTTAGTGTGGTTGTATCATCTAAGGTGTGTTTACCCAAACTTGAACAACCATGGCAAAGACCATATCTGGCGACGAAGAAGATTAATGATGTAGGTCTAGCACGTCCAGATGCTGCCTCCAGGGAAGAGACTAATGGTACACTTGCAGTCTCTCACCCACTATGTATGTACTAGTTGAAACTACTAGTCGTGAAGAGAGAACAGTGTGACCAGGTAAGCGAGATGTCATCTGCCACACCTATGAAGTACATGCTAGCTGATTTACCCAGTCTTCTGGATTTCTGCAGCTGACTGTGGTCCCTTTGGAATAAATGGTCTGTACTATAATGACTTTTGGATCAAACAGCTTATGAAATAATGGCACAAGCATCAAACCATTTAGATGTACTTCCCACAGTTCTGGAAACTTCCTTGGCAGCAGGGGAGAGAGTAGCCACCCATCTGAAGATATTTTGCCTTTATTGTAGGAACTATCCCTATAAAGGTGGGCTGTTATCCCCTAAGGAAGTCAGCTGAGACAGAGTCAACAGAGAACACAGTTCAGCTGTCTGAGGGACAGTTAAGTGCAGTCAATGGCTAAGAGCAGAGAGGAATGGTGTGCAGCTGAGCATCTAAGTAGTTAATAAAGTTTATTGGTCAGCAAGCTGAAGTAATTGTTATTACTTGAATACTAAGGGGAAAATATTTTAAATATTTGCAATCAATTGGTAAAAATTAGTAGTGGTTATTCTAATGAAATGACACGAAAACAGAAGTGCTGAATATGGTAAAAATATTTGAAAATTTATTGTTCTTATGGAATAGTATTAAAACATTTTAATTTTTCTTGCTGTTTTAGGTATCCAAAATACTCTGTGGAAAAAAAAAAAAAAAAAAAAAAAGTTTTGAGTAAACCAAATGGAGTGAAATGCATTGGGAAACTGAATTGGGAAAATGATCCTCTACCCTATCCAGCTCAAGGACATTAAATATAGCTGCCATGTCTATAAAAGTAACTGAATAATTTAAAATATATAATCTATCATATGTGCAAAAGCTTTAGAGCCATTTTATGCAATAATTTAAAGTCTGTCTTTTGTCTGTCTGTGTCTGTGTATGTGTGCACACATGCAGGGAGGAGGAGATGTAGGTTTAAGGGCACTTAACTGCATGGTCATCAGCGTGCTTTGTGCATTCCCAGCAACTCTGAAAATAATTTGAGATAACATCCAATTTTCTGTTCCCAGAGAAACTAATCCAAAGATTTCATCACTGATGAAGATACCTAAAGGTTAGCTCTTGAGGCTTTTGCCACATTTTAGATTCTTCCATTACATTTTCAAAACTTTTTTTTTCCTAGGGCCACAAAGTTATTGTTTGAAGAAAATATGTATTTCTCCATATTAAGGGAGCTGTAGCAGTATGAAATATAACTTAGGGTTTTCATAATTTTTCTTTCCAAGATAATCAATAAGAAAAAATCAAAAGCTTTAATGCTGCTTCTCAAATTATAGATGTATTGTCTTTACAATGTGTTCTTAATTTTCAAGGATTGCAAATAATGTTATCTTGTTCAGTGAAAAAGAATATGATATGGAAAATTGTGTTATTAGACACAGTTTTCTCAGAGTTCTTCTAGTAAAAATTCAAGTTGGAAAAGTAATTTGTCTGAACAAAGAAAGAAAAGTGGAAGTGGTGCTCAGTGAACTGAAAATAATATCACTAAATCATGAAACAAATTAAATAAACTTTCCAACTGCTTACCTACAAATATGTGCAAATAAGTAAGAAGGTTTAATGAAACAAATCAGATGTTTACTTAACTCATTTTGTTATTTAGTAATGTCATTTGTTACCAACAAACCACACTATCACTGAAGAAAAAATTGTTTTACTTATTACTAATAAAGTTATTTATTATCACATTTATATTAATGAGATAAATTGCTTAGTTCAGCATTCTATTGAATCTTACTTATACATTTTTCACAGATATGTACCAAATTTCTAGGCACTGGCCTTTTTTCATTTATAGTTAGCTCAACTATTAGTTTTCTGAACAATATGTCAAAATTTACCAGTCCCCATATAAAAAATATATGTATTTACCTACTGATTTACGCTTTAAGTTAATGCTATACTTATTAAGATACATTACGTATGGTTTGTGTATATTGCATCCTTGCTGTTGTAGGCCCGCCTCGGCAGCATGATGGTTAGCATGTCTGCCTCACGTTCAAGAGGTCGCGAGTTCAAATCTCGCTTAGGGTAAGTTATCTGGGTAAGGTTTTTTTCCGAGGTTTTCCCTACCCTGAGAAGACGAATGTCAGGTAACTTAAAGCTCGTTGAACCTCGGGCTCATTTGAGCATAATTTCAACCATTTCATTCATTCACCGTCCAATATGACACAATGTTGTCAAAACAGTATTGCAGTCTACTGACAATAAAGTTCAAAGTTCAAACGTTAATAAAAAAAAAAACTTGCTGTTGTAGTACAAAACAGTAGACATTTTGGGTGGGACAACAAATCTTCAAAAAACACTATTATTGTGTACATGTTAACAATCCGCATGCGAATGTGTATAGACATGCATATGAGAAAGTCGAATGTCCAACTTTCTTGTACGTATACGAACTTGCTCGTTTAATTTTCCCATGCCTCTTTACCAAATGTCAGCTCATTCCAATTCAGTCAACAAGCTGAAATGCATAAACCCGATTTTGCGACTGGCGAAGGTAACTTTTAGGAGAGGGGTACGCAGGGAGCGGTGCAAAGTTTGCATTTAAGAGTATGGCGAGTTAAGGTAGCATAATCGACAAAGCCAACACATGCAATTCTTACTGCACAAGTGCACTACGTTCTCGTGCAAGTTCCTCCGTTTTCCTTGCTACAAGCATTTCTCTCCCATTTAGCAGAACCTACCAGGCGCCCAATGTGATGGTTCTAAATGTAATGTAGCCATCTTCTATACTATATTAATGTTATAAACACAATTACATATAGTCTTATTAAGCGATTATAAATGCATATAATTACTCTTCATGTCGTAGTTTACTAAGGCCAATACTTCAGTTTGGAATAGTTATATTGCTACAGTGTTCATTACTGTTTGTTATGTTTGTGTTCTGGCAGCAAGTTGCATCCAGTTGTGTCTGCATATAGTGGGAAATTTGAATCTATGAAAGTGTGGAAATGAATAACATGGCGAAACTAAAAGAGATAAATCTTTCGGGTTTATTTTTATAAGACAAGCTGTTTTCCTTGCTTAATGTTTGTGAGTGAGAGAAATGGTGTCTGGACAAATAATAGTTCTTGTGATATTGGTCATTTAAAACAAAAAATAGCAAAAAAAAAAGAGCTCAATTTCCCATATGAATTTAGAATTAGAATTGTGTGGTGTGTGTTAAGAAAGAAAGGGAGTAAAGGTGGAGAGGATGTAATGCACTGCACACCCACTCCAACAAGTCACGAGCCGCCACTGCCTAAATAGTAATTGTTTATGGTATGCTTAGGAAAATAAGGCTCTAGAAATTACACACCAATTGCTGTCACCACAAAGGCATCATTTATGATGACAGCATTTCTATAATAAGTTCACATAATCAACTGGTGTATCATCAGAGAGATCAAAGAAGCAAAGACAGGTTAACAAGCTGCTTTAAACCAGTATAAAGCAGCAGAGCGGTGAATCTTTTTTAATTATGAGAACAGAACAGGCATGCAAAATACTCTGAAAGGTGTATTATGTTTATTATTTATACTCTTGCCTTCATTTCTTTCTTTCATATATTAAATAATATATCATTAGTTTGAATAATAAGCTAATAAAGCAGTTTCACTTCCATAAGAAAAATTCACTTTTACATTTTCCCATTTATACATTATTTCAAACATTGCCCCTTTGAAAGTAAAACTGAGATTACACTTCATTCATCCTTCATGAGCACAACACCATCATATCCATGGCCTTTGCACTTAATCCTTCATCTTTCTATTTTCAGTGAAATTATTAGCCATTCTTTTTTCAAAACTTCCTTTAGTCATGCCATTTACCCAAATCTAAACCTAAAGGTTTATAACAGTACAGTTTGCATTTTATCCAATAAATCAGAAAAAGTGTTTTTAATAACCGGAAAGAAATTTGTTGCTAAAGTACACTGATAACATGCTTTATAATACAGCACTTCAGCAATATATAATTTTATAATGAATATTTGGATCTTAATATATTCTTTTCTTATTATATTTGAAAAAGATTTGACATAGCATCAGAACTTTCCTACTCTTTCTTTTCTTTTAACCATAGGCATTGTAAAGGGGGGGAAGGGGGTGGGTGCTGTGGCCCACCCTTGGAAATTAATGAACTTAATGTGTAGTCAATTACTGACTATTAAGCTATTGTTTTAATTTTTATGTAAAGGACACTTTTTAGCACAAATTAATTTGGTTATCCATAACAAATACTACAGCTTTTAACAACAGAATAATGAATTAATATTGTTTGATTGCAAACTTCCAAAGTGCACACCCTCCCCCCCCTCCACCCTGTGAAAAAGTCTACTGACGCCCATGCTTTTAACACTTATTTTTATTGCTTATATAATTCAGGCAGTCTGTGGAATGGGTGATTAATGATGGTACAGATGAACTATTTTGCTAAAGGTTTGTATTTGGCTATAAGAAAAATTCCATAAAACAAACCACTTATCTTACTTGTTGCTGCAAGGAATCAAATCTGCCGCTGCAAGGCAGGAACACTGTCCCATGTAACTGTGATGTACAGAATTCTCTCATAGGTATCATTTTCTCTCTCTGGTGTGTATTCTGATAGATGCTCAGAACAAAAACTTCATGTTATATCGTTCACAATCAGTTCATTAACACTAGTTCAAGATACTGATGCCAATAGTACATAATTAGTATGTAGTAAAGGCATAGAGAAGCAGTATGCTTTTGCAAAGCTAAATAATGAAGTTAAGAAATAAGCATGAACATGTTACTGCTTTGTGCTGCAAATATAATGATCAATAAAAGCTACATGATGGCTTCATAACAGTGGGTTGCCTATCCAGTGTAGAACTCTGGACTTTCTATTTACACCACTGCTTTCAATAAGACCAAATCAAATATTTGAGCTGTCATAATCTTGCTCAGGCTACAAAATGGCTTATTGATTACCTTTGACAGCCTTTACTATAGATATTGCTGATGAAGGAGGTGAAAATGTGGTGATGTTATTGATGTAACAGTAAGAAAGAAATATAAAGATAACATGTTATAATATAATATGCTCTTTGGCTTCCTGCTAGGTCATGTCATTGCAGTAAAATGTTGGCAGAGTGCACTTTGAAAGCAATAATGCACCTATAGGAATCCAAAGAACATGCTATGCACAACGGCCATGGAAGACTGTATACATATGTCATAATACGTTACTTTTAAATTTTTACACATCACTGTATATAAAACTTCCAATAAATTAGTGAAAGAAAGTGAATGAAATTATTGAATAGGTAAGGTATCAAAATAAAATGCACTCATTCTGTTCATGGAGGAAGCAGATTTTCTTGTGGATTCCCCTTATTTTGATACTGCTGAATTTATGTGTATAATTTGTTTGTTTCAAGTAGTACTCCTTCATGTTTTAAAATGGCACTAAATACAGCATTTTTTCTCAGAAAGTGTTGAAATCACCAAGAAAATGAAACAAAAAGCACTTGAAGCATGTGACACTGTTACACAGATCACTATATCTGTTTGTATTCTACCTACACAGCTGTCATTGTTAGATCCCAACAACAGATAACTTGTTTTCATGTATTATCATGAGTATTACATCATAATAAATGAAAGAAGTGAGTCTCTTCATTTGAATATATAACAAAGAATTGGCCATGGAAGCACATAATTGGAGATGGACTTCCAATTTACATGGGAATTTCAAAGTGTCAGCACAGTATTAAGAAAGAGTGCAAAAATTCAGGAAATGCACATTTTAAAAACCTCTAAATATCAACACAAAGATTAATCCTGTGTCTCCTCTCAAATGTGAAGTAACACTTAAAATTGTGTCAGAGACCTGGGACTTGCAGCTATAAAACAGGGTAAATCGTATAAAGCAAAGATAAGTCAACAGGTTATAGAACAAAATTTGAGAGTATTATTGGAGAAACAAGGCAGAACTCTTCCATTTTATATAAAGACATTGGATAAGGAGCCCTTATTCTGTAGTAATTAGATACATGAAGAACAATTGATGACTAAGTGGAAGAAATAGGTATACTTGTACATAGTTTAAATATAGAATAATGTATTTTCTATAGTGAAATACGATGATGATGATGATGATGATGATGATGATGACTACGATGATGATGACGATGACGACAATGACGACGACGACGACGATGATGATGATGATGATGATGATGATGATGATGATGATGATGATGATGATGCTGATGATGGTGGTGGTGGTGGTGGTGGTGGTGGTGGTGGTGGTGGTGGTGGTGGTGGTGGTGGTGGTGGTGGTGATGATGATGATGACGATGACGATGACGATGACGATGACGATGACGATGACGATGATGATGACGATGACTACGATGATGATATTAAATACTTGCATTTTCACACAAACAACAATATATGACATTCATGTGCATTAAGTATTATTAAACATTATTATACATTGAGTGTTAATGAATTAGACATTAAATATTTTGCAACTCTACACTTATAAGCATTTAAAACATTAGAAATTACTTCTTATTAGCATTCCAAAATCTTTGAACTGTGTAATACAGTATATCAATTAATCTGCTAAATATCATTTGTTTGAATCTTGTCATGAGTAATTGTACCAACTCCTGCGATAAAGTATTATACAATTTTGGACCTAATACTTCAAAGTTTTTGTTGTTTAGTGAGTCTAGGGTATGGTGTGTTTATTTGGTTCGTGTTATATACACATGTCATAGTTCTTAATTTTATAAGCAGTGGTTTGCAGGGTTTAAGTTTAATTCAATCAGAATTTATGTGTATAATCCTTTTCTGCAGTAGAAGAGCATCAGTCACAATTCTACTGCTTCCTCATAATGTTGTTGTTGTTTTCTAGTGCCTTGCATCTGGCAATGAAGCCATTATCATTCGTGCTCTCCAATACTTTTGAACTTCCTCATAATGTAATGCCATAAAATACTATGCCATGAATGAAAGCAAGCATTAGTGTCAGATACATAGTGTTTCAGCTTTTTATTAAATAAGTGACTCTGGACAGTTGTCCTGTAAAACAACAATTGTGATGTACCCAAGATAACCTATTGCGTAATACCAATCCCAAAAATTTTACATTTTCTTCATGGGTATCAAATGGAACTCCCTTTAGGCTAAAATAAGGGTTACTGTGTTTCAGTATTGTAAAGTAGGGAAACATTGGCCCTAAACCATGTATCTACTTGAGCTAAGCTATTTTCTGTTATGTTTTAAGGTTATAATCATATGGACTGATATTAAGAAATGGACTATTAGCAAGAAAATGGTGCTAGTGGTCATATAAGATGATAGATCATTAATCAATAATGAAAATAATAAGATAGCAAGAATAGAACTTATAGAACTCCACATTTAAGTTCCATTTTTTCAGGTCTTTGCTTTCCAATACAAACATTTTGTATTTGATTCTGAATGTATGATTTAAGCAGTTTTTGGGTGTACCTCATATGGCATAGTAATTGAGGAGCGTTTTTTCAAAACTTGATAGATGCAAAATTTTACGAAATTGAGTTATATATAGTATCGGCATAATTTTCATCTTCTGCATCATTCTGTGAAATCAGATGTTGCAAAATTCGATTCTTGTCCTGTGTAGAAGCTAGGGAATATCAGCAGTTTTTTCAAAACTTGATAGATGCACTTGCTCAGTTAAAGCAAAGGTCGCTAGATGCAATTTTATGATTTTATAATCCAAAATGTAGCAACCTCAATTCTATGAAACGCATGTTGGCATTGACTGCCATCTCACTGTTGCGATTCTTGGAATTCTCAATCATTTCTGCAAGCTTTGTACACTGCTGCATCGTTGGAAATAACTGCGAACTCAGGTTGTGCGCTTGGATTTCACATTCACTTCTGCAAGCTTTTTGTTCCATTTATATCCTGCCTTTAGCTGCAGAGGTCATATCGGCGACCTTGCCTATTGGCAATGGTGTTACTCATTTAACAGTGGGTTTTTCGGCCTTTGGGGTTTTTATACGTTGAATTTACACACACATTCACACTTTCATTCATACTTCCAGACTCAGGGAAGGATGAAGAACAATCTTGACTGGAGAAAAATTCCAACCCCCTGCCGGGAATCGAACCCGGGACCCCTTGCACAGCAGGCAGGTGCTTCTACAAGCTAAGCTTTGTTATACTTACATGGCAATTTTTTTTCTTAGTTGAGACACTGCACTGTACTATGCACAATGGACAGGAGCTCAGATTGTGAAACTGTACCAGTCGTAGAATGCACTGGAGGTAGAAATTGCAAAAACAAGGAAAGGAAAGCAAACTGCAAGCCAAGGAAAACTCATACTCCAGCAATTACATGTTCAGATAGTCTCGAGTGCACTCCATGAAATCCTAAAACTAAAACTTCCAAGGAATCACAGGGGTGTCAAAAGTTAGATTATCTCTCCTGGCTAGAAAATTTCACTTATCTGGGAATGCGCCAAAGGAAACCAGAGGAGGTGACAGAACAGGAATATTACAGAAGGGCATTACTGCTGCTATAAAGCAAGACATTAAGAAGTACAGATGTAGAGAAAGTCACTATGGAAGAGCAAAATCAATTAGAGGATATTTACCTCCAGAACTTAATATCAGAAAAATGTGGACCAATTTTTGCAACGAAAGAAGATTAAGAAATCTACCAGTCTGCTCATTGTCAAAATATAAAGACATATTTTACAACTTCTTCAATCTTTTATTCCGTACACCACACACTGACACATGGGACTGATGAAGATTAAGACAGAGGCAGATGTGGAAAAGAGAAACGAACTAAGAAACATGTACAGACTGCACAAGCACTAATAAAGGTGAAAGCTTACTTATTCATATTGTTTGAAATTTCTTTGTGTGTATTCAATATGTTTATTATATAAATAAAACAAAATATATGTTATTGTGAATGTAGCAGTACTTGGTTTCCAAGTTTATACCTAATAAAATAATCCTTATAAGCATTAATTTGTTGGTTGTATAGTACATTATGTATTATAAAGAGGTGAAAATAAATAAAAAAGTAATAAATGCATAAATAAAAAGCAAGAAAAACAATAAATGACAAAAATAACGAAATTTCATGTCTTAATTTCTTGCTCGCGCAGAAAAGTTGCTCAGCATCTATCGACTTTTGAAAAAACTCCTCATTTTCAAGCTCCAAATTTGCACCTGTCAAACTATGTTATTTGCTTCTTTTCACATTCAATGGGACAGTATCAGGAAGGAGAATTGAATGATTAATATATTTGCTGTGCTAACCAATTAGTATTGCCAACAAATAGGAAAAAACGTTTTTCTCAGAAACGCATTTTGTGCATCTATCGAGTTTTGAAAAAACGCTCCTCAATTTAGATGTGCACAGTGAATGCAATCAAAAGCTTTATTTAGATCACAAAAATTTACCATAGCCTGATTCTTCTCTTAATACATGTGTAAAATGGGATACAATGGCATCCATGGTAGTCCTAGCTTTTCTGAAACCAAACTGTGAATATGTTTGTTCAGATAATTACATGGTTATATAATCACAACATGCTCTAGTGGCTTTGAAAATACCATAACCAGTACTATTGGGCTGTAAGTAGCTGGAACTTTTCTATTCCCCTTTTTGTAAATTGGTATCACTCTTAAACATTTGAGTACATTAGGAAATACATCTCCATTAGGGCATTTGTTTAGGCAAAATGTAATTGTATACTCTAAGCAGTAGTTTACATTTTTCAAAAGATTATTAGATAAGTCATAAATGTTGATACTATTGGGTGATTTGAAACTATGAACTATAGATACAGTAAGTTCAGATATTATATGGCAATAAGCAAACCCACCCTGTCTATTCCTCTGAATATGATAATTAAATAATTATGACACTGTTGTAAAGTGATTCCACCTTATTCTTCTCCATTTTGGTACTGCAGTTGGTTGAGTGCTAGATTTCTGTGTCCAAAGCTGAATGCATGCTTAAATACAACTTTCTTCTGTCTGTAAATTTTCTTTTGTCACTGAATTCTAATGATAGTAATATACCTTAGGAATTGCATAAATACACACATGGAACTGTGTATTGTAGATGAGTGATAAATGAAAACTGAATACTTGCACTTTTAAAAATATGCATAAAGCAGAGTAAAAAGTTAATTACTGTATTAAAATATCATAAAATAAAATAGTTGTGCTATTTTGTAATTCTTACGACCATATTTTCAGTGTAGGCTGTTAAACCATACTAATTTCAAGTAGTTTTAATTATAAAAGTGAAATTAGATAAATTATTTTTCTAATAATGACATTTAGGAGAGCAAAATTTATACTGTAGTATGAAGAACTTTATTAACTCCTAGCATGTTTTAGAGAAATCACTTCTTTCCTCTCCCTATAAGATGTTTATTAAGGACTGAGTGCATTTTGATTGAATGTCCTCCATATTAATTTGAGCAAGCATAGCCACTTTCTATGTATATATGTAAATTTTATCTCATTGCATCTCTAGAATGTAAATTTGGTGAATGTATTTGAAAATGCAGCTCATCTGGCAGATGGCATTGCTACAATCAGTGCACAAATTGTCTCCTTTGGTTCAGTTGACTTAAGTATAGCCCTTACAACATATTGGTGATCAAGGTACTATCACAATGAATGGCAGTAAAATGTGGAGACTATGGAGAAAATGTGTCAAGTGCAATGTGGAGGATAGAGAGAAGAAATAAAATTTTTCTTGCAGGAAATTATTACCTTTAAAGTTTGTGTACACCATAAACATTGGTTTAGTTCAGATACATAAGACATTGGCACGAGAGAAAAGCTAGCACTTGAACTTGCCTTTCTCACCCCACATTCTCCTGCTGAGTAATGAAGGTTGTATTGATACAACAAGTGCAGTGGTGGCTTCATTCAACCTGCACAGTAGTAATACTTTATTAACTATTTTTTTACCTATATTAAATATATTTTGCATACAATAATTATTACAGGAACCTACTGTGGTTAGACAAATTCATAATCCTCTAGTTTATAACCTTCCTTTATCTTATGCACATGATATTGTAAAACTGCCTTATGATTAACATACTAAATTGTTTCTCTTTCACAATAAATAAAGCAGTAAACTTCCATTGCTATCTATCCTTAAGAATGCTTTAGAACTATTTGATCAACATAATAAATTGTTTGGTTTTATACTCAATTTTACGTTCCAAACTTAAAACTCAAAATACAATAATTTATATTAAATATACTAATAAGAAACTAAACCCTTAAAAAGTGGAATCATATTGTCTCTTTTATATGTTTACAAAACGAGTATTGAGAAAGTACCTTTTGAAATTGTAACTAAATATCTGCAAGACCACCAAAGTTATGCCTCTGATCAAAGTGGCATTTGACATTGTAATGCTTTGTATTTGTAAATTGAAACCCACATATTAAATAGCAAACTTTCCTGTTTTTGTAACTTGCAAAAAATACTCTCTGCCACTCTTCATGAAACAGACATCCTGACAAACCCATACTCATCACTGAATGACGTGTGTCACAAGATGAACAACAATGAAGGGGAGAGATGTCAGGTGGAGTGAGCATTTCAGTGAAGTGTACCTTTTGAGCTGATTTTACCCATGCCTGAGATATATGAAGTATTTTGTTATACTATAGCATTCATCATCATATTTTCTGTTAATCATTAGAATGTTGAAGCAAGAACTGGAGACACTAATACAGAACAAATGGCATCACAGTAAAACTATATAAATATACAGGACATGAATTGAGGTGGTGGGCTATGTTTTTAATGTTGGTTATATAGTTACTTAAATAATAATACATACCTGTAGATCATAAATATGAAAAGCAGTTATTTTGAATGGGTGAACAAACAGAAATATAATTGGAGTCCCCTTGATGGAAGATTTCCTCAAGCAATAATATATTAGTATGTTTTTCATTTGAAACTGGAATCAGTTTTATTTTTTTAATGCTATGACATCAAATATTTTGCTGCTTACACAGTAATTCCCCACTTTTCTCTCTTTATGTGATAGTTAAATCTCCTGTCCAGATCCTCCTCTTTATGTTTAGCATAAAACACTATTTTGCACCTTCTATAACATAATAATATAATAATAACCCCTAGAGCAACAGCCCCTTGTAGGCCAAGGCTTATCACCCAACTGCTGCGTCCCCCAGCTCTGCCCACTGCAGGTGTCATGAGTGAGTGCAGAACTGGAGGGTGAAATGTGATCAGCACCCCAAGCCCTCCTGGCCAGTTATGCAGCTTTCACAACCTGGGGGTCTCTACATCTTTTTCAAGTAACTCCACAATTGGCCCCTCAGGGACCTAACAAGGCTGAGTACACCCTGTATTAGACCTCCCAGTGGGGAAAAATCCCCACACTGGTACCAGGGATCAAACCTGCTAGAGGCAGACATGTTACCACTGTGCTATAGAGGTGGTCTCCATAACATAATATTAATAAATAATAACACCTAAATGAGTCTTCAGTACACTATGAGCAGAAAAAAAATGGTTTAATATAAAAAGACTTGGGGCTGGCTTCTGTCTGATGCTATACTATTTCTACACATGGATGTGTAACCCACATTATACTGTAAGTTTGTATGTGGAACTTATTTATAACTTAAAACTACCTATGTGCAGAATAAGAGAAATGAATAGCTTCATTACTTCTCTGTGAAAATCAAAACATTTCTGACAATCTACAAATTAACCCATTAATGCCCAACTTACTTTTTTTCAGAAATTAAGAAAAACAGGTGTATTGTATTCGTTTAGCATACAGTATGTTAACAATATATTTTTCTTGCCTTTTTATTCATCCAGTGTCCCAAAATCAACTGTTCTATAAATAGACCACTGGGTGCTGACAGTATCAAAGCATATTGTAAGGATGAACGAATACATTTATGTCAAGTTTATGTATTTCATGATTAAATTTTATTTCTCAAAGCAATTACAGACTATTTAAAGTCAACCACTTATTAACTGAAGCATTTGGTATGGTATAGGTACTAAGGGACAAAATGTCTCTGGTAGAGTGTTACATATTATTGTTTGCATTTTTGTTAGCACAGAATTGCAACGTTATCACCAACATAGAACATACGTATGTGCTTTAGGAATCCGTGTGTTTGCATGTTATCTTCACTTCAAAGAACACAATATAGAATACTGCTGAACGCCAATTCACTGTGTTTTAAACAGAAAAACTTAGAAAACGAATAATACATGTGGCAGATGCTTGCACACTACTAGACAAGTAACAATGCCACTAGCTGTTGCATCGTGCCAGGGTTTCCATGAGCTGATGTGAGGTAACACTTGTGCCCAGAGGTCTATAAATAGATCACTTGTTTTTAGGCTCATATTTTCAGCATTAAAATTGCTTACTCTAGCACATTCTTTATGTGATGGAATAACACGAACCTTTATTGACAGTTTATTGTATTACAGAAAGTTGGAAGGGAAAGGTAACAAAGAAGAAAACAATAAAATACTTTCACAGGGACTGCAGTGATTTGCAGTTTGTTATTGTAAATTTATAAACTGCACCATATTATAGTTTTTAAGAGACAATAATGTGTTCGCATAATATGATAGCATCAATGATGACATACAGGTAAAAATATCTCTTGAGAGTTCATGTAAATTAAATAAAAACATAATATCTGCAGCAGTCTATAAATAGATTGCTGGGCATTAATAGGTTAAAACAAAATATTGTTAATATAATATTTGCATAAATTTGTTTTGGCTAATTCAAAGTCACCTTTTTTTTCATACTTTAGAAACATATATTCATTGCTGACTAAGCCACAAATGTGGGCCACAGTTATGGTTGGAGCACTCTATACTTGCATTTTTGTTTCTCATTTTCCCTCTGCATCCTCAAGTGGTAAATCCTTAAAAGGTTACTGTATTTGATACCTTGCTAAGAAGTGCAGTTTGTCTTTTGGTTAGGTGCAAACTCATGCTTCATTCAACTGGAATATGAAATGAGGCTGCTTTTGTAATCATAAAAAAAAGAAAAGAGAAAAGTGCAAGAAAACTTTATACATAGTTTATGCCGTCAAGAAATGTCTGGCAGAATATTCTATACCATCACTAATGTTGGCACAACAATAACTATGAACAGTTCAGTTGAATCTACCATAAAAGCTGAGCACATCATTATTATGAGCTCTAAAGCATTTAGAAGACATTGATGATACCAAATTTCTAACTACTCGTTTTTAAGAGTTATTTAAGGCCTAGTAAAAGTCATAGCATGGTTATTTTGCAATAAGCTGGATATGAAAAATTATTCTGTTAAGACAGTTTTTATATTAAAATGACAGTGTAGTGCTTCTTCATTAAAACCAATACACCACAGTCAGTGAAAATATTCTTCCCAACACTGTTGACATTCACAGCCAGTTATGGATGAACATTTTTATGTGATAGACTGTATAGTAAAACTGACAGTAAAAGTTCCTAGTGACTGTGTATCTTCATTGACTTTTGGAACAGTGAATTTATCATCATGTTGCATAAGATAACAGATGGTGTGATTTTGTCATGTACAGTTTCACTTGCACCTTCATCCTCTGTACTTCTCTGTGAGTTGACATATTCCCAAATTCTGTTTTTAAATGTGTCACCTATTTCTAAAAGTTCTATAAAGTTACAATACTGCTGAGGGGTATTTTGACATGTTAGTTATTGCTGTTTTTGTTCCTATCATGTTTAATCCTTGACAGCATATTGAACATAAAGAAACCAAAATTTTGTCATGCAAGAAAGGCATTCCTCGTAAGTTCTTCATCAACTAAAATTAGTTGCATAGCTTCTAGACAAAACAACTAAATGTATCATATGGTAATGTAAGACAAATGAAATAAGTTATACTTCTTAAAGTCTTAACCATAAACTGTAGGTACTTGTATAACATAGCATGAAGAAAAGAATTGCAATATCACCACCAAAAACACTTGACAATTTTCTTTATTCCTTTCATAAACAGTCTGTTAGAGATAGCTTTATGTACTGAAAAGTTTGAGGGTATATTTTGATAACTTTTTATTTTGGTCAATAGGTCCAATTGTTGTTGTTTCCCTGACAGGTAATCGTGAATTTATATTATTTAACATATATTTCCTTTAAAATTATAAAGTTCTAACTTTATTCTAATATAAAGATAACCATATGCAGAATGTTAAGGGTTTAAAAAGGCCACCATAGTATTTTGCACTGAAATATCATGTTTTTATTTTGGTTGTGAAGGTATATCATGGAAAATTAAACTTCCCAGGTTAATGCGACAATTAATACTTCTCTTTGATCATTTCTACATGTGTTAAGAATGACATTTAAAAGGTTCCTCCTTTACAATTCTAATGCAAGTTACAATTATGTCTGAACACAGTTCCTTTTGAAAATGTATAGAGGAAAGATGTGTAAAAGACAGAATATGTGCAGATATTGTATTTAGAGAGCAAGGGCGGGAGGCTGAAACCAGAATGTCAAAATCATAGCCATACCTTCATTCCCTAATTACTTTTATAGATTTGTCCATGTTAGGGGATACCATTGAGGAGTGTATATTGACTTAATAAATGATTTAAATGATCAGCATTAGCAAAAGGTGAATTGTTAAGTATTTATAGGTCTGAAAGCAAACAGGAATACATAGAGGCTAAAATCTCCCACCAGATGTGTTAACCACTGGATTACAGGACTTCACTACAATTACAAGAGGTGCTCTGTAGCCATCTAGTACTGTGACTAAAAGTGTGCAAATAGTAAAATGAACAAAGTAAGCCATTGTCAGTGTTACAAACCAACATATCGTCATTGTGCCTCAAAAAACCGCTGTGTGACATTTGTGGCAAAATTTAGTTATGTAGCAGAAAATAAGCAGAAAACTCCCTAGAATCATTCCTTGCAATCTGACATGTAAATATTTATTAGGTCATTTTTGTAAAAATAGGAGAAATATAAAGCGCTATGTGGAATACATCAGAATTTAATCTTTTAATCCTCTATGTGAATAACATAGCACAAAGTGAATTTACCAAATGTACCTCTTATATTACCTCTGGTACACATAGTAGATTTTTAACTGATAAATGCCAGGAATTTACCCATGTAGGACCAATTTACGCAAGCTCTTCTTAAAGCTACCACTAACAATGAAAGAAAAGTCATGCATTATTGACCATTTACTCACAAGATTGCAATAGTTAACAATGTCTAGCAGAGGAAGGATGTTAATGCAGCTGGCCCTTGGGGCTTTGCGTAAAAACCGGGAAGTAGATCTTTTGCCAGGTAAGTAATCCATTGGAAAAGATTAACCACATTATAGAGGCTGTGTGTTTCTTGGTATGAATTCATTATTAATTTGTCAACGTGAGTTTCCAGATGACTTTTTGGCTTACCCCTTGGATCCCAGTTCAGTTCCTATGCAATATGATTAACAAATTGCTCCACCCAGTAATGTACATTCTGCGTACGGAAGTGAAGATATAGATGATGATCATATATCTGTTCCAGCTCTTTCACGTGATAATGAAGTTAACACAGTGACAGAAGTTAAGGTTGAAAAGACATGAAGCTCAAATCAAAACAAAGAAGAAGGGACTAAAGCAAATGAACAAAACTGTGAAAAGCAGATTTCATGTAAAAAGAATCCTGATTATGTAAACACAAAGTTAAGGCTATATGGTAAAAAATACCAAGTGAGAAAATACAAAGGAAATAAGTATTATAATGTTGTTGAAAGAGGTGAGCATAAACTTCTTCCTGTAACATGCTCATGTAAGCAAGGAAACTGACTAATAAGAGAGAGGAGTTTTATGTGTAGTGAAATTGATGAAAATCAGAGGAGAAAAGCTCATAAAACAGTGTGTATATGGATTAGTGAATTTAGCACAATTGTTAAGGAGTGGCCAAAGAAAGTGTATGACTATGATGGTTATTTGCCTACAGAAGTCAGAAACAAAGTTAGAGTTTGCAAGAACTTTTTTCTTGCAAGTACAGGTCTAAAAAAGGATATTTTTGATGAGTGGGTAAAACCTTTCCATTTGTGTAACAATAGTGATAAAGACAAAAATTGAAGAAACAAGAAAATGGAAAAATTTGGCTCAAGATGACACAAACAGTTCTAAGAAGCTTAAATCAGATTCCGTGAAACAGCGGTTGAGGATAATTCCTAAAGTACCAAGCCATAATTGTCGATCCTCATGTAATCAAGTTTATGTGGAAACTGGTTTTCAATCTGTTAACAATATGCATGAAATTTATAAGTTACGTGGTGTGAAGAGAATGGGACAAAATATGTACAAGGAGGTTCTGTGAAATCCTAGAAGAAGAGAAAATTTCTGTTTTCAAGCCTAGAAAAGATCAGTGTGATACTTCTGTGGCATTTAAAGAAGGTAACCTAACATAGGATGAGTTTAATATGCATACTAAAAAGAAAGAACTATTCATAAAGCTAAGGAAAAAGCTGAACCTGCATGACAGAAACAAGCTTTCAGTTGACAATAGTTGTTCAGAGAGTATTGTTATGCCCCAAGCTGTTTGTTCTAAAGCAGTTTTAAAGTCAGAAGCTTCAGATTCACAATTCAGCATGTATGTAAAAAGCACAAAAGATATTCATTTATATTTCTAGCATGAAGGAGAAGGAAAAGTCTCAGCAAATAAATTCACAAGCTGCATAATTGACATTTTAGAAAAGGAAACTGGTACTGCAAGCAAGCTTTTTCTAATATCAGAATAAAAGTAAGGTTTTGGTTAGTGCCTTATCAGACATTTCAACAAAACTCAACATCGAAATAGAGCAGATCATTTTGGAGAAAGTGCACATAATGATTTAGGTTAAAGCATCCATTCTACTTTGGACCATCTCTTTGCCTCTCCAATCTATTCACCTGCACATTACGTATCCAAAATAGAAGCAGTCAGAAAAACAAGCCATATAAAATACATTACTGGATCACACATTTTTTAAAGATTATGAGCACATATCTTCCAACTACACTTCAATTTGTCCTGGCAAGAAAGGGGATCCCACCGTCACTGATATACAAGGACTACTCTATAAAGAAGGTCAGGTGTTCTACAAGATTAATCATTCTGATGAACGGCAGATTCTTCTTCAAAGAAGACAGAAAGGAAGCCACAATGAAGTGCAGTCCATGTACAATGAGCCCGTGAAGATTGAGAAGTCCAAATACAACAGTTTGTAAGGTTTGAAAAAATTCATGCACAAAGATGATCATTATTTTTATAGCAGTCAAAAGTATTGAAATCAAAGTTCATGGTTGTGCATGGAGTAAAAAATATTTTAATGTTGTTTTAATTTGAGAATTGTTTCTGAATTGGGTATCCAATCTTGATTTGAGAATAAGTGTCCAAGTAGAGCAAACTGTGATCAAATTGAAACTGTCCATACACTACCACCATGACTATTGTAAAATATTCTGGGATGTTAACATTCAAAGTTCATAATAAACTTCGGCATGAACAAGTATGCATTTTTGTAATTTGAGATTATTGTAATTTATAAAACTAATTTCAATGGGGAATGATGTATCATAGCTAAACATTCTTGATGAATAAAGTTGACTACTGTTAATTGTACAGTTTTGGTGTTTATCTCACTTTAAATCTAACTACTGTACCATATTAAACTCTGTAAAGCTACCTAATTACATCTTTTAAGGCTGATTATCGATAGATTGTTTATAGATATCACAAAATGCGTATACGCTATGTGATTATAAAGGTGCAAAAACAATGTGCTTTACGCCACAAGAATATACAAATATGCAATAAAATAGTATTGTTTCATGGGGTTCCAATAATATCTAGCATAAACAATATAATGTCTATTGTTTCACATGTTTATGCAGTTTGCATCCATTATTGACAGTATGGATAAGATTGTGAATGTTTTCTGCTTCTCCTGAAAAGTTTATGTTTTTGCACATAACAGTGCAACGATGACATGGAATGATAGTTTTCCAAAATAATGGATTAAATGCCTGTCATCTCTCAATATTTATGGCTGATATAAGGTATATAGCATTTTTGTTTATATTTTTTTAACAGGTAGCAACAATGTGTTTTCCTATGTGGATAATGTGGATAAGGTTATGAATGTTTTCTGCTTCTCCTGAAAAGTTTATGTTTTTGCGTATAACGGTTCTACAAGGCGCAACGATGATATGGAATGACAGTTTTCTAGAAGAATGGATTAAATGCCTTACATCTCTCAATATTTACTGCTGTTATAAGGTATATAGCATTTTTGTTTACCTGTTTATTAACAGGTAGCAAAATGTGTTTTCCTAAACCTGTAAGAGTAAAAGATTTACAGAAAATAAAAATGATAAGTGCAGCAGGTGTGGCTGGTGGTCAAGTGCTAATGTGCTACAGCATACTGTAAAAATTACACCATTTCTCTTTGAATGCTACCCAGTAAGCAAACAACATGGATGAAAGTATGTTTTGTAGTGCTCTCTCTGGAGCAACTAGAAACTATTGTCGAGTACTGAAATGATTTCACCCTAACTACATTCACTCAGAGAGTGCAAATATGTCTGTTTTTATGTGATATCATCCCTGAAAGCTGTATGGGTGCACCAATTATTGTAGCACTCTTCTGTAAGGCATTGTTTTTACCGCAATATAGTGTCTTATGGTGCATTTTTTTCTTTAAAAGTCTGAGTAAAATATTGTGCAATCAACATGGCAAATTCTGTACATGATTTGCTAAGAGGCCCCTTTTTAGTAAATCTTTGGAGGAGGATATAAGAGTTAGGTAGATCTACTCTAAATTTAATTCTGAATGAAAAGCCTATATGTGACAGTAAAAAAAAAAGTAAGTACAAAAGGAAATTTAGTATGAAAGTATATTAAAGGTGCTGTATCTGCAGGTATGATGTTCACAATGTGATATGCGGAAACAGTGAAGCATGGACTACAGTTGGAGTGAAAAATCTAGAGCATATTAGTGCATTAATAAATAACTATGGTGGAAATAAAAAAAATATAAACTGCACACTTGATCTTAGTGCATTAAGGTTTCAACTTCAAAGTTATGGATAATTTCTGCAGCACAAAATAGCAAGGAGAGACCTTCTGTCTCTTTTTACTTAAATTAGTTGACTGTTTTTAAAACATTTTGATGGAGTTTTATGTTTTGTTTTTTCTTTCATTTAATTCTTTTAGTATTTTGGGGTATTAAGCAACGTATTGGTTAGACCCTTAGTTTTAACTAAAGTAATAAATCTGAGTTTTATGAACCTCATTTTTCATCACTGAGTGACTACTACTTTTAATTTTAATATATTTTTTGTGGATTTGTTTTCTCCTTATTTTTGTAGTACTGTAGCACAGGCATGGGCAAAATGGTCTCAAAAGGGCCACTCTAATGAAATGCATTCTTGCTTCACTCCACCTGCCATCCCTCCCCTTTGCTGCTGTTCAGCATTCAACATGCCTAATTCAGTGGCATTCATGAAGTGGTTTCATGAAGAGTGACACAGAGAATTTTTTGTAACTTACAAAAACAGGAAAGCTTGCTGTTTAATATGCACATTTCAATTTGCAAATATAAAACATTACAATATCAAATGCCACTATGATGAAAAGTATAAAGCAGACTTTGGTGATCTTACAGGTATTTATTTACAATTTCAAAAGGTACTTTCTGAATACTTGTGTTTGTAAAGGTATAAAAGGAATGATATGATTCCACCTTTTAGGGGTTTAGTTTTATATTAGTTTGTTTAATATAAGCTATTGTGTTTCATGTATCAAAGTTTGAACATAATATTGAGTTTAAATTCAAAGAATTTATTATGTTGATGAAGTAGTTTAAAAATATTTTTAAGGTTAAATACCAATGGAATTTTATTGCTTTATTTATTGCGAAAGAGAAACAATTTGGTATGTTAATCATAAGGCAGTAGAAGAAAGTTACGTGCATAAGATAAAGGAAGGTTATAAACATGAGAATTATGTAATTTGCCTAACCAGAGTAGGTGGCTGTAATAATTATTGTATGTAAAATATGTTTAATATAAACAAAATAGTTAATTATAGCATAGAGATTTTTACTACTGCACAGGTGGAACAAAGCCAGCACAGCACTTGGTATATCAAAACAACCTTTGTCACTCTCTGCAAGAGAATGTGGGATAAGTAAGGCAAGTTCAATCACTACCACTCCTCTTTTGCCTATGCCTGCTGTAGCACATTGGTAAATTTTTGCTCTAGTTGCCACTGCATTGCAGTACATCAGCATTATGGTTTAGGATATCTGAGGGCAGCTTGATGCCTCTGAGGTCCACCACTTAGGCCTGTGATGGAAGATGAGATCTAACTGACAAACAAATTTTGGAAGAATTGCCCTGAATAGATTAGAATAACTTGGGTGAGTGTGAAGAAGTTATTGATTGTGAATGTGAGAGAAAAGGATAATACCACCAAATGATAATCCAATTAGTGGCACAGGTTGTAAAGTGTGTATTGATGAAATCAACACTAGGCCTTCTCTATCTGACTTTCGCATTAATATAAAGACATGGAAAGAGTGACATTAGCCATGGTTCCTGTCATCAACTTATTGAAGTGCTTTGAGACCTTTGACCTCATGAATTGTCTAGTAAAAGAGAAAGACATGTTATTGCCTGCAGGTAAATGCTTTGGGGGAGAATGAAACTTCCACCAAGTGAACTACAGGAATATATCACTACCAGCATATGACATCATATTAGGCTCAATCAGAACTTCCTCTGAATGAGCAACATGAATCTATTGCCATTGACACTATATGTTGCTGACATCCACTACAAGTGGATTAAGAGATGCATTCTCAAAATAACACATTGTGGCAAGTAATTGAACTTGGAATGCCAGCAGGAAGTCCTGGGGTACAGAACCTATTCCATGAATCATTAGGATCTGCCTCCTATGCAAAAGGAAATATAGATGAATGTATCTTATTTCTTGGCATTTGTTATTCAGCAACAAACAGATGTGTCACATCAGTGTACGTATATGCAGTTTTCTTGTTTGTTAACATCGCTGTCAATTGTCAGGATCATATCAGTGCTGCTGATGTGTCGGAATTTCATTCTGCTGGAGTTCTTTTACATGCCAGTAAATCTACTGGAATAGAGCTGTCACTTTTAAACACGTTAAAAGTCATTGATTCAGGCCGGGTCATGACCTTGGGATCAGTAGACCAGTGCCTAACTACAGGTTAAAGTATAGAAACAGCATACTGTCAACTCAATGAAAACTCTAAGCCTGTAAATGAACTGGATTTATTTATCTTCCTATTGTGTGCAAGGGAACAGATGAGCACAGATAACAATTTGGGATACTTAACAAGAAAAAAGAAAACGGAAGACCAAGAGGAGATGGGCTGATTCCTTCAAACAGCAGATCAGAATGTACTGGAGCAGAGCAGCACAATGCAGGAGATGTGGAAGGAGCTGGGAAGACAAGTTGAAGAGACTAACATCAAGGAGTGGTGAGAATACATCTAAGACAAAAGCGCTAAATACCCTGATGTGTTAACCTAATGCTAAGTATGCACAGAAAGGACTAACATTAATAAATACAATCACCTAAGTGACAAAAGTGCTAAATACCCTAATGTGTTAACCTAGTGCCAAGTATGTGTAAAAATGGATTAATGTTATTGAATACAATCACCTCAGTGAAAAAAGTGCTAAATATGCTAATGTGTTAACTTAATGCTAAGTACTTGTAAAAAGGACTAGCACCATTGAATACAGTTCCCTCAATGACAAATGTACTATATATTCTGATTTATAATCTGCTGTCAACTATGCATAGCGTATAATCCTATCCACTTGGGCTAGCTCAACATGTGTATAAAATGGAGTCAAGAGCTTTCACTCTTGCAGGAGGCCTTCATAAGAACTCCAGTGGACTATTTCAATAGTTCATTTATTGATTGTGTTCAAAAGGCATTAAGAGAGAGAGTGAAGAATTATCCAACCAATGACTTTTGTTCATCAGCTTTGAGCCTACCATTCTTCATCTAAATAATCCCCTGTGACAGATTCAAAATCATTATGCAGTAAATGTGGTTTGATATGTGACCACCAAGATATGAGTGCCTAAAGGCTAATAAGATTGCTCTAACATCATCTAACTGCAATCTATTGGCAATAGCTATGCTTATGGATGAGCAACTCTTACCATAAAAAAAGTTTCCTTTATTTCAGTATATTGCTGCCGGGATGGATGAAGGCGTAGCAAAGAATGTAAATCATGAATAATTTGGTCAGGGAAGAAACATAACTTGTGACAGCTTTTTCACTCCACTATAACTCTATGACTCTATGTTTGAAGTCTAAAACTACCAGTCTTATTGGCACACTTAAAAAACATAAAAAGAGGATTCACCTGTGGAAAGAATAGAAAATCAACAGCTGTTTTCAACTTCTCTTTTTAGAAAAGTGGGGGATGATACAACCCTCACTGTTTGCCATGAAAAATATAACAAAAATGTATTGTTGATGAGCACATTACACTTAAGAATGCAGATTAATGCTACCTTGATAAAAACTCCAGAGACAATCTAGGTTTACAATCAGACCATATGTGATGGATCAAATGTGTCTGTGCACCACCTAGTCAAGATCTCATCATTGGCCAGTACACACATTCTTTAGTGTTCTTGACATATCAGCTGTAAATGCTTCGGCAGAAAGGCATGAGCCTGTTTAAACTATGTGACAGACTTTGTTCTCCATTCATTGTTTACAGAGGACATGGCAACAAGTCAGTGATGGTGTTTCAGATCAATGGTGGACAGAACACAAGCAACAAGTGGAAACAAGTTTAAGTCCAGAAGCTCTTGTATGTTAAATCCAATTGTAGGCATATCTGTATGCAATGCAACAAACCAGTATGTCATAAATGTCAAGGAAAGAAGCAAGTATGGTTAAATGTGTCAGAAGAAATATTTTAAATTGAGAATGATTACATTATTATCATAAATAAACATCATTTTCATTATTTTAGATGGCATCCAAAATATTTGGGACTAATGGTGAATCTTGGCAGCAGTTGTGATAGTGCTCTGGAATGACAAATGATAGCATCAGCACATCTGTTGAGTCAGTGTGCAGAGTTTTGAAATTTTTTACCACTTTTCACATGATACACTGCCTATGGTATGTGCTAATTCATGATGGATACAGGAATGAAACAGTAGGCATGCATAAAATTCAGTTTGAACCCTAGAAAAAGTGCTACTGAGACTCTGACAATTATTAGAAACATATTCAGCAAATAAAACAGGAACTGCATATCAGTCATTCCACATCAAATCCCACAAAAATATGGTAAAAATTGACCTTAATATCTTATATTTTCTTGAAAATTTTTTTTGGTGTTTTGGAGCAAAATATATTTGACCCATGTTTCTTCGTTTTATAAAAAAAAATTTATTTTGGCAGATATTAATTTTTGAAATGTCCCAAAAATCGTGCGCTCCTCACCCTTCGATCAATCATACCTCCGACTGTAATCAACCAAATTATCTTTGGCTCAAATTAAAGATAAATTGTAGTATTTTGTGAGGTATTTATTAGAAAATTTTATTAATTGTTATTAATATTATACTTTATACAATTAAAGTTTTAAAGTTAGATAATAAAACAAACTCGACCATTTAAAAATCTGAAAAAAAACAAAAAATGCACAGAAGTTTATTCAATATTCTCAGAAAGAATCAGAATGGAGTCTCTAATAGTTCAGTTGTAATTAACTTTACAAATCAGTGCAGCGGACTAGTGTGGCAGCGGTGATGACTACCGTAACGTCGCACAATTGGCACCTTCCATTGCCGCAACTGTTCATTGCTTGAGGTTCCATGAACATTACAACAGTACACTAAGGAGAACACTGCTAGCTGACACTATTATATGTAAACTATTAGCATCTTCAAAATGTTTTTAAAATATGCATTTTAAACTAATGTTTCCATACAACACAAAACTTTAAATTTCTACTCGTCTACTTCCTTCTTTGAAGGAAAATTGTTTCACTAAAGCTTCAGTTTTTGACAAAGGAATGAAGGAGTGTAATTTTAAAGCACAGCTGGATCCATCATTCTTGGCCCCTGACCTTGACTCGAAGTCCTGTGTATGAACCCATAGCTTTTGTCTGTTTCATCAGCTCATATTGTATAATTCTGCAAATGAAACCATGCACAACATGGTGAGGGAGGGGGAAGGTAGTGATGTCTGCATGATCTGAGACAGTTCTTGCTAATTCACAGGTGCTTTTTAGTGCAGAGTTCAGTGGAAGGCATAGATCTTTGCGATACAGAGTGAATATAGTGAATTTGTGAGACATTGATCACAGCGTAAATCAATTATGCCACCTGTACATTCTAAATTAGGGACCAAAACATTACACAGTCAGAGCAGAAAAACTGTTTAAAATCTATGGGGTACATGAAGAAAGAAGCTAAATGCAAAGAACTGCTTACATCAGATTTTTTCAAAAAAATTCAGAAAGTACAAAAGCGCATATCAGATGCCACAGGAGTATCAGAAAGAAGGTGCATTTTGGAGACATTTTTCTACATGAACTGTACTGCCTTAGTAAGAAGTTATATGAGTAGCATATGAAGCTGACACACCAATTCGCATGCTGTCTTCAGTCACCTGGCTTGGTACTCGCTTTCAAGCTTTACATCTCGTACTTCCTCTAGGAGCCAAGAACGGTGAGTCCAGCTGTACAAACGGATCTCTACTTTGTGTCATCCATGAGTGCTTGCAGGCCTCTAGAAAAAGAATTGTAGCAAATGCACTTACACTCACTCCATAGTTTTTAATGTCTTATTTTATAGGTAAAATGTAAGGGAATACGTGTATATTTTTTTTTTAGATTTTTAACACCGATTTAAATTCTATTTTTGGTTTTACAAAATATAGCATAAAAAAAGAGTCCAAAATTTGTGTGTAATAATGATTGAAAGTTGTTAAAAGTGTTGTATTTACCCTTTCCAGTGCACCAAACCCCAACTCTCAACTCTATATGGCCTTAGAGTAACAAGTGATTTTATATTATGGTGCGCGCAGAAATTGCTTAGTTTCTATTAGCCATAACTAAGCAAATAATTTAAAAATATGGAAATAAAAAAATATGGGTCTCCTTAATTGATGGCTATTATTCATAAAAAAATTTGAACCTCCTACGAAAATGTCGTGTTTTACAGGTGTGCAATTTGACGTGGATTGACCCATGGGTCTGCGGCCTCCCCATGAAAGTCAATGCACTTAATGTGCTGACTATTAAACTATTATTTTAATTTTTATGTAAAGAGAAATTTTTATTTAGCACAAATAAATACGGTTATCCGCAACAAATTCTATAACTTTTGACAACAAAATAATGAATTAATATTATCTGAATGCAAACTTCCAACATGTGCCCCCCGCCGGAAGAAAGTCTGCCGACGTTCATGAACAAAAGTATCTACCCCTAGGCAGGTTGTCTTCATCTAGTTAATGAGCAGGAGTTTGCCTTCCACATAGCCTTAACTTGTACACACAGCATGGATAGAAATCAGCACTGTCTTCTTGTGGACACCTCACTTCTTACCATTTGTAGGGTGCCTTATTACCTCATGCTTTTATTTCCTTGGCTGATATTGTCACCGTGTGTTCTGTATTGAGCCAATAGAGCATACCTATGCTGATGTTGTCAACTCATTGGGTAATTACAAATAGGTATAGCCACCTCCCACAACTGGGAGGGAGGGAAGGTAATGTGTCCTCTTTCAAAATGGTGGAGACCGATATCAGAAGACATGCCCTATAAAAACTCCAACAGTCCATCATAAATTTGATGTCTATTACTAATTTGTGCTCTGTGTACTATCCACTGTGTACTATCCACTGTGTACTATCCACTGTGTACTATCCACTGGCCCAATGGATCCTGTAAGTCCTATATTATTTACACCTGCATTATTATATTACTAATCTTTTATATTTACTTTCTTTTTATTAACAAGTACATACTGTGTCTATTGTACTTAATTGCCCAGAAAAGATTCAAACATTTTTAAGCAGTTGCTTTTCTTGATTACTTTGCTATATATTTAGACATGTCACTTAATCATCTTTACTCTCACTAAGCCCAATACCAAAATATGAATTTCATAAAATAAAATATATAACTATATAAAAATAATAAGTAACAATTGCATAGCAAGGAGTAAAGCAATAGGATGCTAAAACATTTCTGAAAGATTAATATCTACTTGTAACTTACTCTTCTGCAATAGGGTTCATATTCAAAATATTAAATGACAAACAAAGAAACAGAGGCAGACATATTCATAGAAATAGAGAATTGCCTCTTATTGCATAACCTAAATATGTCCATCATATTACAATTTAAAAACAAACAAAAGAAATGTATGTGCAAATGACTGATACAGTTATATTAAACAGTGGTTAATAGAAGACACTGATGATAGATCTAGTTCCTGCCCACATAAATGTTTATTTCTGCTTCTGAATTATGTGCATAGTCCTAAGTGGATTTATAAAATATCTACCAATGCAGTCACCAAAAATGATGGCCAACAGTACCATTTCTTTATTATGGTTTGGAAGATATTAGAAGACTGTACAACAGCAGATTAATAGAACAATTTCTTCTCCCACTGGGCAGATTTAACATGCAATTGATAAAAATTTAATCAGTTTAGCCTTGTAATTTTTGTTGCTTTATTGATTAGTATGGTTGCCCTGAAGCATGTCTTTACCGATTAATGTATATTCTCTTTTAATCTGTTCAAGTATTACAAGATGATATGGTACAATTCAATGATATATTCTCATATTACTAACATTTCAAATAAATTACTTCTATATAATAACTTAGAATAAAACTGAGTACTCAAAACTACATAAATTTACATTTAAAAGGCATGTTCATCTAACTATTCTTTTCATAGGCTTTATCAAAGTTTTGATTAATATTTGCATCCAAGAAATTCACCAAAGTGGCCTGGGTTCGATCCCAGCAACCACATGTGAGATTTGTGGTGGATGAAGCAGTGCTGGGGCTGGTTTCCTCCGGGTTCTCCAGTTTCCCCCACCATCTCATTCCACCAGTGCTCCATCTTCATTCCATGTATCATCAGTGTCACCACCTGTGGTGCTGTATGTAGTAAAAGCAGGCATTAAACACTACAAAAGAAAACATCCAAAGAATAATTCACAGATCACTTACATGGTGTTTCAAAATCAATAACGGTAAGATGCTGTGTTATTGACTGACTTTTGCTCATTGGTAGGGTATGTTAAAAAATACATTATCACCTACTTAAAGGAATCCTAAATCCACCTCTGATTGTATGGATATTTTGTTGTGTAAAAGTGCATTTATAATTTTTAAAAAAAGTATATTTTATCTGTAATTTAAACATTGCTCAATAATATCTTTGCAATGGCATTAAAAGTAAATTCATTCATCATACCTTGCCTGCGTACATAAGCTCATAGATATAGTAGCTATCTTTGCATATTCATGTGCATGAACAACTGTTACTGCAGTGCCTTTTGGCCCGGGTTCGATCCCAGGGACCCGCATGTGGTATTCGTGGTGGACGAAGCGGCGTCAGGGCGGGTTTTCTCCGGGTACTCCGGTTTCCCCCGCCATCTCATTCCACCGGTGCTCCATCTTCATGTATCATCAGTGTCACCGCCTGCGGTGCCGTAGTAGTAAAAGCGGGCGTTAAACACTACAACAACAACAACAACTGCAGTGCCTTTAGTGATAACTGAACGTATATTTCATTACTCACTATGGCCAACTAAATTACTTTCTAGCTTGATGATAGTTTCTAGGGCTAATAGCCAGGTCAAATTTGGGTAACTGCTCAAGCTTTCAGCAAACTAACTCTGCCGCCATCCTCAGGGGAACTGGAGCCAGACTACTGATGTCACAGTACTTATTCCTAGCCATCGGCTATGTGTGCTCAGCCACTGCCAATTTTTCTGGGTAACATCCTAACCAGCAAATGGAGACACAAGTGTGGAACCAATCAGGTGACTGCTGAGGCTTTTTTGTGCTATGGTGGAGAGACATGCTGAACGGCTGGCATCCATGCTTTGGTGATATGAAGGCCTTCATCCCTGTTAAAGCTATTTTTATTAGCTTTAATGTATAGAACTTGTTTAATCAACCTGTCATAGTACTTAAAGGACTTTTCTAACATTCTTTTTAGAGACAAAGTTGATTTTGTGATCTGTATCATATGTGTGCACAGCCACTGCCGATTTTTCTGGGTAAATATATTGCAATATCAGTAGTCTAGCTTCATTTCCCCTGAGGATGATGGCAAAGTTAGCCGCTGAAAGCTTGGACAGTTACTCAAATTTCTCAGACTACTGAGAAACTATCATCAGTAATCAATGCTGGGAAAGCTTCAAATCATTAATTACTTTCTAGCATTCAGATACTAGGCTGCTGTTTTAGTACATGTTTTAACTAAGCAATAAGCAATGATCATTAGCACACACATACATTTTTGTTTACTTTTCTCTTATCATAATTAATGGTACCTGTACAATATTAACCTTTGCTAAAAGGTAGTTCCGTCTCAGTTTCATGTGGAATGAGTATTTATATTTAGCTGAGAATGAAAACCTTATACCTACCTGGTTCATAAGCAAACTTTACAGGATGGATAATAAGCTGTTTGTAGGTTTCTGGTTTTTAGTTTTAAAACCAACTACAAGATCTGATAATTCTCTATGGTGCATATTGTTTTAGTGATTAGTATTTTCATGAAATGGAATTATCTCTTAAGAAGTTTAATACTAGGTCAATCAAACCTTTCTAGTAAAAACTGAAATAAAACTGTTATGTTCTTAGCTTATGTTATGCTTTTATATATACAAATTTTTAGCAGCCACCTGCTTTGATTCATATGCCCAGAAAATCTACCAATTAAGTTTATGCTAATCCTTATCTATGCTTTTGCTTATTCTGGAAGATAAATACTTTTTCTTTAATTTTATGTCTTAAGTCCAAATTTCAACTTAATGCAATATCTGACAGCTTTTTCTCCTTGTTTCACATAGTGTATGTGAAAACTGTTTAGTTCTGTTGCTTGTGCTATCATCTCACTTAATTCCAAACAATACATTAAATAAGAATAAAAGATGAATCTTCTTTTAAGATCAAGATTCCCTCTAAAAAATATTGATGTTGAGATGTTGTAAAGTTCCAAGATCCAAAGATGGGCAGCACCATGGCCAAGCAGTTAGAGCATTTACCCACCACCTAGGCAGTCTAGGTTCAATCCCAGGGACCCACAAGTGGTATTCCTGATCGACGAAGTGGCATAATGGCAGGTTTTCTCCAGGTTCTACAGTTTCTCCCGCCACTCATTCCACCAATTCCTCCATTATCACCTTTCCAATCATCGATTTTGCCTGCATTTCATATCATCCTCTTCCTCACTATCATACGTGGTGCTTGGCTGACCACCTGCTTCCAGGTCTTCACTTTTCTGGCCCATAGGTTCCTGTGCCTAGCCACTGACCTACATTTATAGGTCACTTTTATAAAGAATAAACCCAATTTTAAAAAAGTATTATTTATTGTTTAAAATATAGTGATTACTTTATTCAAACACCTATATATTGCTCCAGTAAATGTAGTTCTATAAAAAGTATTAAAACCCTCGTCAGTAAATCATAAAGGGAGTTGGAAAGCAATATTTTGGAACAGCATGGCCTTCTGTCTGCTGTATATTACACAGCTTACAAATAGCATAAATATGTAGGCTGAAAGAATCTCCAACAGCTGCTAATATCTCATTGGTTGTGAATTATCACATTGAGTCTACAATATACAGTTGCTGCAATGGAAACATTTGCATTACAGGAAGAAGGCAATAAAAGTAATAAACACTGACTTTAAATGGTTTTATTTCCATTGTTCTTTACAACTAGTCCTTGGTCATATGCCCCTTAGCTTGCGTCAATTTCAGCAATCTCCTGGGGATTGAGTCTGTCATATTTTCTGCAGCTTTCCACCAAACACATCTTGAAGCTCTTTAATATTTCATGGTAACACTTCTTCAATCTTATCCTTCTTTGAATTCCAAGCATTTTCTTCATAATTTAAATCAGGAAAGCTATCCAAGCATTCACTTTTGGTGCAGATGTACTATTACCTTACAGGAACTTCTGAATTGTACTTGTTCTAAGGGAAAGGCCAATATTATGCATAAAGTGCTGAGATAGGTCTATATGTCAGCAATTTCTATTGCTACACTCCTAAGTGGTTATTTCCCCTTGCTGTGACATTCCTGGGGAGCAAATATAAGATTCTCTACCATAATTACCACTAAAACCACCCCTTACCATCTCATTTTCTTGATGTTTAATGGTTTTAACAATAAACTTTGGATCATATAATCACATATTTATTGGTTTCCTCACCAATTTCGACTGTCCTCTGACCAGTTTGAAAGTACTTTCATCAGAAAACATTACCTTATGCCAATCCCCTGATGTCCTGTGCTTAAATGTGTTGACAAATTTAATTTTTCCTTCTTCACAGCTTCAGTTAGGAGAGGCTACATGGCAGGACCCTAAGTTAATAAACGAAAGTGTTTTTTAAGTTAATTCTGAATGGTTTGGATTGTAACAGTGGTGAGCAAATGTTTCTTCTTTAATCCTGCTGCTAAAATCCATGGATGCCTTCACTTAGTTAAAAGCTTATCTGTTCCTGGTGTTGTCTTCTTTTACCAGCTGAGTCTACTTTTTGTTTTCATATGATACCACATGACAATTACATGCTACTGCTGCCTCCTAGGAGGTAAATACCTGACTTGAAGTTAGTAACTACACGATACAGATATGCCATCCTGCAACAGAATCAAAGCATGAGTGTTCTCAGCACTGAGCTTCTTACATCCCATACTTTGTATTAGAAGCCTAAATATAAGGGCTCTAAAAATAGTACTTGGAATAAAAAGTTAATTAGATTATAATAGATTCGATTAGATTGGATTGGGTTCGGTGAGTTCACAAATGGCCATGACATTGAAGAACATGTCAGTTGAAATATACAGTATGTTGCATGTAGACTTAAACATTAAATTTGAATATTGAGCAAAAAAAAAACCACATTATATATGGGCAATATGACAATACGAGAAAAAAAAAAAAAAAAAAGCAGGTATAATTCAAAAACAAAATAAAATCTTCCCTGCAATTATAAGACTAACATAATATGTATATATAAATACAAATTGAACTTTCTTTTTAAGCTCTCTCTATGTTTTTCCTGCTACATCTCATTATTTGTTATTAGAGTAGCAATGCATAGCATCTATTGCAATTGAGAATGATTTGTCACTAAGGCAGCTAGAAATAACTGCTGGAATTGTGACTTGGGTTCCACTAAGCCTACCAGATCCATGCAATAAGAGGTTGTTGATTAACCTTCCATTAGGTGTATGCCCTGGTAGAACACCATTGATCGCAAGGGGCCTAATAGACCTACAGTATATTTTTGTGCTTATATGCGTATATTTATTTTTTAAACTTCATTTTTCCTTCATTCCCATGTTTAGCTTCATTTAGCCTAAATATGCATGGTTTTTATTAGCATTATCTTACTAGTTAGATTAAAGATATATCAAATGTAGTATGAATACAGTATACATTGTAATTTGTACTACACTGCATGGAAAGATAAATTGTGATCTTCAGGTATACAACTTGTAATTTGAAATGTATGTGAAGTGAAATGTGAGAAAAAAGGGGGTAAACCATTAAGAAAAACAAAGAATTGTCTGGTTTCCTTAATAAAAATCACAGATTGGGAAAGTATAAGATTAGGTCTGTGGCTATAACAGTGGATGAAGGTAGCAGCAGGTTACTTGGTTTTAATTATAATCTTAAGTCCAGAAACATCTCTGGCCATTACTGCAGCACCATGGAAGGTTTGAGCAACAATTTTAACATCCTAAGTCATCTATAGTCTTATTTACACATTCAATTAAACCACTGGCTGTTTGATGAGAACTTAAACCTATGAAATGTAGAAATCGTTCTTTGCAAATGGTCTTCATCATCAACATAGTGTAGAATAGTACACAATTGACTTTTATTTGTGACATCAGTTATTTCACTAAGCACGAGTCCAATAAAAGTAGCCATATCAATATTTGACTTAATCTTATCTCTGATAACACTGGCCACAGCATTAATTAGATAATTCTGTATGAGAATTAAGGTGTCTTTAAAAACAGTAGCAGTCTTTAAATGCTGAGACAGTGCCACATCATGATTAGCCAAAAATTGTAGCAGTTCTATCTAATTGCCTTTATTTAGTGACTTCTCACTTTCATCGTGGCCTCTGAGCATTCTTGTTTTGCAAGAAGTTCCAGTGTATCAGTCAATTTATTCAATACACTTCTATTTTCCTTAATGTTTTCATTATGCAAACAGTCAGCAACTTTTTTCTGATAGTTCAATGACTGGTCTGTCCATTGAGTGTCAAAAGTTTTTAATACTGTAAAAGATATTATATGCATTGTTGATCCATTATTTTTATCCAAAGCTGTGATTAAATATGCTAAATTTGTGAAACCCATTGTATTCCTGGGCATTTTCTCAGTTGCAAACAAACTTGACCAGCAATAAAGTTTATTTAATTTGCATGAACCAGTCAGCCATGCATACTTATTATAATTGTTTATATCAAAATACCTTCTGTAGGGATTCTTATTTCTTTTGCTTCTGTTCATATTGCAACTGCGGAAGAGCTGTAGTAGGTTTTCCCTGTTTTAGCATCACTAATTTATCCCTGTATTTCAACAGTGAGAATGGCCATTTCACTGATTGTTTTACTACACATTGTTCATCCATTTTAAAGCATTAGCACTAGCAACTGTGGTACTCTGCGCGCTATGAAAATAAATAATACTAATACCAATATGGCTGTTGAGGACCATAACAATTGCACAACTAAACACATGCTCTTTCTTGCTTTTAACTCCATGTGCTTTTTCTGTACAGAATTCATATTCATATGGCATATTTCAGAGACGTTTGTATGAGTATGGAATTATGGAATTCTGAAGCCTTGGCATGCTTATTCCTGCATTCTGCCACCTCATTTCTCTCTACCCCCATCATAATAAAGGCTGTTGCAGCAAGCACCTGAAGCCCTATTCTCCCCTGTATTCAGTGGTAAAAAATTAGACATATTCCATCCGATGTGCTAATTCTTCATGAGGGAAACTGAATTGTATCATTAAACTGTATTGCAATTATTATTAATATTACTTATTAATTTCTAGTTACCTCAGATATGGGCTTCAGTGATAGCTTTGATAGCCCACAATATACGCCACTGAGAACTACACAAGCATTAACAGGATAATTAGTCATTCAGATAATACTGTACAAAACTAAATGATTTTGAGCATAGGTACTCAACAGCAGCAATTTTAAAAGCATTGAAATTATCAACTTTTCCCTTAAGATCATTAGGAACAGAATTAATTATTGTTTTAGTTTCATATATACACCCTTTTGGAAGCAAGATGCTTATGACTGGAACAATGTGTAAATTAAACTCTATGTATGAATACCTTAAGGCAATTCAGACCTAACCTTCTAATGACAATAAACTGATGCTGTGTGCTTGAGAGTCACTCTTGTCATTCTAAATGCTACTTTGAATGGTGATGAGAGTACATAAGTCAAATCAAGCAGTTATTCATGTGAAGATTCCCTTGCATAAAAACCTGGAAATTTCATTTTTAGCAACTCTATCATGCAATTTTGATGTGTGTATTTAGACAATGGTGAACTGAAAACACTGGCCGACAAAATTTTACTTTTTTTCTGTAACTAGCATGGAAACATGTTTTCGGGTGTGCTGATCATGAAAATGTTTGTGAAAATGCAGGATTAGCTCTCGTTTTTAAGTTATGATTATACATTTTTACCTATATAAGCTTATGCATGTACAGGCATATTTTTATATCTTGACAGAAATCCTGCACGGTAGGGATGAGTAACAACTGTGGTGGGGATAGCACACCTCTCGCCACAATGCGTCACATGTGTAAGATTACGAGAGGGGAGTATGCTGCACAATCTGAGTAAAAACTAAGCTTACCTTTTACAAGTCCAGGCCCACTCTTAAAGATCTGTGTAGCAGGTGTTGTATGTTCTTAATTATTAAGGCAGCAACTCCACTGATACCAAATGGCGATTCGTCATCTTCATCCTCTGCCTGATGGTGGTGTTCTCGTCCATCTTCATCCTCTGCATACTGATCTTGTCCTGCTTCATCATCATTTTCTTCCTGTTCGCTGTCACTATCACCAATGTCACCATTTAAATGAATGACTAACTCATCTCCTGCATCCAGAAGCCCCTGGGTTCTCATATATTCTACTTCAACTTTCCTTACATGTTTACATGCTTTTTGCCATTCTTCTACTGTAATTGATTTTATTTTTTCATCTGGAAGTTTAATTATATCATCCATTTTAAAAGATACATGATGTTTGGAAACCCAGTTTTTTAGCGTGGCCCATATTAGTTCTATGGGGTTCAATTCCGGGTGGTAGGGAGGTAGTCTTAGGACAGTATGATTGTGCTCCTCAAGTATTTTATCTATTTTATAAGAGGATGCTGGTTTTAAGGGTAGGATAAGCTGATAAATTCCAGGGTTTCTTAGGATCGAAAAATTTGTGTTTCTGAACTCATCTTCAGCCATTTGTCTTTGTAGCCAGGACATTATTTGATCTCTTCTAGAGCATGAATTTGGATGTTTATCAATCTGAACATTGTGATATGGAGCATTATCTATAACAAGCACAGATCCAGGAGCCAGGTTAGGAATAAGCTTTTCTTGGAACCATTTTTGATAATTGTTGTAGTTCATATTATCGTGGTAATCTCCACGCTTTTGTTGGGCCTTAAATCGTACATAGGCACTAGAAACAAAACCCTGTTCTCCTCCAGCATGCACGATTACCAACTGCTGGCCTATCGACATTGGTGCAAAGAGTCCCTGTAGCGAGTTATCACTCCAGGCATATGGCGTTGTATGTGCTGCATTGATGTATAAACTATATTGCGGCCTTCATTGCGATATCTTTGAATATCTCACAGATATTTAAGTCTGTTTGCCCATGTGGTATGATGTTCCATTAAAATTTGTCTGTTGTGCTTAGTTTTCTTCCATCTAAATCCAAGCTTCAAAAGCACTTTTCTTAATGTTGAGACACTGCCTTGGAAGTCAATAGAATTTTGAAGCTTCATAAGCACTTTCTTTAGAGTTGGTCTTTCTTTTACTGTGATGTAAAAATTATTCACAGTTCACCTAACTACTTCTTCATTAAAACCATTCAAATTTGATTATGTGCATGTTCTTAATCTTTGTTTACCTGTCATAGAGAAGGACGTCATTGCACCAGAATCAACTGTTTTTGTTTCCCTAATAATTCTCTTAACACTACTTTCAGACACTCCCGTTGCCTCTGATACCCTTTCCCAGATTTTCATAGCAGACCCAGACCCTTGTTCCTTTTTCATAAATCTATACACATTGCTTATTACTTCTTGTGTTTGTGAATGTAGCACTTTATTTCCTAATTTGCTGCTAGGAGGCGCCATTTCTAACTGCTCTCTTAGAACCAGGAAACACGCACTTTCTGAAACAAGCTGTAGTATTACTCAGTAGCTCTTAGTTGTTTACTTGCTCACAACCAACAAGCAACTGACCTGCCCTCCCCTCCAGTTGCAATCGCTCTGAAATGGACTCGTCCAGATATCACTGTGCATTACTCTCCATCTGTCAAGATATAAAAATACACCTGTATTTACCTCCCTCAGAGGAAGGTCACTGAAGGTGCAACCACTTTGTCTGGCATTTGCAGTTTTCTGTTGGGGAACCCCAGATTAGTATCCAGCAGTAATTGTCTAACATTGATATTTTCCACTTTCCATGGTATCTCATTTACACATCCAAAATTTGCTGTTGGAAGCATTCCCATTCCCTATGCTCATTGCTTACAACACAGTTGTCAGGAAAGAAGTCCAAGTGGGAATCTAAGAAATGTAACTTTAAGGACATGTTTCACCCCAGTCTACTGTAGTGCAGAAGATTTGCCACTAGACACTTATAGTTTTCTGCCCTCTTATTCCCTAGAAAGTTTGTTAAATTTTGAACAAAGGCATCTTTAGCTAACTTTTCATCATCTTTCAGGATAGCATTGAAGTGCTCATCTTTGTACAGTCTGCATACCTGGGGACCCATGAAAATCCCCTCTTTTATTGTTTCCTCACTAAGATGTGGAAATTCCTTGTGAAAATAGAGAAATGCTTTCCCAGTTTTGTTCATGGTCTTAACAAAGTTTTTCATTTGGTTCAATTTTATATAAAGATCAGGGAGAATTATATTCTTGGATTTGACAAATCTTTGTGCATAACATTGTGAGATCTTGGTTCAAGTGATTGATGCTGAGGGCAATCTTTCTCTCTTCCAGTGCCTGACCAGAATACAGCTTGTAACAGACTGAAACTACACTTAAGTGAAACATGCTCTCTTCCTCCATTCCTCTTCCCCTTCACCTTGTTGCTATGAGCTAGGGATAAAAGTAGCAACGAAATGCACACAGCTATTTTTGGCTGAAATTACATCACTCTGGCAAAGCCTATATGGGAAGGGATTGACAATGAATGCTAATAAAGTATAACTATAATTAAACATAATTAAATACACCTCTTTAACTTGGAAACAAGAGCTAATTCATGCTTTTGATTCTGGTTTTCATTATCAGTGTGGTCAATATAGCTAACAATTACCTGAAAACAAATTATAAACAAGCAAAGGACGAAATACATACCATTAATTCATGAGACAATATTAGGAACTCATTCTTTTTCCCTTCTCCTCTACAGCCTAGTGTATCATTCTTCTATTAAAATCCTTGTAGCAATATTTCAACAGAAAGTATTCCTCAAGTAAATACGGTAAAGGGGAAATAGATGTTGTGAGTGGGTGAGACAGATTGTGCACCATGTGACTTACCTGGAAGGATCAATCAGAAGAGGGCAATCTTTCTTAGTAGAAGTGACAACATAACATTAAGAAGCGTGTACTTAGCTTGAGATTTCAACTGTTTTGTGCAGCTTAAGAAGAAAGAATATGCTGTCAAACATTATTCAGCAAGTAGAAACATTTATTAATGTTATATATTGCTTATTATAACATTAATACAAGTTAATATATTCTGAAACGCGCTTGTCTCTGGCACAGAGGATCCGGGTTCGATCTCCGGTACCAGCATGGGAGGTTTGGCATGGGGTGCACTCAGCCTCGTTAGTCCCGGGGGGACCAATTGAGGAGCTACTTGATGGAAAAGTAGCGCCCCAGGTTGTGAAGACCGCATAACTGGCCGGGAGGGATTGGGGCGCTGACCATGTCCCACCCTCCAGTACTGCACCTCACCAATGATGCCTGTAGTAGGCAGAGTTGGGGAAGCAGCGGCTGGGCGGTTGGCCTTGGTCCTTCATAGGCTGTTGCGCTGGGGTTTAGTTTTAATATATTCTGAAAGCTGGTGCCAAAAGCCTGATGCCCATTCCTCATTTTAACAAATGGAGTATTTAGTTCAACATTGCCATTATAAGAGCAATCAGGTAAATAGCTACCTATGCAGAATGGGATGAGATGGTGCAGATTGGGAAGTGATGGCACGGCACCTTATGGTCTGCTTTTTAAATGTTAGGCTGCTACATGAATGCATGTTGCATATAAACTGTGAATATATTTGTGCTATATTTGGACTTGCAATATTTCATCATGCATGTGCAATATCAGACATCTCTTTAGCTGATGTTTTACCAGAGGAACCAGCAGGGTCAGTTGAAACACCTGATCCAAGTACTTCTATTATTACTACTTCTACAAATCAAGCAATTATGTCAAGCAAAGCTTAGCAATAATTTCTGCAATTCCTGCCATACCAAAACCAAAAGCATCTAAAAGAAAACAATCATGAGAAGTAATCACAGAAACAGCCCTTATTGAAACCAAATGAATAAAATCTAATAAACAACAGAAAAAATAAAAGTACAAAGTAAAGGCCTAATGGGAAACATACTCCTTCCACATTGTTATCATGTTTTTCAGCAGCATATTTAATTTAATCACAGAACAACAGTAATTCCTTGATAAAAAGTGAAAATTGAAACTAATGCGTTGAAAGCCTAGAGGACAAAATCCAGATAAAGTTGGATAACATATGTAAAACGTGTGAGATCATATCATGAAACATGTTCAGTGTATTCAGATAAGTGCTCTGCATGTGGAATAATAGAAAATAGGAAATAAAGACATCATATATAAAACTGTAAACAAGTTTTGTATCATTAAGCATGAGTATGACCGAATGTTGCTGCACCATCTATCCGACTAGGGTGGAAGAAATGTTAAAAAGTTACTTTTATTTTAAATTGAAATTTTGTCTAATAAGTGATGAAGAAAGGCACTTTAAATGGCATTAAATGCTCATTTGGTGTTGAAATGTTGTGTTATCAACAATAAAAGAAGTTATAATCATGGACAGCAAAATATTATAAGACTCTAAAATAAGAACAAATTAGAAACTAATTATTATAAGACTATTTGTAAAAGAGTGCCATCTATCTCCCACTTACCCTAACCTTTCTTTTGCCATTCTACTATGGAGGAATTTTATAATGTGATTCAAGATTTAAAAAAAAATTTCTGCTTTGCTAGTGCGTATTATATGCTCACAATACTTTTTAAAAGTTTAAAAGCTTCTGAAAATGTTCACTGAACATTGCTTTTAGTCATAAACTGACTGTTGAGCAGTTTACACATCCATGCATATTTTTTAAAAAGCTTGTTACTGACAGATCTTCACTTTGCTTTCATTACATTTACTTTCATGGACTAAGGTTATAGCTTTTATAGCTTGTATTATTTTTTTTTAATGTAAAGCCTCTAAACACCATTCATTTATCTACTGAGAGATTAATCCTTTTAGGCTTTGTTTATCTGGATTGCAAATCTGTAACAGTGGTGGCCTGAGTATAGACATCAGGCACACAGTCTTGAAAACACTTGGTATCACAGTGTAATAGCATTTGCAACTTCTTATTGGGTAAATTTCTGTGGCTATAAATGACCAGCATACACTTAGAAAATGATAGCCATAACATATTTTTATTCTCAATTTCTTTGTATAATGGTATCTTCTACAGCATATATTATACATGTGCATATATTATACATTTTCCTATAGTGTTCTCTGTATAAAATCTGGAGGTGTTTTTAAATTGTCATTATTACTATCATCATCATCATCATCATCATCATCATCATCATCATCATCATCATCATCATCATCATCATCATCATCATCATCATCATCATCATCACCATCATCATCATCATCATCATCATCACCATCACCATCACCATCACCACCACCACCATCATCATCATCATCACTATTACCACCACAACCATCATCATCCCCATCATCATCATTATCATCATCATCGTCATCATCACCATCCTTATTGTTGTTGTCGTCATCATCGTTAGTGTTGTTGTCATCGTCGCCGTCATCATCATCATTATTGTTGTCGTTGTCATCATCATCGTCGTCATCATCGTCATCATCATCATCGTCATCGTTATCATTGTCGTTATTGTTGTCGTCGTCTTTGTCGTCGTCATCATCATCAATATTATTATTAATACTTATTTATAATTTGTTTTTCATATAATAATTTTGTCATTTTTTTTGTTTATTATTATTTTTACAATCTCTTTTTCTTCTTTGGAGAATGTGCTATGTTGAATGAATGAATGAATGAATGAACGAATGAACGAATGAATGAATGAACGAATGAATGAATGACATCACAAGATGTTAAAGTAATATTTAAAATCGTATTATTTCTTTTCAATAAATTACTTCATATATTTACTGTCACATGATGACCTAGTTGAAACAGGTGTACTATGGATTTATGACTTCTTCACTTTATTGTTGATACACAAAGTCATAGACAAAGTTATAGACAGAGATCTTATGTACACAGTAAAACCTTCAATCAAGAGTGACAACCTATCCCAAAATTCTTTTGTCATTAATTGTAATTTATTTCTAAGGTCATTTTTGGGTGATTTTGATGTTTGATATGTACAATGTTTTTTTCATATTGCTATTTGTTACCCAGAATTATGCCAAAAGATAAATGTTTGCTGATTGTTTCACTTGAATAATAATTTCTACCAATTCTTTGGCTTCTTATGGCCTTTTATGGTTCTGATTTTCACACCAGTGAATTGTAAAACTAGTTGTAGAGTATGATTGTAATGATTCAAAGGGCAATTCCAGTGATGTTATAAAAATAAAATGATGAAATTGAGAAGCAATCCAAATTGAACATTTTTAGCATATACAATAAACAAGAACAAGTGTAAATGTTAACACACTCAGTAAAGTTCTTCAGAAATAAATTAGAAGACCTAAAACTAAATTAACTTTAACCTTGGAACTCTATGTTATGAAAAATAAAAATTCAGTAATGAATGAACATTCTAGAAAAATGTTAGTAATCCTACAAATAATTACTAGCATACATATTTTATGATTTACTTTATTACTGATTTTTTGTTTTGTTTCTTTTTTAACTTGGAAAAGCTGAAAATCTAGATTTGTATAATGAAAGAATTTATTTATAAGAGAAGAACAATATTAAAATGACAATTCACTTTCATACTATGCTACTTGTATGTACCTAAAAATCCTGAAATGCCTCCTTTGTGGTATGCTTCATTCTTCAGAGGTGGTCATCCCACTTCAGCAAATATTAAAAAACTCATTTTCAAATACAGCCCAGGGTTTGTATATGAAACAGAATACTTAAGCAACAGGTGAATTTCATACACCATTTACTACACAGATAGAAATTTAATGGCACCAGCAGATGTATCATTTCATAATTAAACAAGTGACATTTAGTGAGATGGCAATTTTGCCCATTACAACCTGCCTGGAAATAATTCTACTCTGTAAATTTCATTTGTCTACATAGTTGAATGCCAAACAAATCTTAAGCATTAATGAACTAGGGACTCATCTTCAATATAATTTGTCATCATCGTTGTCATCGTCATTATTGTCGTCGTCATCATCATCATCATCATCATCATCATCGTCGTCATCATCGTCATCATCATCATAGTCATCATCATCATCATTACATATTCAGTATTTTGAAAGACCTATGACAATATGTGGCAGATCAAATTATTTTTGAAGCTACCAACTTAGAAGGAGAACACCAAAACATAAGTGTCAATGATGATATTATGATTGTCTCTGCCACAAATCAGATAGTTGCGGAATTAAGTTCAGGTATATGAGAGTAGAATGAGATGGATGTACTGACAGTAGTAGACACAGACTGAATCTTCTAAATGTAACTCATCTGAAAATATTCATATGTTAAAAAATGAATTCAGGGTTTTCTAGTGTAACAGTATCAATAAAATTGTTTCCATAAGTGTTTGTCAAGAACCTTATAAATGTACAATTAATTTTAATGAATTGTATATTCCAAATCCTTATTTTTTATTACTTTCATAATTACTATAAAGTGCTAGTACTGTATTTGACTCAGGAGTTTAGCTAGGACCTTGTAATTAACAGAAGTGAACCTGAGATAGTACTTTATTGCTTTTTCCTCTTGCTCTGATGTATTACACCCTGCTTCAGAAGTGACTTACTCTTTCTTTTCCAGGACAATAAACATTGTGCAAAGTAGCATCTTAAATATATTATAGTACTGCATCAAACAAAACAATTATGATCATACATTCAATATCACTAATAAATTATGTTTATTGGAGATTCAAGAAACCACACGCTATAACACTGTAGCAACATTGGCACTGTTTACAGTTCAACTGCATTGTAGATAATAATTCTGAACTGCTGGTGTTGCTCTATTTGCATCTTTCCAAGAAGCTCCCTCACTCCATGCACGTTTGCACATTCAAGGGCAAATACATTCTCCTGATAATTATTATTTATTTATGCCAACAAACTAACTGTTGGTGTTTTTAAACACACAAGCCGTGTGTGGGCAAAGTTTTAAGAGGTAGAACTGGAACTTAAAAATTCGATGCCACAACTGGGATTTGAACCACAGACCTTCCGCTTGCCGGGCGGAAGGTCTGTGGTTCAAATCCCAGTTGTGGCATCGAATTTTTAAGTTCCAGTTCTACCTCTTAAAACATTCTCCTGAGTCAATGATAGTACATATTTTGAAGTTTGCTTTATTACTTATTTTGGACCTAAGTTCCTCATATTGCAATATGAAAACACTAAAAGATACCCAACAATTTCAAAAATATTTATCAACAAAATAGTTTGTTAATTTAAAGTTTAGGTAACCTTCATCACAATCATCATCAACAGTTATGGTCATGGTCATTAACCAGATTTCTTCATAGACTGATTTTGTTTCAAACACATGGAGTGATTCCTTTTAAAACTAGGTAACGAATGGCTGCTAGATTGGGCAGCTTGAGAACTGAGCATCAACCCATAGTTTCATAAGGTTTTCTCCCTTTGCTGAGGAACTCTTGCTTTATGACTTTATTACGCACGTCAAATGAATAGACAAAAATACTTCCTCTTCAGTCTGTGTGGCAATTTAAATCTTGGCTGCACTTATACACCCATGTGCTTATTAATGCCTATCATTATGTAAAATTGCTTAGCAACCAATAAATAGATATGTTTGTATTACAAAGGTTCAACTCCATTTCAGTAACAATAACTGTATTTTCCTGTCCTTCCCTTACACTTATGTGACATTTTTTGATGACTGTACCCAATGCAGGCTCTTTAAAACCATCATTACTGCTTCATATGATAGTCTCGAGTAATACTTTATATGTGCCTATACATGTGGGTAAAATGAGCTGTAAAGGAGAAAGTGAATAAAATTGTATATGAATAGAGGAACAAATACATTACAATAAGAGTTTCATAAAATTCATACTTTATTAGTCTACTGATATATACTTGAAGGACTGTATCAACATCTTTTACAGTTTGTAAATTTATAAATTATTAGATATCTGCTTAATCCATGAATGCCCAACTAATTTTTTTTTTCAAAAATTAAAAGAAGCACGTCAAATGTATTGGTTCAGCATACAGTATGTCAACAATATAGTTTATTTGCCTTTTAGTTCACCCAGTGCCCCGAAATCACCTGGTCTATAAATAGACTGTTGGGCGTTAATGATATCAAAACATACTGTAATGATGAACAAATACATTTCTGTCAAGTTCATGTATTTTATGATTAAACTTTATTTCTTACAGCAATTACAGATCATTTAAAGACAAACCATGTATTGACTGAAATATTTGTAATGGTAAAACCTTTTTATCAACTGTGATAAGGTACAAAACATCTGTGGCTAAGTGTTACATCACACTTTTTGCAGTATCTCAAGTGGTGTGCAATCCTTCAAACTTGTTTTCATTTCTCCCAGTTTTTCATTTGAAGCATGAACATTTTCTGGAATTTTTGTGTACTTGGAAGCACATTCTTTATCTTGTTGGTGTGTTGCAAAGCTTTATTTTTTCGGTTGAATTTTCAAACCTAGGGTCATTCGTTTCCTGTATGTCACTCTTATCGAGGCAGTGAAATGTGCTTCATCAGTCAGACTGTTTGGGTAAGGACGAAGAATTGCATCAACTATATCACAATCATCATGAATTTCATTGGAAAGGTTATCGTCACTTACAACATTCAGTGCAATTCTTTTGAATATGATGTCATAATTATTACATGCCATATCTCTAAATATAATAATGAAAAGGAAAAAAGAAATAAATAACAGATTTACTTATTATCACTTACACTTTTTGTTAGTATAGAATTGCAAAGCTATCTGCAAAAATACTAACTATATGACATATATACCTTAGGAATTCATGTAGTAGTTACATGCTATCCTTGCTTCAAAGAATACAATATGGAATACTGTTGAACACCAGTTCACTCTGTTTCAAACAGAAAAACTGGAGAAGACAAATAACACATGTGACAGATGCTTGCACACTATTATAGAAGCAACAATGATATTAGCTGTTGCATTACATGAGGGTTTCAATGTGCTGATGTGAGATAACACATGTGCCCAGTGGTCTATAAATAGATTGTTTGTTTTTAGGCTCATATTTTCAACATTAGAATTGCTTACAGCAGCATATTCTTTGTGTGATGCAAATATACAAGCCTTTATCGACAGTTTACTGTATTATAGAAAGCTGGGAAGGAACGGTAACAAGGAAAAAACAATAATATGCTTATTTATTTATGCCAACAAACTTACTGTTGGTGTTTTTAAACACACAAGCCGAATGAAAATTATTCCCTATAGATACAAGGTGTTAGAGGTGTGAGTGTGCAGACTTCAACAGCAACTTTTGACTTTCAGCTGAAACATAAGTCCCACTGCCATTTTCCTCTATAGTGCATGGTTAAATAAATAAAAATTAAAATTAGTTGAATGATTGCTTATATGTTACCACTCCTTTATTGTTTACTTCTACAATTAGTACAGAGATGTAGAGCTTCAAAGGATGAGTTGTGCATGTCTTTTCTATTTCTTGCTAAAGTAAGCCATTTGACCACTAAATGATATTAAATAATTGGATTCCAGTTTGTCTATTGGAATAAATTCATGAACATACATTTGGTGTATGCATGTAATGGAAGGCCAGGCCTATGCTCATTCATCATAGTTGTAAACAAATGCATAACGGTCGAAGTCACATTTTTAAATAAAATATTCACCTGTTCAATCCTACTCTGTTGCCAGACTGTGCAGATAATGTATTCAATAAAGATCTATTATTTCCTTTACCTTTCACATTTGTTTTTGGACATTTTTATTTGTTATATTTGAGTCTATCCTCACACAAAATCTGTGCATTCATTCCTCTAACACGCTGTATGATCAGTATTTTTATACAATATTCACACGTCGTATATGTTCCTAGAATTGGTTTGATCTTTGTGCTATGAAATAGTTCCACATTATGTCAAATTACCAGAATATAATATAGTACAAGGGCAATAAATGGTTCTACTGACCCAGTTCTGACACAGTCTGTGCTTTATAAGGTAGCACACCCTTCAATAACTAGCTATGGACTACAGCTGATTCTTTTGTCTGAGCTATTGTATATCATAGTGTTGATGATGTATAAAAATCAGATTCAATTACTACTTGACAAAATTAATACAACACAATGGAAGATAAAGAAAAGGCATAAGCTATATCAACAATGAACTCTAATAAACCTGCAGGTAAGAGCCTATCTTTGCATAATCCCTTTATCGGTATTAGATTAAATCTTAAGTAATTGTATAAAATTCTGACATGTACAATTCACAGAACACTATATTAGTGATCAAAACTCTACTACAAGTAGATTTCTTTTGATAATGGACTTAATTTAAAATGAATTTATGTATATGATGTTTACAGCATTCTAAAATATCTTATTTCAAATTTCAGATATGCCTGATGAAAATTAATCAGTATAATATCAGAACAGTGACAAAGGACTAGTAGAGAGAAATCTTGTAGAAGGAACTGCACACAAAAACCATCTTCTTGGAAGAGCAACACTTGTAAGGGATTGCGAGAGGGAGACAGAGAGAGAGAGAGAGAGAGAGAGAGAGAGAGAGAGAGAGAGAGAGAGTGGTAAGGCTCATTTAGATAAAGAGGGGAAAACATATCCATTAAGGAATGTTTAAAAATTGTGTGATAATATGTGCAGATATAAATGCACAAAATTACTAACATGTCAACAGTGCAAGGAAATACACAAAATATATATTTTGGTTCATCTCAGATGCAGAAAAGGACACTTTTACAGCAAATATGTATAGACACCTCCAAGAAGAGAATTCATACCTATTCTGATGAAAGTAAGAGAAAATTCCATTATTGTATTTTCTGAAAGCTCCTGTTAATACAGTAAGTGTATAAAAAGACTTCTTCGTAAAAGGTTGGCTATTAGTCAAAGAATTAAAGTTTTTTAAAAACCAGAGCAACATACTCCAATGTCTCCAATAAAAGGGAAAAAAAAAGGAACACAATGAAATATACTGATGAAAAAACAATTGAAGAAGTGAGCAAGCATATTATCTTTATTTGGATGCAACATATGAAAGGTATAGCCAAAGTACAGTGTCTAATCCAATGAAAGGAAGTATTTAAAAAAGAGTTTTCAATGGAAGGTGTAATATTTCCTTCCAGATACCAAAAAAAGGATTTATTGAACCTCTGTGAAAAATAGAAACATGTTACAAACCCATGATCGTAAAAAGCTAAGGAGCCATATAAAAGGAAAGGGCATGCTGTTTGAAAAAACTATGCCAAAGGAAATTAAGCTACCACTACAGTTTTATGTTTTGATCTGGTACACTTTTTTACATTACCTTTGGTCAAACACCTAGTTTTTACTATGAAAGAAAATGTAAGGTTATAACTTAACAGCTCATTGTTTTATTTAAAATAAACCATACTGTGCAATCTGGCATAAGTTTCTTGGTGAAATAATAGAGAATCACATAGCCTTTGCTCTTCTTAAGTCCTTGATGTGTGAGCAAGAAAAAGCTGACACAAGATAATTTTGTAGTCCAATTCTTAACTTCAACATAATAGGAATCAAATGATGACAGTGGCCATAAAGTACTTTATGCAAAACAATTCTTGTGTTGAAGTCAGGCCATAGTAACATTCAAGAATTATATTCTGTACATGGTAAAATACAAATCTTTAGTTCACTGTTTCCTGAGACATTAACAGGCTTGATACAGTTACAAAACAACCAATTGAAGTAATATAAGTTAAAAGCCTGGATTTTATAGGACTTTCAAAGTCCAGTTGAAATATGTAGTTTGTTTTTTCAAATGCCTCTTATTCTAAGGTCAAGCAATACCACCTCTAATTAGTTATTTTATGTTCTCTATTATGCACCTAGCAGGTAGGGGAAGTGCTGCATTCCACTCAACAATGTAAAATTGGGATTATACCAAAAACACATTTGAATTCTCTGAATCCAAAAATAGAATTCTTTTAGAAAATGGTCTGTATATGTGTGTGTGCCTGTGAACAGTGTAAATCAAAAATAATGTTAAAATATGTTTTCTTGGTTTAAAGACTGTGGTCTAGCAATAAAAAAATTAAAATCACTAAAACTTGATGTTTCACCTATGACTATGAAGGACATCCTCAGAAGTATAGCAGAAATGGATGGTTAACTTCAGATTCATATGACAGTGTGCGCCAACTCTGCCATAAGTTATTAAATTACCCTTCTAAATATCACTCTCCTTTGATTAATTCCTATCCGCCGAATCTTCAGGATAGCGCAAGTTCACATCAAACAACACGTGCATAACTAGCAATTTATTGAAATAACTTAAAAGTTTTAAACAATATCTATATGCTAAGTAAAACCTTTCTAACATTACATCGTATCTCGTGAAATTAAGAATACGAGAAAACAACAAATCATATACACAATTCAAACATTTTTAAATTCTTTTTAAACTTATCCTAACTACACCAAACTTCAAAAACACACGAAGTCTTCTTTTATTTTTTTTACAATAAACTTGACCTACACTAAATAAACATTTAAACTTGACCTACAGTACATAACACAAAACCCTGAATGCTCCTATATCATGACGGAAAGTGGAACTACATTCTCTTTGATTCCTTATCTTGGTAGAATTACATCAGGAGTACGTCCCTGGTTCCTTTCAGCTTGCTGTTCTTAATTTCTTCTCCTTTACTTTCATTAGATTTTCCTTTTGTCTGTTTAGCTCCTAGTTTGTTACGGTCTTTTGCTGTTTACCAATAATTACTTTGGTAACATCCTTGTTTGTATTTTTCTGTTCCTTTACAGGTTAAACTTCTTGCCTTTTTTGTTTAGAAACAGTTTTTATGGATTGCTCTTTTTCAGCATCCTTTTAGCGATCCCTTTTATATCTGCTTGTTCATCACTTGATGTATTTCCTTGCCCAACATGTGACTTTTGCTTATCTTTAATTTTTCTTTACTTGTCAGCTTTTTCCGGTCATCGCCTATATATGTGAGCTGGGCAAATGCAGTCTGTTCCGCAGATTTGAATCCAAATGCAAATATAAGAACGGCACATATTAATACAAATCCTACTGGAAATGCATAATGGGGATTGACAACTTCAGACAGTTCCATTTTCCACGTCCTCTTCTGTTCAACTCCACTGTTTACGTGAACACTAACTGTTCCACTTTCAGCACATACCCCTTCTGGCTGTTCCCAAGTCTATAATAATTTCTTATATCCAACGGTATTACTCTTAATACCGTTACAAGTGGATGGTAATTTGTTTTTGGAATGGTGAGAAGGGTTTGTTTACTGGATAATGGATATTGGTTTACTCACTTATAGACATGAAATACATGTTTCAAGTTTCATTCAAAAAGTTTACATATTACAAGATTGTAAATGATTACTTAGTTATATACATCAAGATTTACAAATTTTACAAAGTATATACAGAGATTAATAATTAAAGTAACTGTCTTCATGGTAAAAAATCTTCAAAATCACAATTACAGATATTCATCTATGTCATAAAAAGCCCTCCCAATTAAGTAATTTTTTAAGCATTTATTAAACTTGGAACCAGTTGATTGTTTAATTATGGCTGTCAGCTTATTGTATAAAGTTTTCCCAATTACAAATGGATTTTTATCAAAGAATTTCTTACTCTTCACTTTCCTATACATATTCTCTTTAGTTCTTGTGTCATATTTATGTATATTGCTGTTACTCCTTATATTTGTAGTTCTCCTAACTAGTAAAATAACTCTAAACATATATAATGCAGCCACTGTAAGAATTCTTTCTTTTTTAAAAATTTCTCTACATGAATCCCTTGATTTTAATGACCAAACAATCCATACACACCTCTTCTGTAATACCAATAATCGTTTTAAATTCTCTTTGGACGCTGTACCCCATAATTCAATACCATAATTCAAATGAGAATGAATTATTCCATAATAAATCAATCTTAAATTAGGTTTATCCAAATAGTGTGCCACGTAATTTAATAGCTAGATACCCTTACTTATTTTCTTGCATATACAATTTACATGTTTTGTCCATGATAAGTTTTTGTCAATATGCAATCCTAGAAATAAGTGATCATCTGTTGTATTTATTTCTTCATTTCCAATTTTAATTTTCATGTTCTTGTACCTGCAATTACTAATTTTAAAATATATTATGCTTGTCTTGTTTAAATTATTAACTAGGTTGTTATTAACAAAAAATTTAAGTATTACATCTGTACCTGAGTGTATACTATTAGTTAAGTTGTCTTGATCTTTTCCCCAACAAATTATAAATGTGTCATCAGCATATGATACAGTGTATGAACTGCTTTGTGATTGGCTATTGTGTGTGTCAATGCAAAGACACTGTAAAGCTGGTATCCAAGTCTGATTTAGCTTGTATTCAGCTTCTCTATTAAAATTGTTGGGATGTTTATGTATCTCAATGGCTTCTCTGAACATTCTAGGATAATATCATTTGTTGGGTGTAAGAACTTGTTTTGTGTCCATAGTTGCCAACTGTTCCTGACATACTTCTGAGAATGTCCTCCACTTTCAAGGACGAAACATCAAGTTTTAGTGTTTTTTACTATTTTATGCCTGCAAACACAGAAAACATTTTAAATTTTAATAACACTGCCTATGAAAGCCTACAATCATATTAAAAAATTATATGTTGGATAAATATAAAAATTTATGACTAGTGAAACAAAGATTTTCAAGAAAATCCCCACACTCCAAGCAACCCTTTACAGAGACAATTTTTGCTACTTTTGATTTTTTCAAAATTGGCTGCTGTGCTATTGATTAAAAGGTTGTGTATATATATAGGATAATTACTTAACAACTAAAATGGATGTCTTAGTATCCTGGGAATAGCCTGCATAGGTATCTTCATTCACAAAGAATTTTGTATAACTGGTAAGAGATAAGATATAAATAGCCTTTACTGCACAAAACATGTAAATTCCTTTAAAAATAATTTAGTTCTAATAACATTTTGGGAAATACTAACCATTTTGGAAATATCCATTAGTTAAATTAGATTACATTCCATATGTCTGAAGAATATATAAAATAAATTTATTTTTCAATTGGGTATTATATCTTGTCATGTTTATAAAGGTAATATTTAACACCTTTTAACTATATCTTTTTTTTTTACATGAATCACATTAGATATTATGCCAATCCTTATTACAGAACACCAACAGAATGATACTTCACAACCAGCACTACTAACAAAATGCCTCAACAATTTTTAAAACAAATTTATTTTGGGTATTATATTTTGTCATGTGTATAGATGTAATATTTAACACTGTTCAGCTACTCCTTTCTTACTTTTTTACATGAATCACATTATACCAATGAGGCAGTACTTTATGACCACCTTGACATTTCATTGCTTCTCAAAATGTCCAACAATGAAAACTTTGGAACAATTGCGCAAGACAGTAACAGAAACAGTGATAGGCAATAACTATTAACTGGGTGTCTTTAACCAAAAGATTAAAAGACAGAATTTGAAAAATTACAGAGGGTGGGCATAAGGTAAACAAACCCCTCTTGGTAGTGCTAGGTTTAATAGATCTGTTGTGAAATCCTACTCTACAGACCTAATTTTATTTTAATGCTTTTAATATAGCCTATAATTTTTTTAGTGATGTTAAGGCAATCTGTCTTGGAGATGGAAAACCAAGCTCCGGGTGCCTTATTCTTTGTCAGACAGTTGCTCACATTCACAAAGTATATGCCTTCCTGTTTCTTTTTCTTTTAAACAGAATCTGCATGGCTTCACCTCAGCCTTGCCCATCTTATAAAAATGGTCTCTAAGAGGGCAATGTCCAGTAAGGAGGACATTTAGCATCATCCTCAGCTCCTATTTGCTGAGTGTGAGGATCCTGTTTGATATTTTTGCACAGAGTACAATGAGCTGTTCTGCATGATTTAGCTTTAGAACTTGTTCCCAATAGCATTTTTTTTTTCCTGGCTTCACAGGCTTTCGTGATATCTTTGATATAGCTACGTGGTATTCCACAATATGGTTCTGAGCCAGTGAAAGGAGTGCTATCTTCATAATATCCATTATTATTGATTTGAATTTGCCAACCCATTATCTTTTTAAAGTGCTGTCATTATTCAAATGTTTCTCACTGTCTTATGGAAAGAGGATGAAATTTCAAGGCAGTATCACTTTCATACTTCTGGCTATCAATTTGGTTTGAGCTTGTATCTATAAAAATGTGAAATAAAGCTATTTCTCTATAAGTTTATTTCAATTAGCATGTAGTAGATAGAAAAATAAGCTTTTATAGAAATAGTTCTTAGAAGTTATATAAAAATAAATTATAGTGGTAGAGAAAGTCATGTGAGTCTTTATTTTTTGCTAACTTACTACTGATGTTTAGATGATTACACCACAGATATAATGTCAGGCAAGTATGTGTAAAACAAATACTTTTCATAGATAGTTGATGCCAACATTTCCTCAACTACATCTTATTCCAGGAAAAATCCATTTCCCAAGCAAATAGGGTAGATGTTATAGCTATGTTAAGTAAATACCTCCACCCTTAATTTGTATAAACCTGAAATGGGGCTTAAACCTTTACATCATTGCTCAACACAAAAAATAGTAATAGTAATAGAAAGGTTTTACTACGATTTGAAATAGGAATATCCATACACAGCTTCACAATTTTATGTATTCTTTATTGGATTTATTTATGTCAAAAGTTAGCAAGCATAGCCATTGTTTTAAACGTGGGAATAGTACAAGCTTAACTATAAATGTGTGTGAATAAACTAACTTAGGGTTCTTCCACCTGATTTTCCATTTTATTACTTATTATACTTATTAACTACAAGCTGACAATTTTATTGTATAAGCCCTTTAAACAATTCTCATATGTAGTTCAGGCACATACAAAAGTAAAGTTTCCAATGTAGAAATGTAAGATAATTTTGAAATGTTTGAAAGAACGTACCTTAAATTACCTTTTGTGAACCTAGTACAGAACAATTTTTTGCTAGCAATATATTAGAAATAATAAAATATAAATAGATAAAATCTGGAATAATCTGTTTGATCTTCAGGTGTTGTAGAGAATCCAGTGGACACATACACTGTTTTGGCTGTTGCACTGTGCATGGGTGGTGTTCTGATAGTGGCCATTTGTGTATGGTGTCATCGGAAACGTCGGCGCAGGCGCAGGCAGTTGTCACATATTCGACGAAGTACTGTTGGTTCAAGTCGACATCAACTTAGTACTGGAGGATCAAGTAGAAGACAACATGTTTGCGATGAACTGGGTGAACGTTTTGCCAGTGTAGATAGCGTTTGATAGTAGGTGGTACTGTTTAACGGTTCAAAATCTGCTATGCTTTTTAAATCAAGCAAGGTTTCCTGCATCAGAACTGGTGAATTTCATAAACCATTATGTGCTTAGAGAATACAAATGAACATTTCAGTATTAAAGCAAGATGACTTCTAGACTTCCGTTAGCATTTAACAAACCAATGGAAAGAACCCTAGTGCATTAGGACACACCACATTAAACTGTAATATATAATTTACTATACATATATTATTTATAAAAAAACAATACTAAAGCTCATAAATAAAATACATTAACTTGAATAATATTTCAAGTGATGCCAACGTTTTGGAACCCTGGGATTTGATAGGGAAAGGGACAGTGTTTGAGAAGTTTTCAGTAAAGGATACTGGTAATTTTCCAGTAGATATGAGTACTCAAATAACAATGCTCACATTTCTAGGAGCCATATACCTGTTCTGAGTTTCAAGCATTGGAAGCTGTTTGTATTATTGTGATGTTCAACTTTTAAATGAATAATATTTAACATTAAACACATTAAAACATGCAACTAAGGTTTCTCAACAATAGGTACTTGTTTTGGCAGGCCTAAAAACACACATCTACATTTTAAAATGTGGTAGAGATTAATTACCTACCTAACTACAAATTAGAGTTAATGAATATGAAACCCCACGACTCTTTCAAAAATAGAAAATAATGCAAATTGCAATGATATAAATTTTATATTGTTATAAATATTATATAAAATTAAAACATCCTCATTTTTCAATGCTTGAATCACATAGTATATGAACTCTTCTGTAAACTTTTTGAATACTAATTTAAAGATCAGTGTATGTTTCAAGGCATGCTAGTGTGTGTGAGTGTGTGCATGAATTGGGTGTGTGTTAGAAATAATTGTTGAGAGATTGCATTGTTGTAATAGTTAACCTGAAAAAGGTTTTATGTTCTTATCATAAAATGTTATTTTGAAGTATAATTCATTATGTTGATCTACATGGGTTAGTGTGACAAAATTTCAGCGCTAAACAACTAAAATATAATACTAATACTACTTCTATTACTATTACTACTACTACTACTACTAATTATGATAATATTAATAATAATACTAATAAAATAATAATAAATAATAATAATAATACTAATAATAATACAGAACATATATGAACTTAAGAAGCCAATCATTTTGACTCCAACCAATTTGCATTAAATGACAGTATGCAGATAACCCTCTACACTAAACAGGCAGTAAGAAAACAAACGTTATAAATTTTTCTGCCCCTCTTTCCCAAATGAGTGCACTATACAGGTGCATTTCATTCTGTTAGTGGTGCTAAATCTGGTGAATGTTCTCTATGGGATAAGCTAAAACGGGGAAATCAGGTTCTAGCTTTAAATCAAGATGGGTGGAATAGGCAACTAATTTTAGGGGGAATATAGTGTTGTAAATTGTTTATAATAGGTATGGTTACTGTATATGAAAGCCTGTGCATTTACATCTGCATACCTGCACACACTTAGAATTCCATCATGTGCCATATCTTGGTCCAAGGAAATAAAATCATAACACTAAATATGGATACATGTTATTCAGGATGTGTTAGTCTTGAATTTACACAATCACGTAAGATGCGTAAAGAAATGTGTCAGCACAGTAACTGAAATTTGAATTGTGGAAGAGAATGAATGCATTGACAATTCGTTAACATTGTTAAAAGGTATAATTTGTATAAAATACTACATTAATTTATTAGTGAATTAATGAAATTCCATTATTCACTTTATGACAAAACCAACTGCAGTAATTGATAGCATCAGTCTATTTGAATAATGAAGTTGGTGGTTGCTGGCCTTTGTATAAATATTGAGTCTCTGGGAAAAAGGTTTGCTCATTCAAATAAAAATAATAAATAAAAATAAAAAAATAAAAAATAAAAAAAAAAAATAAAAAATGAAGAAGAAAAACAAAGAAAGAAAAAAAAGCATATTCTTATAGTGGTGCAGATAATGCAAAGCATTTATTGGAAAGGGTTACCACTACAGTCGGACACTGGTGGCAATGATAGGCACACATTTTACTGCTCTGTTATGTATAGTATGAAAATTACTGTATAATAAATTTTTTTATACAGAGGTAAAATGTCTCTTTTTCATGTAATGATTTTATGATTTTGCACATTTATGTGTGTGTGCATGCACACCGACAGAGACAGACACATACACATACACACACATACACCCACACATACACACACACACACAAAGGAAAAAAAAGCATATTATTATGTGGAGTTTTGGTAAAAATGTGTGATTTATGTTTTATTCAAAAACCTTCTATTTCAGTATAAATTTTGGTGCTTTTGATCAGAAGTACATATTCATTTTTGCACTAAGTGCAATTGTAGTACTAGAATCTGTATAATATTTTGCCACTGGTGTGCCAAATTCAACAGTATGGAAAAGGTATAACCTCAAAGTGGATTATTTATTTTTTGCTAGCATCTAGTTAAATTTCATGGGTGGAGAAATATAATATCTTGATAGAATCACATTTTATAGGTCTTTAGTTGGGACTGTTACAAGAAATGAGTCCTACATATTGATTTGAAGTAAGAATGACAACTATTAGAGTGAATTTTAAATGAGAAAATGTATATGGTTTCTCAATTTTTCTCAGTAGATAAAAATAATATTTTGGCAAGAATTATGACAAGCACGGAAAAGTTACTCAGTTGAATATCTAAAAGAAGTAAATAAATGTGACATACGAGTATATAGAAAATACTGTGATCATGTATTTTAAAGTTATACTAAATTCAGCACTACAGTATCATTTGACACCTTTTTCATTGAAGAAAGGTTGAAAATTGATTTTTATGAACAGGAAACCCATTTCATTCTTCCATTTTTGCTTATTAGAGATATAAGTTTTAATTATTGTCATTATAAAAATGAAATATGCAGATCTTTAATTGGTTTAAAGATAAGCAGATTTTAATTATTTCTGCTCCTTTAAGTAATGTAATTCTATTGTATATTCAACTGCACTTTTCCATAGTTGAATAACCAAATAATGATGTAAGAACAAAAATTGTAGGTAGCGAAACATAACAACCATGGTGTGTTGTCTTGTATGTGTCTTGTAGAGCAGCAAAAAAGAAAAAGATAAAAAAAAAAAGAAAAAAAGAAAGGAAGAAAAAAGAAAGAAAAAAGGCAAAACATAGAAAAAAGAAAACAAAAACTTTTTGATTGATTGTTGTCTTTAGTGGGTAAAACTCCACAAACAATCCCAGATTATGAATTCCATTCAACTGTTTCAGTAAGAGAGGGCCTTTACATGAAACAGGAGAGAATTTTAAGTCAGGTGGAGTTGGTACTGCACTAATGTAGCAGTAGCTATTGTACTTAATATCAACTACAGGACAGCATAATGATAATGAAAAGCTCAGTTTCTGTCCGGTAAGTTTAAATGTTTAGGAAAACATGTGCAAATAAAGAGTACAATCCACTCAAAGAACTTATGTAATATGTTAAAACAATACAACACTACTATAGTAAGAGATTTTAAGGAAGAAGAAGGGAAAAAAAAACATGAAGAAATAAAATAAAATTTTAAACTCTTAACTGTTTACACATGTAAATTTATTCCTTTGCCTTGTTTAATCTTTTTTATACTTTATCAGAGATGCATGTTGAGGACTCAAAATTAATTATGTGTTAATGTCTACTGCAGTTAAAGATGATCTACTAGAAATCAAATTATGCAGTATCAACTTTAATGACTCCCTCAAGATTAATGTAAAAACAATCATTGCTGATGCAGTTCAAACCATAATAGAACTTTTTTTAGTTAATTAATTAATTAATTCATTCATTCATTCATTTAGGTACTTGGCATAAGGAAGTAATTTCCGAGGTTTAACCTCTCTTCCATGTCTATTTCTTGCTATACCTCTCAGTTACTGGAAACTTTTGTTTATTTGGTTGTTTATTATATTATTTTGTTGCATGAATGATATAGAATGCTAATATTAAATGCACTAAACAACTAATTATCATTTTGTACAAAACAGCACAAATAATTTTCAGGCACACCTATGCCATTCTTTCAATTACAAATTGCTGTTCTCATATTTTATTTGTGGCTTGATTATTACTGAAGTGTACCAGCAGAAGTCATCCTGATTGCTTGATAAAATAATTATTGTAAACAATAGTGGTACCACTTGTACTGCTTTTTTAAGTATTGCATTTTTTGACTGTTCTCTTTATTACTTATTTTGTTACTGATAAATAGAAATAGGAGATAGAGACAGCATTAGAGCACCATGCTTAAGTTCTTCATTTTCTAAAGTTATTTAACCTGGCTCAGCCATAATGATCTGATATGACAAAAATACATATATTTTAAAAGCTACATAGTTATAGAGCTCCTCCATATTCATTGTTCATTTCTTTGATTTCAGTATTGAGGTAAGCTAATTTTTTAGCTTTACCTTTATTCTAAAGGCTTAAGGCCAGTTAAAATTAATACTTAAAACTCCATTTGGTCATTAAATTAATAACACTTCACTAATTAATTACTTAACTGCACATAAAAAAGTATTGCAACAAAGTAAGGCCAGGCTTAATGATGAAGATAATTCAAATATTTAAGAGGTAATATATTTTGTGATACAAGGTGCTGCTTGATATTGGCTCCTAACCAGTTGTCATCCATGGTCTACACCATGGTAGCCTCTAAATCTCCATGATCAGGGATTTAAGTGTGTTGAACTTTGGACATTTTTCAGGTGTAAAATCGTTTACTTCCAAGGGGAAGTAAAATTCTTTTATCCTACTGACATTTGTTCACTTACAAAAGAATGTTACGCTCTGAAAAAATGCCCCTAGTAAAACTCAGCAACTTTTGTAGGGATAAAGCTCCTTAGCATCATCTAGTAGCCATCGAGCTTATCACTCTTCATGCAGCTCTGGTTCAGATAGCAAGTCAACTTATGCAGAGAAACTTGCTCCATTTGGGTGTGAAGGTAAACTAGGGCACCTGATAACCTTCTTCTGTGTTTAGAGTGGAAACTATAACTTTCTGAATACACCAAGTTCACCAACTCAAATTCCTATCTCATTTTGTCCCAAGTACTATGGCTGACCTATCTCCATTTTACTCTGTTCATTATTACTGATTTTGGCAAATAACTAGTTGCCCTCAGTTACCATGACCTTTATTTTGCATCAAAAAGAGCTTTTACTAAAATATTAACAAAGATTACACTGGCCTTTCTGCCTCTATACAACAATAACCATCTCTGATTTATCTCTGCTGTATCTGCTCTTGAACTGACCTTTGTAGTTACAGAGCTGGACCATCCAAATAAATTGTAAAGCTCCTAAATGTCATAGTAATTAGAACCCTGTTTGTCTCAAAATTCAAAGTGGGCCTTCCATTAGTCACAAAGTCCCACATAATTTTTAGGTACAATAATAGGAAAATAATGTCCATTGGATAAGAAAGAACAACATAGCATATTGTGTCTGTGCCATATGTAACAAACTGGAGGGCCATGCCTGATGAAAATGTTTCTCAAGGTCCCCAAAATACAGGATGCTGGTGTTTTTTTTGTTTTTTTTTGAATTAACGTCCTCCAACATTGTGTCATATCGGACGAATGAATGAAATGAAATGGGTGAAATGATGCTCAAATGAGCCCGAGGTCCATGGAGCTTTAAGTTACCCGACATTCGTCTTCTCAGGGTAGGGAAAACCTTACCCGGATAACTTACCCTTAGCGAGATTCGAACTCGCGACCTCTTGAACGTGAGGCAGACACGCTAACCATCACGCTACCGAGGCGGGCCAGGATGCTGGTTGACAGCTATGGTTTTAGGCATAACAACAAGCTGAACAACAAGCTTGCTGTCACCAAAACAGTGGTGTAATTCAGTGGCGTAGCTAAGGTTTTGGAGGCTCCCCTGCAAGTAAGTATTGGGGCCCCTACAAATAAATGTTGCGGCCCTACTTACTAAACCTAACCCCCCTAGTACAACAGCCCATGAAGGACCGAGGTTTGCCAGCCAATGCTGCATCCCCCACTTCTGCCCACTGCAGGCATCATTGGTGGGGTGCAGTACTGGAGGGGGGACGTGGTCAGTGCTCCAAACCCTCCCTGCTAGTTATGTGGCCTTCATAACCTGGGGCCACTACTTCTCAATCAAATAGCTCCTCAATTGGTCCCCCTCCCTGGGCCTAATGAGGCTGAGTGCACCCCATGCCAGACCTCCCAGTGGGGGAAAATCCCCATGCTGGTACAGGAGATTGAACTCGGGTCCTCTGCACCAGGGGCAAGCGCACTACCAACTGCGCTACGGAGGCAGTCCCCTACTTACTAATAAAGTTTAAAAATGGAGAGATTAAAATATTAGTTATTTACTCACATAGAATAGCATGAAAGTGAAATAAACTCACCTAGTGATGAACCCTTTTTGGTACAAACAACTAGCAAATTGTTAAAATAATACTCCCTGATTACCACCACTAATGGTTATATTTTCCTAAATAAACAATATACACTCGTTAAATGCATAATGCACATAGGTGGAACAAAATAGTTACCTGTCAATATTCTGGGTAACTAAAGCAAACTTGTATGTGTGGTACCTCAGATATCGTTTAGAAGCAATAACACAGAACAACTGGTTAGAACAGTACATATGGATTTATGTTTATACCTTAGCATCAAATTCTAAAATAATCCAACTTATTGACCAATTGACTACATTTTCACATAGGTACTAGTCGTGCTTACTATGTATTTGTTCGCCTTTTCTAACAACCATATTGAATAAAATACCATGCTTTAATGAATTTCTCTATGATTGTGAATGCTTTTGAGAGCATACACACTTGGAGGTAAGCTTGTTTCACATTTTTAAGTGAGAAAGGATAGGAAATGCTTACATGATACACCTCTATGTCAGTATGTCATCAGTGAGCTGCATCTGTTCCAGCGCTTCTTCCTAGCGAGTTTCCATGGTTGAATTGAATATAACATGTCATTTTTAAGAAAACTATTAAAGGCAGTCTGGGGGCCCCTGAAGATCAGGGGCCCCCCATGATGTGGAGTTTGTGGGGCCATTATTTATACCACTGCACAGTGGGCCAGAAGGCGGTCAAAATGGGACAAAAGTCCAAAAATGAAATCTTAAAAATTAGGAATTTGAAGCTTGGAAGTGAAAGTAGAGATGTTAAAGCATAGAAAATCATCAATGAATAATTTCTTAGCCCTTTTTTGGCATCTCTGGAGAGTCAAATGGGTTAGCTAAGCCCATTACTCAGCTAAAGTTAATGCACAACTGCAGTGTGTCATTTCCTCGCTTAGAGTGCTATGGTAATCAGGGCTTTAGTTGGGGTGATACTCATGGGCACTCAGTATCGGAAGTGTAGAACTGCCCAAATAGAGCACTGGAAGTTTTAATACCTACAAATCTATGGTGTTATGGACCGACTCTTAAAGTAACAGTCCTAAAGTTGTTTAAACATTTTATAAATTTATGAAGCGGTCATGTAATTAATTGAAAATAACCTCATAGGAGTTGTTGTTGGAGTGTTTAACGCCCGCTTTTACTACTACGGCACCACAGGCGGTGACACTGATGACACATGGAATGAAGATGGAGCACCGGTGGAATGAGATGGTGGGGGAAACCGGAGCACCCGGAGAAAACCCGCCCTGACGCCGCTTCGTCCACCATGAATACCACATGCGGGTCCCTGGGATCGAACCCGAGCCCCCTAGGTGGTAGGCGAGCGCGCTAACCGCTTGGCCACGGCACCGCCAACCTCATAGGATACACCTAATAATGGTGAGATCGTAATGCTGTAGAAAGACATTTCTTTTTGTCACACATTACAAAGGACAAGAAGAAAATACACACTCCAACAATAAGTTTGTCTGACATTAACAATTGTCTGCTTGGGGTAGTAAGGGGTAGTGATGCGCCTCCTATAGCCTCTCCTACCCAATTCCCATCCTCGTCCTGCCCGTGGTGCACCCTGCTTTTAACAGATGAGGCTCTGGGGACCGAATCACAGCGGTATAACTGTTTCATCTAAAATGGAGGAAATGTCATTTACATATGTGCTGGCCTATCACAGCACAACAGCGTCCCTCAGAGGCACATGAGGGGAAGGTCGGTGGATCTAAATACCACCTATTTAGTCCTCCCGGCTAGGTCCGATGGACCCGTTGACCAACAATAGGTGTGGTCCCCCTTGCAAAATGGGGATTTAAGTCGGGTGATTTAACTGCCACATTGCAAAACTGGTGCCCGTTAAGAAAACAGTTACATGAAAGCCACATACATGAATATGAGTCCTAAAGATAAACATTCCGGAGTTAAAACTGTCCCCCAATCGGATCTCCGGGTGGGGACATCTTTAGGCAAATTTCATCACAACAATTCCAATACTTTAAGAATTCTACAATGGAATGCAGGAGGCATGTCCCAGCCTAAAAAATAAGAGCTAATGAAAATATTAAAAGACCAAGATATAGATGTCTTCACAGTATAAGAAGCCAATATATCAGAAGAACAGGAAATATACTTTGAAATGGATCAGTACACTACACATATACTTCCAAAGGCTCGTCAAATAGCAAGTGGTATTCTTACAGGTATTAAAAGAAATATGAAAGCTACTATCCAAATCCAAAAAACAATGGAAGAACAAGATAAATTAGAAATAGTTAAAATTGAAGTATGGAAAAGAAACTACCACTATAGAATTTACAGTAACTACAATCCTCCAGACAATACACTAGATCTAAATTCTATTCCCATAGAACCCAAAAGTATTTTAATAGGTGATTTTAATGCACACTCCCCTAGGTGGGGCTACAGAGATATAAATTCAGCAGGAAGAGTCATAGAAGACCTATTAAACTCATCAACAATGGAATTAATATTTAATCCAAATGATCCACCCACTTACCTTCATTATAATGGTTCAGGTACAAATCCTGATCTTCTGATGGTGTCATCTGACATAATTGACAATACAAAAAGAGAAATAATAGAAGACCCAGGTTCAGGCCACAGAATCACCATAAACTCCATAAGAGGTCTAATAAATAAAAGTAACAAACCAAAAATTAAAACTTCTTGGAATTTTAAAAAAGCAGATTGGTCCAGTTTCCAAAATGAGGTAGAAGGGAAGTGTAATATACTGTTAGAATCAGAGTTCAAGTCAACAGATGAAATGAATAAAAAAATTTGTGAAATATTATTGACAGCAGCCAAAACACATATCCCCAAAGGAAAGTTAAAGAAATATAGCTACTTTTGGTATCCATCTTTATCTAAGTTAAAACACGAAAGAAATATAGCAAGAGTCAAAGCCGAAAGAACCAAGTGTCCAGAAGATGTACAAAAATGGAGAAGAAAAGCAGTCATTTTTAAGAAAGAATTAATTACAGCAAAGAGGGCCAGTTTCACAAATTTTGTAGAACATATGGACTATAGGAAAGATGAAAATAAAATATACAAATTCCTTAATAAAACAAAATTATCAAAAAATACAACTGAACCATTAAAACATAATAACAAAAGCTTAACTACAGATAGGGAAATAGCAGAATCCCTTAACAAGTTTTATGCTCAGTCACAAAGAATACCACAAGTGTATAAAAAACAAGATAAGGCTATCCAAAAAACTATCAGAGAAACTAACAAGCCAAAAGGTATACAAAATGATATTTTTATTCAGGATTTTAACGAAACAGAACTGGATTTAGCAATAGAACAATTACAGAACAGAAAATCTCCAGGACCTAACAAGATCCACCCAGAGTTTATTAAACACCTTGGAAGGAAACGAAAAGAAATCCTACTTAAACTGTATAACACGTGTTGGAGAATGACTGTACCTTCTGATTGGAAAAAAGCCATTATCATCCCGATTTTAAAGAAAAACAAACCTTCAAACAATATTAATAGTTTCAGACCAATATCTTTGACCAGTTTTATTGCAAAAGTGATGGAAAGAATGGTGGCATCTAGACTTAACTGGTTCCTAGAATATTACAACTTAATTAAGAGTTCACAGACCGGCTTCAGACAGAATCATAGTACAAGTGAAAATGTACTCCTACTAAGCCAAGACATCAAGGAAGCTTTCAATAGAAAGGAGGATACCTTAGCAGTATTCATTGATTTTAAATCAGCATATGACTCAATCTGGAGAAACAAATTAATTGAGAAGTTGCAATCAATAGGTGTGAAAAGTAACATGCTTAAATGGATAACTCAGTTTATTTCACAAAGATTTTGTGCCACAAAGTATAATACATACATTTCCAAATATAAACAAACACACCGAGGACTTCCACAAGGTGCTGTTCTGAGCACAACACTCTTTAACATATATATAAATGACCTTCCATCAATAATAAACACTTTAGAAACCAAAATTGCTTTATTTGCTGACAATGTAGTCATTTGGACTTCAGGCTCTCCAAAAAAACCTGAATTAATTAAAGACAGAATAGAAACAGCCCTAAACAAAGTACATGAATGGAGCTCCAAAAACCTCATGACTATCAATGTGGAAAAAACAAATTATGAATTATTTACACTAAAATACAAACCAGTTAATATTAACATAAATTATAATGGTAAACCACTCAAAGCAGTTGATGATGCCAAATACTTAGGCATCACTTTCGACAGAAAGCTAAGTTGGAAAAAAACATATAAAAAACATCTCAGAAGAGGTTGAAAAGAAACTGCAAATCCTGAAAAGGTTAGCTGGTGCTAAATGGGGCTGCTCAAGGAGAGTCGTTAACAGAACATATGAAATGTATGTTAAACCAAACCTCTTGTACTGCTCTGAAGCTTTAATAACAGCAGCAAATGCTAACATCAATAAACTTGAACAAATACAAAATCAGGCTCTTCGCCTAATCACTGGAGCAGTTAAATCCACACCTATTGATGCCATGCTTGCCTTAACACAGACCCCATCAATAACAACAGAAATAGAAGAACAAGCATTGCTCCAACATGAGAAAATGTTACGACTGCCAAACTCTAAATGGACAGAAGAGAACCTCCCCCCTTCAATCCTTAAAACTCATAGTAGTTTCCTAGAAAAGGTAACACAGATTAAATCCAAATTGCACATTCCTAACACCAGAGAAAATCTACTCATAAGAGAAAATCCATTGGAATTATTGCAACCTACCTTCAGTTTGGAATTAATAGACGAAATAAGTAAATCAGACACACCAAAAGAAATACAAAAACTTCTAGCTCTGGAAACAATCAATACTAGGTATCGCACAGAAGAATGGCTGCACATATATACTGATGGATCCTCCAAGGAAAACTTTACTGGAGCTGGAGTTACGTGTTCACATTTTTCCTTTTATCATTCTGTTGGCAGAGACACAACAAATTATGATGGAGAAATAGAGGCTATACACATTGCTCTCCGACAATTATTAAATCTTCCCTTAAATAAATTTAACAAGGCAGTAATTCTTTCGGATTCTAAAGCTGCAATTCAGGGAATATGTTCAAATACTACAAAGAAGTCAAAAAAATTAGAGAATGCTACAAAATGTTAATACAACTCCAAAAAGTTAATAAGACTGTTCATCTCCAATGGATTCCAGCACACTGTGGAGTCATGGGGAACGAAGCTGCAGACTCACTTACAAAGAAAGGCACAATAAAACAAAAGTCTAAATTCAATTTCTCATATTCCTCAATAAAACGCTTGATCATTAAAAATTTTCTCATTCATACTTACAAGAAATAAAAACAAATGCCAAAGATAAAAAATGGATTACACTACTTTCCAACCCAGATATAATCCCCCAGAGACCAAGGAAAACAACGGTTGCAGCCTTCCGACTATTGACAAATCATGACTGCTTAGCAAGCCATCTCTACAGGATAGGTATCTCAGCCTCACCAATATGTGTCCTGTGTAACGATCCAGCAGAAATGAACGAAGACCACTTGAAGACCTGTGAAGCATTAAGATCAGAAGAAACTACAGTTCAAAAGTATTGGAAAGCACGAATGCTAATGGCTTCATTGCCAGATGCAAGGCACTAGAAAACAACAACAACAATTGTCTGCTTGCACCAAACCAAGTTAAATGTTAATCAGCAACAGTCAACACAATACCTTTCTGCTTAGCACTGTAATAAAGATTTAATGTATGTTTTATGTTAATGAGGCTCATTATATCTAAGACCAGATTACATTTGAAACAATCTCAATTGCAAAAGCAGTAGGTACTGTGACTTGATAGGAATCAGATTTGACGTATACGGTGATGAATTAAGAAGAAAAATGAGCTTACTAAAGTAGTTAAAACAAAATAAATGTGGTGAAATGGGTGAAGGTGAAAGTCCAGTGGCTGCAATGGAAATCTTTACAAGGTAATAAAAACAACAAATACCGATTTTACATGGTTTTATTTTTAACTTGTGCGTACAATTAGTACTTGGTCATATTTCCCTTAACTTTTATCACTTTCAGGAGTCTCCTAGGCATTGAGTCTGCTAGATATTCAAAATATTTTTTGTCCATTTCCACCCACAACTTCTTCAACACTTCCTGTAGCTCCTTAATACTTGATGGTTGCAGCTCTTCTATTTTATTTTTCATTTGATTCCAAGCATTTTCTATTGGATTTAGGTCAGGAGAGTTACCAGGCCATTGAAGTACAGGTAGATTATTATCTTTCAGGAACTTCTGAACCATCTTTGTCCTATGTGCAGGGGCATCATCATGCATGAAGTACTGACACTGGTGAATCGGCCAAAATGTGAACAAATGCTGTTGTAACACTTCTAAATAGTTACTTCCCTTCATTGTGATATTCTTTGGGAGAAACTACAAGCCACCTCTACCATAATTGCCACTAAAAGCACCCCATACCATCACACTTTCTGGATGTTTAACAGTTTTGACAGTAAACTTTGGATCATATCGTGACACATTTTTTGACCTCCTCACCATTTTGGACTTTCCTCTGACCAGTTTGAAAGTGCTTTCATCAGAAAACATTACTTTACGCCAGTCCTCTGATGTCCAGTGCTGATATGTCTTGCAAAAATTTATTCTTTTCTTCTGCATAGCTTCAGTCAGAAGAGGCTTCTTGGCTACACACCGACTTGGTAAACCTAAGTCTTTTTGAAGTCGATGCTGAATGGTCCTTATTGCAACATTGTTGAGAAGGTCTGGGTGTTGTTTCTTTAACCCTGCCACTGTAATCCATGGATCAGCCATCACTTCACGTTTTAGCAGGCCATCAGCTCTTGTTGAAGTCTTTCTTTTACCACCTGAGCCGATTTTTTGTCTTGGTGTGTTGCCAGGTGGAAAAGATGCTGCTGCTGTTTTTAGGTCATAAATAGCTCATCTTGAAACCTTTAGATCGGCAGCTACACGAATCACAGAGGTACCTACTTCCAATAGAGTTAAAGCACGAGTCTTCTCCTCAGAAGTGAGCTTCTTGCGTCCCATTATTTGTATTATAATGAGAAATACACAACTTTAAAAATAGCACTCAGGTTAAAAATTTAATTACGATGACAAACTGGAAACAAAACACTCTGTACAAATACCAGAGACTGACTGAGACCTGGCCTGCTAATAGAAGCAAGCTGCTACTGTGCACTCAAGAATCACATGATTTGCAGCTTTGCCTGCTCCTTTGTATAGTGGCGGGATAAGAACAAACTGAGCACATTGTCTACGTAAAGATTTTCCTTCCACTAACTATGTAAAGATTTCAATTGCGGCGACTGTAATATTGCACAAATTTTGAATAAAGATGATAGTGCTGAAAGTGAAATGAAAAGACCTGCCACAGAGGAAAGTGCAGTAAGCGCCTCTCAAAGTTCTGCAGTAAATTGTGCAACAGGTTCATTCAACGACACCACCCTTTGGCCTCCTTGTTGAACCTCAGGTCCGTGGGATAATTTTAGTACTGGGAATCCATGGATAACTATTAATAAAGGATGTAAGATATGTTCAGAAGCAAGTTTTATTTCTAACAAGCCTCAGAGACTTCACATTGTACAGGGAAAGATAAATTGCTATGGAAGTGATAAAAAAAGCTCAACAACAGAGTTTGAGAAGAAAAATAATGAACATAAATTAAGCAAATCACACATATCTGCATCAGACATAGTAGAATTAAATAAAAGCAATACTTAGAACAAGGGGTTATAAAAATGCAAAAAGAAGAAGCTGACATCACTGCTCATGTTTTTAGAACAGCTTACAAAATTGCAAAATATCAGAGACTTTATACTGATGTGCCAGTTGATAGAGATACACAATCTCTTAACGGGCTCAATATGGGAAGAATTCTTCACACAAATTTTGCTTGCACTAATATCACATCTCATATCGCTAAAAGCATGCATGAAAGGACTGTAAAACATATTGTAGAAAACAAACAGAAAATAAGTATATTAATATATGAATCTACCACACTAAGCAAAGAGCAAACACTAGTTGTGTGTTCAAAATTTTCTAAGGAGGACACTGACAATTGTCAATGTTTTTAGATCTGAATGAACTAGAGAATGGAACAGCTTCCAGTATTACTACTGCCCTTCTTAAAACAAATCAACTTCTTTGGAACAAGTAAAGAATGTTTAAGGGAATGTTTTATGCGTTTCATATTTTTCATGTGATGGTGCCTCGACAATGATTGGCAGAAAGAATGGTGAACTTAAACATTTGTTTCCCTCTATCATAATCTGACATTGCAGCAACCATAGAGGGACGAAGTGGTGCTAGGGCGGGTTTCCTCTGGGTTCTTCAGTTTCCCCTGTCATCTCATTACTCCGGTGCTCCATCTTCATTCCATGTATCCTCATTGTCACCGCCTGCAGTGCCATAGTAGTAAAAGCAGGCGCTAAACACTACAAAAAAAAAAGCAACCATAGAGCAGAGTTAGCGGTTAATGATTCCATCAGAGAAGTCCATGGAATAAATGACTTCCAGATATTTGAAGAAAAGCTGTATGCTCTGTACAGTCAGTCTGCTAAGAACCAATGGGAACTAAACACCTGCGCAAAAGCTTTGGGACAATGCATTTTGCATAGTGGTAAAATGTTCACAATTTGGTGGGTTTCATCAACTAAAAGAACTTTACAAGCTGTATAGGAAAACTTTGAGAGTTTATATTCTCATTTTGATATGGCTGAAAATGATTTTACAAGCAATCAGAAAGAAAGAGCTAAATATTCTGGTCTACGGAAATATTTAGGAAGTGCAGGGTTTATAGAAAATTCAGGAATAATGTTGGATGCATTGACAGAATTAGCTGATCTTTCATATAATCTTCAAAAAGAGAAATGATACAGCCAACAGCAGATAAACTAATACAAAGAGCTGTTAGAGTATTTCAGTCATTGCAGTAAAATCCTGACCATTATGTCAAAGCAGCGAACAGTATGATTAAATTAAGTAAATTCAAATCTGTGTCCTATCAAGATCCAATAAAATATAAATCATCCATGCAGGACAGTTTTACAGGAGTCTTGGTGCCAATTTAGAATCAAGTTTGTTGACTACCCAGTGTTCTCACAGAGGAATGAATGAAGATTTGCAAAATAGTAGTAGCTACAGTGATCTGAATGGCCCAATAATCTAGATATAATGATGGAGAAGAAAGAACAGTTCATCTCTGGAATCAGTTTAGAATATCAGGTAGTAGGAAAATTATAACAGCTTTCAGGGAGTGCAAGGAATGCAGAAATATTGAAAGGAAACCTTGTGATCTACTGCCACTGCTTTGTGCTTCACACACTATTGCTATATCAACGGCTGAGCGTTTACGCTCATTTAGCTCCATGAATGAGATTGTAATACCATTAAGAAATGTTCCTGTGGTGGATCATGTGTCTGATTTGATGTTCATGAATTTAACTGGACCTCCTCTTTCTGAATTCGACACACTGCCATATGTGAAATCCTGGCTGGCAACTGTCATGAAAGAAAAATGACTGCAGAGCAACATCCCTTCAAACCTGTATTGAAAATTTTGAAGGATTAGGTGAGTACCAGAAGTTCTAATTTTCCAACTAAACCCCTGGTGGTAATGTTTAAACAGTGATACAACTGCAAAACTGAATACTACAGACGGTGAGTTTCAACTGGTTAGTAAGAGTTTAACATTTTATAGAGCTTGACAATGGATATGTTGAGTTAAATGTGGCACAAATATTAGAGATTACTTAATATATTTTTTATGTTCTAATAGATGTAACTTTTTCCTTCATGACCCTTCACGGTATTTTATGTGCTGAACGAATAAATACACCTTGCATAACATATCCTAAAAAGTTAATCTGCATCTTGCTGTGACCTTCGAATGCAGAGCCTATTTTGTCTAATACTGCACTCCGACCTCACATTGCAGGCTTTACACGTCAAGACCTCTACAAGCTATTGTTGGCTAGTAACCAACAAGTCTGTTTACAACTTTATAATTTCTAGAATAGATACTTCCAGCTACCATAGTGAAGAGCTTTTTCTGCAATTAGAAAAAAAGTGGATTCATTTTGCACCAACTTCAATTCATGATAGCATAAATCCTACAGCAATAAGGAAAATTTTGAACGGAAGTACAGTAATTGTTTAAGAATTTCAACATTTTCTTATGTTACAATAAACAAAACTTAAGTAAACCTACTCCTTCAGCTCTCCTTGGCAGAAAAGATCAAACTATTTTCAGAAAGTAGATACAGAAAACAGAGAATCTCTGAAAATCAACTAGTACAGAGGAACTTTGTACTTTGTCGCTCAGTTAAGTCTAAAAAGATCTGGGAAAGCTGATGCAGCGAAAGGTACTTGGAACTGCACTAAGATGTCTCACCAAAGTCATCAAGTTATTGTCTTCATTTAAAAACTATTCTTTTGAAAATATAAATAGAAACAATAGTAATGAAGCAATAGCACTTATGATGGATGTCAAATTAAGTCTTGGAACAAAGAATAGAAATGCTGACTCATACCCAGGATATAACAAAGTATGGGAGGCAAAGCTCATGTGCACCCAAACAAAGAGTACATTTATGTCACAGAAATTAGTGCTGAAATAAAATTACAAGGATTGCTAGACCATACACTTCGATGGATTATTCAGTGTATGGAACCCATTCCAACTATTTTTCTAAAGAGGGTAACCTAAAGTTATTCAGCAAATGGGGGTGTGATAGTAGTACAGGTCACCAAGAATTTAAGCAGACATATACTGATGAAAGTTACTTATCTGATACAGACATTTTTTTATCTCCTTGGTCCTGCTTTTGCTATAATTACAGTGAAGGAGATGACAATACAAATACTGTGTACTGGCAACATCTGCGACCATCATCAACAAAATACTGTAGGCCTAAACATATTAAATTCATGCATGAGACAAGTGTTTTAGAGATTTTTTCTGGAAGGGAGATAAATTATAGTGCATTTGACTTATGAGTATATGTGCTTGAAACTGTATGACTTTTTGTAAAGAAGCAGTCCTTGCTTTACCTCTCTGCTAGTGTCCACAAAGTGCTAATTCATGGATCTCAGATCATAAATTCAACATTGATATCCATTGGTTAACTGTCTCAGGAGACACAAGAGACACATAACAAGGATTTTAATAGATTGCAACAGCATCATACAAAAACAAATTCTCGCCATAATACAATGAGTGATCTGCTGAACAATTTGCTGGTGTCATTGGATCCTTTAATTTTGGGTTTATGAAAGCTGTATCAAAACTGTAGACTCCTCTCTGTGAAGAAAAGTTGATTTATTTGAGTGAAGGAACTGATTTGCAAGGGGAAGAAGAAGAGTGAGCAAGCATGGAGAGTGAACAACAGCATTCGGACACAATGTGGAGTACCATAATTCACCAAATGCAGCCATTTATTTGAAAGAAGACTACTAAATAACAAACTATATTACATTTATACATTGATATGTGTTTTAAAGCTGTTAATATTAATTTTACCTGTCATCAAGATGAATCGTTCCATAAAAATACTTTTGTCCCACTTTGGCTGCCATCTGGCACATGTGCGCTGGTGTAATTTATAAACGAGCAAGCAAGCAAAAAAAAAACATTTTAATATCCCACTATAGCAAGTGGTCAGCAGCAAACTCCTTAATATGTTCTTTGGGGTTCTTAATGTACCACTTGTTGAGAGCTGCATACAGAAGCACCTCATCCCTTGTGGTACCTTAATTAAGTTTTTGTCCTCGTCCCTGCATAGCGGGGACAGATTGGATCTTCCATGAGGCAGTTTGTGATCATTTTAGCCTCATGATTGCAAATAACGTGTTTCTCGAAATAATTGGTAAAGCACTCCATTATATACTTGTGACTACAGGTGGGCGGGAAGTAGGAACTATGGCCCGTTGAGTGTAGCCTTGGCCTACCGCCAGGCCGCTGGATCCCCCACCTCTACCCGCTACAGGCGTCATGAGTGGGGTTCAGTGGTGGGGAGTGGGACGCGGTCAGCGCCCCGAGCCCTCTCGGCCAATGTATGCGGTCTTCGTAACCGGAGTCGATCATATAGAGCAGGCATGTCAAACATCACTCCCAGGGTGTGAAGAGAGGAGTCCACCCCTCCTTAACTCAGTAGCACACGCTAGTAGAACCGGTTTTCGCTTTGTTTTTCTCGTTCTCCGATTTGAAGGGAGGGAAAATAGGGGAATATTTTCACACTTGGCGAGTGCTGTTTGACATGCCTGATATAGAGGAACCAGAATGGGTGATCAGCCGAAGCCTGATGTGAGAGCGAGGAAGTGGATGATATGAAATGATGGCGAAAGATGGTAGAAAAGGTGATCATGGAGCAATTGGTGGAATGATGGCGGGGAAACCGGAGGACCCAGAGAAAACCCGTCCCTGCTCCTGTGTGTACCAAACATCTCACATGCGGACGCCTGGGATCGAGCCCGGGTCGCTTTGGTGAGAGTCAAGCGGTCTAACCGCTCGGCCACGGCGCGTCCTGGAAGAAACTAGGTGTTATTAAACAGCTGTTGTGTTTTTAATATTGATGGAATAATATCGAAAATGTCGCAAACATACAGAACATTAAATAGGATAGTGATTTTTCATGCCGCATAGTACCGACGGTGGCCGGCAGAGGCGGCACACCTAACAATAACAAAGATGGCCGATCGCCTTACAGTAATAGAACGAGCACAGATTGCTTCACGCATTCACGCTATGAGGTGTGGAATTCAATCGCAAAGATGGTGGCATACGCGAAGGGAGGGAATGCCACAATTCGTCCGGAGACAATAAAGAATTGTCACACGAAGCTAACAGTCACAGCTTCCGTAAAGGATGCAGCAAGAATAGGTCGTCCATCCACGTCTTGGGGTTCTGAGAATATGGCAATTGCGCAAAACATGTTCACTCGTAGCCCGGTGAAATCAACACCCAAGGCAGCTCGTGAGAGCGGACTCACAAGGCACAAATTTTAAGGTATGCAACCATATTTCGATATAACAGTGTACATACTGCATTAATTTCAAATAATAACTCTCCAAACACAACAGCTGTAGGTCAATTTCAATACCTAGTTACTTGCCGCGCATTCTGTACTTGTTTCGTTGATTAGGTTCACGCAGCGGCAATGGTGATGCGTTGAAGCGGCGCTCTCTCCTAGAATTGTGCAGTATCGTCACTGGACCCTGTTTTGATTCGGTGGGTTACAGATGTCCTTGCGAGTTTCAACGTGTCCTTCAATTTCATTTCGAAGGGAATCAGCAACTTCTTCTGATTCCTCCTATCGGTAGATTCCCTCACGCTCATCAACATTCAGTCTTTAACTTTAACGAATCCTCTGACAGTGACGAAGCTTGAACTAGTTCAAGGATTAGATGCTTAGTTGTTCTTCTTGTTCTTCACCTACTCATCCACTTCACCCTCTTCGTCATCTCATCTGGTTGGATCATCCTTCCGATGATCCATCTGCTCACCCCAGAATCAATAGTATGGCCAAGGGTTACCCTGGTCTCGAAGTCACTATAGTGGCAAAATAGTTACTTCTGTGTGCTTAAAGCAAGACAGTCTCTAAATAGACATGGAATTTCTTATAGAGGACAGTTTATTGGGATACCCCAAAAACCAACTATGACTTTTTTTCCCATTATTGCGCCGTCTGGTTATATTTGGTAATATTCCATTTGTCAGATTGCATTAGTACCACCAACTAAATATCGTATATATAACCGTGGTAAAGCCACGGCCATAGTTGGTGGTATTGCATCCGTTATGTTGCCACGGAAGCCCTTGTTTTGTTAACCCGTTGCAATCGATAGATTTTAAAACAAGATTCTGTTTAGACGTGTATCAATTAATTTATTTATTAATCTGTGGACGCCATTGTATTGTTGGTGTCTGCGTACTTTTGTATTGATTTGTTTTAGAGCAGTATATGCAATTATACTTACTGTTGTTATTTTTGTGTTCGCAACACTGTAGTGCATTAGGTGTATATTACGATATTTAGAGTTCGAAGAAAATTTTACCCAAAAGTGCTATTGCAGAACAAGATTTGCTGAAGGTGAGTAGGTTCATCTTGTGTTATTTGGTAACGATGTTCAAGCATTATTATCGTTTGAAAGCATGTTACCTACTTTAACCCTATGATATTTGAGGTTAGAAATAATGTTTTTATAATGTACGCTGGCGGTATTGTTTTTTGGCGTAATTTCGTCTGCACTTTGGTGTAATGTCAGCCATACTGAATTCTTGGGAACTGCCGATCAGCTGTTTCCTCTATATTCTTTAAGCGTACCTACGAAGATACTCGCAACACGTTTGGTTCACACAGTGTTACAAGGATCGTTAGTATTAATTAAGGCAATTTTGGTGCTTCTGTATACACACTTAGAAGTTCACTGAGTGTATAAGCCAACAATAAGTAAGCTGGGATATACTTTTTGGGGTCAGGGTGAATACTTGTGTGTTTCTTCTTAGGTTGATCGTGAAGAAGGATTTAGGATGCAGAGGTAATAACTATTTTAAATTTTATTACCGAAACTAAGCATGGTAACTGACAAATTTAGTTAAGAAGTTCCACGAAAGAAAGTTCCTCGAAATTACCGAAACATGTTTCCAGTGTTCCAGTGGAACCACTACTGTATATAAAGCACTGAGGAGCTGCTTTAAGGAATTGCAAATATCGTTCATCTTCCCCTTCTTCCTTTTCTTTTTTTTCTCTCTCTTCTGTTCAGCTTCATTTCTTTGTTGCACGAATTCATATTAAATGTAGTTTTTTACTACAAATATTAAAGAAAAATCACCATGAATATAAGAAGGAAACAAACAAAGACAGAAACACGGAGGAGGAAAGGAAAAAAAGGACAGAAAGAAAGAAGGACGCAAGGAAGTAAAAAAGAGAGAGAAGGAGGTAAAGAACGAAGGAAAGAAAGAAACAAACAAAGAAGGAAGGAAGAAAGAGAAAGAAAGAAAGAAAGAAAGAAAGAAAGAAAGAAAGAAAGAGAGAAAGAGAGAGAAAGAAAGAAAGAGAGAAAGAAAGAAAGAAAGAAAGAGAGACAGAGAGAAAGAAAGAAAGAAACAGAGAAAGAGAGAGAAAGAAAGAGAGAAAGAGAGAGAAAGAAAGAAAGAGAGAAAGAAAGAAAGAAAGAGAGACAGAGAGAAAGAAAGAAAGAAACAGAGAAAGAGAGAGAAAGAAAGAAAGAGAGAGAGAAAGAAAGAAAAAAAGAAAGAAAGAAAGAAAGAGAGAAAGAGAGAGAAAGAAAGAAAGAGAGAGAAAGAGAGAAAGAAAGAAAGAGAGAGAAAGAAAGAAAGAAAGAAAGAAAGAAAGAAAGAAAGAAAGAAAGAAAGAAAGAAAGAAAGAAAGAAAGAAAGAAAGAAAGAAAGAAAGAAAGAAAGAAAGAAAGAGAGAAAGAAAGAGAAAGAAAGAGAGAGAAAGAAAGAAAGAGAGAAAGAAAGGAAGGAGGGAGGGAAGGAAGGAAGGAAGGAAGGAAGGGAGGGAGGGAGGAAGGAAGGAATGAATGAATGAATAAATAAATAAATAAATATAGATGATAGGGTATTTGTGAAGCACAACGCTAAATCCAGTGCTTCGAATAAAATGTATGACCGCATGGAATTGATTTTCCGAGGGTCAGTAGTTGTAACTGCCAAATTTGGAACCAATATATATGAATTGTTTGACGAGAAAAAGGCAAACTTTTTAGGTCAGGGGAAGACAGGTATCGCTGCTGTGACGTCAGGTCCCTCAACTCACATTTTCTTAGCGAAAGCCAGGTGAACGTGTGACGTCACAGCGGGCAAGAGGAAATGGTATGCGGACATCGTAATTTTAATGCTGACTGTTTCAATGACGGAATAGTCACAGATTAAAAATAATTATATTTCGGCTTTATGTTATATATATATATATATATATATATATATATATATATATATATATATATATATATAAATTCTAGTTTATATGAACAGTCATGCTGTAACGCAAATAGAACAGAAATTATAACTATTTTGCCTGAGCTAGAGGAGAGCTATACAGAACAATTAGGTGGACATTTTCCGACATTTGCTGTTTCGCTTTTCTTTAACTAGTTTGTCAATGTTAGGGCGTAATGTACGGCATATTTGTAACCGAAGACTGCATGTTAGATTGTGATTGAGAATATGCTTCGGGATTTTGACTTAGAAAGGTTCATAACAGAAAAGAATTGTTCTCACACATACGTAGAATCAAACATACATAATACCTGTGCAACAAGGGCATACAACCTCAGAAATCTGGTTTGAGGAACATTCTTATAACAATCAACCAAGTCTTCCTTGTGTTTATATTTGTCCTTCAGCAAACCGTCGCACTGTAAATTTATCAATTCAATTTGCTGCGTGCTAGAAACATTGTTAACATCCAATGAATACGGGGCCGCAAGGACCTGAAGCGTAGTTCACAATGTTTGTACATCTTGAAGCCTGGTCTCAAACTAGTGTGAAGCACGGGGAACTGAACACAAACACAAAACCACAACACACAACACTACACAACGTCAACAAAAACACAAAATAAAAACAAAGCTCGCACTAACGCCGTTAAGATCCCTCACACAACAAATAAAAAACCCTCAGATTAGGCTGAAGAGGGTTCACTCTACACAGCCCGAGCATGTTGTAAACATGCCCAAATAACATTTTTCATATTCATTCAGTTTCATGCAAGTAGCGCCGCTGATTATAGGCAGCATAGCAATACACCGCTCTTGCCTGACGTCACACGAATGTACAGGCTGGCTCTTCGTTTAAATACGTCACACGGCCCGAAGTTGTGTTCCCCTGCCCTAAGGCGTCTTCCCCTTATTCAGAGGTTACCCTCATCGCCCGGCCGCTGCGTCCTCCAGCCGCAGCCAAGGCCACGGAGGAGTGCAGGTTGGGGGTGGCGGGGTTCAGCATGCCGACTCCCCCGACCGTAAGGCGACTCCTTTGACCTTTTAGGGACGCTACCTTTCTATCAGGGTAGCTCCTCAATTGGCCCCCCAGGGACCTAACGAGGCTGAGTGCACCCCGTACCAGACCTCCCAGCGGGGGGAAAATCCCATGCCGGTACCGGGGATCGAACCCGGGTCCTCCGCGCCACAGGCAGGCGCGCTACCACTGTGCTACGGAGGCGGTAATAATAATAATAATAATAATAATAATAATAATAATAATAATAATAATAATAATAATAATAATAATAATAATAATAATAATAATAATAATAATAATAATAATAATAATAATAATAATAATAATAATAATAATAATAATAATAATAATAATAATAATAATAATAATAATAATAATAATAATAATAATAATAATAATAATAATAATAATAATAATAATAATCATCATCATCATAACAATAATAATGGCTATAATTACAATAAATAGGTCAACAGTGCTAGCAACGTATCAGTCCATCGAAGTGATATACTTGTTGCTAGTGGATGAGGTCATAAATGTTTACACATGTACATGGTAATTCAGAAGAAAAAGTAAAAGTCACCAGTCACCAGTGAATGTCGAGTGAAAAGAATAGCGCGGTTAAACACCATTATGGGTATTGGTCCCTTGGTTGGGAAAAGGGTGCGACGTGTAAGTGAGGTGTTAAATGACAGGTAGTAGATAGCACTCTGGATAGGTGTGGGAAAAAAGAAACTAGTATACCTGTGGTGAACCTTCCAAAGAAAGAGAGAAAACGAAGTTGTATGACAATTACCAGGCAGGATATTTATGGACAGTTTAACGTAATGGCTAAAGGTTAATTTACTATAATCACACCTGTATCCTATACTTAAGTAGTGTACAATTTATCATAATCTTTAAGGGTCTCTTAGATAACCACACTTGTTTATAATGTTTAAGCTGGTAATCATTCAATACTAACTTGAGAAATGTACTGCGAAGCTAGTAATATAAAGAAAGCGCCTCCAGACAGAAACCAATACAAAGTGAAATATCTCGCCACAGAGATCTTAGTCAAGAAGAGATAAACGCTGTACCTTTTGGACAGGTTTAATATTTTCATGGCGGAGCATTTATAGCAGAAATAGGTATAGCCCAAGTTTGAAGAAGCTAGAAATTGAGACTTGACAGATAACAATTCGATGTGAAGAGCAGCAAAGGTAGCAGCGAAGGTAGCAGCATGCTGAGTGCGGGGAACTTCGTGAAAGTATAAAGTGATTTCATAAGGAACACATGAAAACAGCGCAATAATTGTGCGCGTAGATACGTCTTGTCATCTAGAGCAATAGCGAACAATGCATCCTCCTACAACAGTTCCTTTGTATGTAACTGCCTTGGAATACTAATTACAATTATTGGATGTTTGTGTCAATTCCCGTCCTTCTGAGACCCTACCGCACCAAGAACCTTACGTCACTTCATCCCATCACTCAGTCGGTAAAACTAGCTCGGAAATAGGATCACCATTTTCCTACAACCAACCACAAGTACATCGAAGTCATTCTCCTGCGGTGCCATACATACAGCTAGCTGGAGCCCACAGTATTATAGTAATCGGTGGCAGTGTCAAGGGGTCAGCCTCATAGTGCAGCTTTATGCAAATGATATATACGTTTCATTTTTTAATTTGACATTAAGTTATTTCAGCACCTATGACAATTTTTACTTCAACTTTCCTGTGTTCTATTGTAACAATCTCGAGCCATTTCGTCATAGTAACATTACACTTTTTATTGCGTAAATATTAACAATTTTGATAATAGACTGGCAATACGTCACAATTATTCACGCTTTGGCATTATCGGCTGCATATATTATTGTCTTATCACTGGAATCAAGTGCGTTTTTAAACATTTTTATATGCTCAGCTGCAAAAAGCTGCGAAATGATTTTCAAACCACATCTGGTGCTGGATATCCAATAAGCAAGACGCTGTACTCCTATGCGGTCACGAGCACTTTGGTATCTGCGGCACTAAAACGTTTGCAGATGCATTTTTTATGAGAAAACTAGAATTTATATTTGTGAGACAATGTTGCTTTTCGTGGCATTATCCTTGCTTTTCTACTAATTTTATTTTCCATGAAAGTGGAAATACCTTTACTTTGCTCTTGCTCCACTCGCTTGCGCGACAGTAGGTGATAACTTTATCCACGTTGAGTTTTCCCATGCCTTGTGGGGCTTCTCGTGTGCTACATGTATTCCGAAACAATAATATGGTCCCGAAGTATCCTGTTGGTATAGTTTCATCCTCATCGACAGTGTTGTAGTTGCAGCGTGTGATTAGATGCCCCTATCGTTAAGAAAACGGTCAAACGTCTCCACTTTGACGTGGTATTACTACTTCCTCCCACTCCACTATGCTAAGCGGAATGCTGTTCTCAGATGGTTTCTGCTCCGGCTGCTCTGCATGGATCTTAATTTCTGGGTATGCATGAGTGTTTACACGTAAAAGCCAAAACTCTGGTTGAAACACTTATTCTCAATCAAAGTAAATGTTTGAGATTTTCCGATCGCTATTAGAACTGTTACGTCGTTACTGTGTCTTTACTAAGACCGAAGATTGTTTACTGTAAATTGTAATGTTCCCTCACACTCAAGGGTCCGGAAGGTAAGTCCTATGACTGACCCGCTTGCTCGCGGTCCGGAAGGCAAGTCTGTTTGGCTGACCTGATCACTCGGGGATCTGGACGACAAGTGTTTGCTCTGCGTGCTCATGGTAAGAAGTCACCTCCCAATTTCTCCTCAATTACCCCTTAAATTTCCACGCGAAGCTCAGCGTCATGACGCTATCAATGCCTTTCACCTCTTAATTACCTCTACACTGGCAACGGGGTTTCGCTGAAGCCTACGTGACCATCCCTTGTTTTCCTAGTTCGGCACACCTGTGCTAAGCGATTTCCAGGAAAACTGGTCTTACAGGGTTTCAGCCCGATTACCTGGTGCTTGTCACTAATGACTTGTCTGTAACATTGAGTGTCCTTTCTGACAATTTTAACCGTGAACAATCTTCCCAGGTCTCTACCTTTTATACATGCGACGGTTTTAATATTTCCCGATGTGAAGCAGTATTATTTCCATAATTATGACGTTCACAATTTCGGCTTCAACTTCCTCCTGGATCCGGTGTACAAACACGTTTTCGGTCGTACATTTCACTGTCTCAGTGAAAACTTGATTGCCATGAACAATGTCTGTCAGTTACGGTCAGGTAAGCTTCAGATGTCTTCTTTTTTTTTCAGTTTCGTTTCCGACGATGCACCAAAAATCAGTAGGTCGAAATCTGGACGTATTTAATGGCAGGAATTCCGGTTGTATTGTGGAGTAATTTATGCTTAAACTTGCGAGTGATTGAAGTTACTTTAGCCGTAGCGATTTCTCATTCCCCCCATCCTATGCTTGAAATTACACGCTTCCAGTACCAGTATCATTGCCCAAATTGATGCCCACCTGAACTGAGAGATGCCCAAAACGAAGCAAACTGCATAGGTTTATTTGCACGAAACACTCCATCAGTATTCTCTATCCATCTGTCCTTCGGTAGCCGGTGAGTGTGTGCGCGACGTAAGAGAAACTCCTTATGAAACTTTTATATCTGCGCAAATCCAGGAAGCTATGCAACTCCATTGTATCTTTATGATGAAGTCATTTATTTTTCCACGCTTGCCTTTTTCTTCTTATAGCAAACCTATTCACCCAAGGAGTTGATTTTCGTGCAGAAATTCCTTCTGTTCATTTGATGATTGCCCTCCGCACTCTCTGCGACATCACCTTGAGGGGTTTTAGACTGTCTTCAGAAATCTTGCTTATTACGACGACTAAAAGATACAGCAGAAAAATTTCGTGACTTACTCATAAGTAGGACTCGGATTTTTAGGTGCTAAAATCTTGGAAATTATTTATTTTTATGTGCTAAAAATGTCAAAGATATGTGCCAAAAAGTAAAGAAAAAGTGTTAATTTCTTATTGGAATAGCAGAGAAAACAAAGTTTTGCAGAGTCATTTCTTAACACAGTGTCTTAAGTTTCGCAGTATATTGCTGCGCATGGTAAGTTGCACTACTTTACAACCTAGTCATGTTTGATCCATTGTGAACTGAAAATTGTCGATATGTAATTTCCCAACACAACACAGCTAGAACGTTGTATGAACTTTATGGATTCACAAATGACTATTTATTATATAGTTTAACAAGTATAAGTGTGTATACTAGCCGGGCTGTGAAGCGATAACAGTGCCTAATCAACCAAAAAGGCAGTGGAGGGATTGTCCATTTTCTTGCAGGCTCATGTAGCTATTTATATCTTCTTCTAGCTGAAAGGATACTATAACTATAATAAATAACGAATTGTGACATCTGACCTGTGTAATTGAACATTAAAGAAGTGGATGGTAACTTGTTAAAAATAATTCTGCCGCTACTTTCATGTGATTTATGTGTACATTATTTTTAAAACATTTTCCTTTATGCAATTTCTGTGTAGTTTATGTAAATATGTGAAAATATTTATTTACATAAAGAATTAGAAAATATGTATTTTAATATGCAATAAAACTTAAAAATTTCGTTCGGTGTAAATATCCAGAACTCTAAACTCAGTTTCAAGTTAATATTAAGAAGCAAACAAAGGATTTATTTACCTAAAAATTAGAGTCCTACTCATAAGTCTAGGGAAGATAAATGAGTTGTGCATTGACCGACGTTAACTTCCAGAGCCGCAGGTCTGTTGGCAATACAAGCTTTACCCTTTCTCGGGAGGCTACCGTTGTTTACCAGTACCCAGACTTAACATCTGTACATGGTGTCTTCTAGCCAGAGTAAGGAGCAACAATCCATACGAATGACAGTGTTCAAGTTTCTTAACCCACGATAAAGCATTACTATCCGTGCTTCTTCCCCATTAGAACTACAGGCAAGCACAGTCCTCTGGATGTTCTGCATCTCCATTTGCTTTAATATTGGGCCGTTTCTAGCCGGCTGTAAGTTAAGATAGGGCTCTTTGGTTTCAGTGCACTGTTCCTTGCACTATTAAACGTTGTCTCCTCGACTGAAGATCACCTCGTACTTCCTCATTACGTAGTGAACCCTCTGATCCTCGGATGTGATCACATATTTGGCTGCTGTCACAAGAATATATAATTTCTCCTTGAGTGGCGAACATTTAAAGTGCCACTGATTTGGGGCTCCGTCGCAAGGCCGGGCCCACAATGCAGTTTCACACTTCCTTGGTCTATCTCCCACCGATTCAAAGGGGCGCTGTCTCATGGGAGGGCAGTAGTGTCTTAGTGTTGAGAACTGAAGGCATGAGTGTTTGCCCATCCAACAACAGCTTTTAGAATACAGGCCTTTGAATCGTGCCGTCACCAATTAATCAAGACCATTTTGCAGATTCAGACACGTACTCCTTTATTTCGTTGTAGTAGCAGAAACTCCATGGCGAAATCAATAACTGACTCGTGTCCCCTAACCACATCCACTCCAGCAACACAGTTTTACATAGTTTCGTGACAAACTGTATAATTTGGTGGACGCCCTGAATTAGTCAACCCTAATAAGGCGGACTCCTCAACAATAATTGTCGCACGATTTCAGCAGCAGTTGGCATTTTATGGTAAGCTGTAAGTATGTGGTTCAAAGATGTTGGAAAATTGTATGCCTTTACTTCCTTGATTGCAGATACTCTGTCAAACAATCTCCTATAGCAGCTACAGTGAGCTCAGTGGACACTAGAATGCATGTACTACTTCCGTTGTACACAGCTTGTGGGCGAGGAGGGTGTAGTCTGTCCTTCTGCTTTGGCCTTACAAAATATATAAAGTAGGTGGTAATAAGAGCATCAAAATGCTCTTCGACGCTGCCATGAAACGCGAATTATATTCCACTTAGAGTGCTGTTTTACCTCGTCCTCAACATACACCACTCGTTGATCTACAGAGACATCCCTATTAATAAGTTCTGTTCACGACGCTTCTGAGAGCCTTCCTTCCGGGTGCTATGACGGTGACAGAGAATCTGGCTTAATCCATCTTGAACGCGGATATAGAAACCCCGTGTATGATCTTTCATTCGTCTAGTGCCGCCTCATCTCGCTGTCGAGCACCCTGTCACTACTAAGTGCTTGCGTAATTGGGATACAAGGGCTACCCGAAGATTGATCAAAACGTTATCTACTAGTATCCCCTGGCTGCTGCATTCTTGATTTAAATTGTCTCCTTTATGCGTCAGGAAGCACGTAATTCCCAATGAGGGTCTTCCAGATCTCTTTAGATTTGCTAATGGTTGGATAATATTCATTATCTCAACTGCCCTTAAAACCAGCCAGATCCAGCTGCGAGACTTCTTTCTCGGGTAACCACTTATTGTGAGCCGTGACGGTGGAGAACTCTCGACGAAGACTGTAAAATTTGATGTCCCATCATATCTCGATACAATAGTGTTTTGCAAACTAGTGCTTCTCTCCTCAGAATCTAAGTAATGATAGCTTCCGCTCCTTAGCGAGGGTATTCAACCCCTTTTGCTATTGGTGCTTCATGAATCTCCACTTTTTTGACACAACAAACAAGTCGTCTAGATATTTTTTTCATGCCAGCAAATAACCTTTTTGTTCTTTTCGGTGATCTTTTCTTGCATAATGAGTATATTTTTGCACAGTTTCAAAATCTTACTCTAGATTCGTTTCCTGTTCATATTTCTAGCTTACTAATTTTGCACCTTATCATCACGTTTAACTCTCTTGTTTTGTGAATCTGACTTTGTTTCATGTTTCCATTCCTTGTGCATCTGCTTCAACTCATTATCTTACTAGGAAGCCTACCAAACGTTTCTCTCATATTTCTAGTTTGCTAATTTTGCACCTCATCATCACATTCATCTCTCTTATTTTGTAAATCTGACTTTGCCTCATGCTTCCATTCCTTGTACATATGCTTCAATATGGTCTTACTCAGAAGCCTAGCAAGCATTTATTCTACATTAATCCACTTCTAAACTCCGAATGTGTGTCGACCACATAAATTTATTAATTATGGGAGTTATTTCATTTCTTTTCACTCAAAAGTTCTCCGCTAGGCTGTGCTTTCTTATAATTATTACCGACAGCTACCGCTGGAAGCGCTGCGGTAGAGATGACAGCAGGACCGATGCCAGTCCTGGCTTCGGGAGTGAGTGTTTGAGCTCTGCACAGAGTGGACATCTAGTTCGGGGCGAGTTGTATGTTTGGGTCTGGTTTTGAGTATCCTCGCTGAATCTGAGTGTAAGTTACCTGGGCTTCACCTTTTTATGTTGGGATTTTGGGGACAGCTTCTATGGGAACCATAATTTATTATCTTTATGGATCAGGCGGGTTTCAAGTATGTCAAAATTCTGTATTTAATTGCTAGTTTAAAGTGTGCCAAAATTCTATATTCATTGCTGTTTTCAAGTGTACGAAAATTCTGTAATTCTTTGCTCTTTCTGATTAAGAATGGAGGACGTTTCGCTTAGTTAGCCATGTGGCAATTTCATATTAACATGGGATTATGTTTATAAAGATTATTCAATGTTAGTTATTAAAGAGTTTATTACTTGTGGTAGGCCAAAGACATTTCACTGTTGTTCACATTAGCTCCTTAAACACTACTACAGAAAATGTACTGTATAATGCTTGGAGGGCGCTCCTTTCATAGAATTGGGGCTGCCGGTACCCTGGGGTAGGATCCGCACTTCGTTTCCCTTCCTCTTAATTATATGAATTAATTACATCACCACGGTGCAAATGTAACAAACAACAACAGATTACCTTAGCCTTTGTACCTCGGTTGTATATTGGGATAAACAATATTTCAACTCTCATTTCTCTAGTCCTACTGTGCCCATACTCTAATGACCAAATCTCCGGTGTCTTTTCTATCGCTGTCCTAATTTGTATACTATCTATTTCTATCCCTCGCCTAATTGGTATGCTATCTCTTCTCTTGGATGAGCTTGTATTATTCCTTACTTTTCATGAAGCTCAGGACATTCGTATTGTTAATTCTATAGGGCTGACCAAACCTTTCATCCTTTGTAGCCCAACCCTAAACCAACAGTAAAGGCAGAATGTCGTGGTGCCTATTTTGCATAAACCTTTGAGCGCGTAAATCATGTCATCTAAAGCAGATAACAATAAATTTCCGAACATCATTAGGCGTGTTTCACTGTCAGCATTTGTGTCAAATATGTAGGAGCACGTGAAATGACCTTTCTCAAACCACACTAAACCATTACACAAGCAGCTCCTTGTTCTTTGTTGTTGGTAAGCTAATGTAGATTACTGTCTGACCAGTAACGTAAATTTCTTTTGTTAACTTCAACATTAATATACAAAATTGCTTCACCTAAAAACAAAATTATTTATAAAAACGTTCTTTTTTTCCAGTTTGCTTAAAAATCAAGAAACCAGTGACACATTTCCATACGACGATCCGGGCATGTGGTGAGATATCTGCAGCTTATATAGGTGAAATCTGTGCTTTTTCAAGTAAAACTGGATTGTTCTTTGAGGAATACTTAGTTCCATGCTTGTTTGGCGAGCTAATTACATCAAGCTACTCGATACTTTAGCCCAGACCATTTCCTCAATATGTGCTATTGTACCTAAAGGTCCGAATCAGAGAGCATCTATAACACTTTGCTACGTTGCTTCCTAGAATATAAGATGCCTATATATTTATTTTAGTGTTAAATTAATAGTCCTCTTCTTCTTGTCCTTGCTTTCTCTTGTTCTTGCCTCGGCTGTTTTGAGACTGCTTAATGGGTCGTGGGAAAAATGAGTAGTTATCGGAGAGTGGATCGATAAAACTAGTCGGTAAAATTAATAAATGAAATTAAGGGGAAAACAATTGCTCGTTTATTGAAAATTTTAGCAGCTAAAACTTCAACATCCTGTATATAGACCGACTTTAAATAAATATGCAAAATGATCCGGTAGCCTGAGCCTCACTTCACCGTTACCCAGAGCGTATATAGTCGGCTAAACATAAGATTATATGGCCTAAATGTATCTTGGATAGAATTTAGCCCAACGCCGAAAAAGAATCTAAATAAATCTTGCCATTCAAATTTTGCCTAATGCCGAAATTTATTTTGTAGCGTACAATTATTTTCCTTCCTGTTCATACCTTGCCTTGTAGTACTGAAACTTTCACTCTATTACTTGAAGATACCTTTACGTCATGTTCTCTGTAGGGCTGTAGCCAGACTGCCCTGCTAAAACTATTTCAAACCTCCCTACTCTAGCTTGCCAAAATATTAAATTTTTATTGGTTGCCTAAAGCGCGGTAATTTTAAATTTAGTTGTTTCGGGATTTGTCATTAGGTAGGTGTGCGAAACTACTGGCCCCCTTCTTGTCATATAACTGTCCATCTAACTGACGCTCTGCCAATGATTTGCAGTGTTTTATGACTTTTGCAGAAGAATGGGTCTACAAAGAAGGTGCTATATAGCTCTATTACTCCCGGGGTCAGTATGTCGCTCCCTGGTCTGCCGTTCTTGCATTCTGGTGGAATGAGGAATTCTTGTACTATATGAAACTTATTCTGATTATATGGAAATACATAGTTAAATTGCAAATATCTTATTACGCACGGGATACCGTCTGAACTTCCTGCAGTGTTTAACATTTCAAACAGTCTCTCAAGCCTGCTCTACAACACTGGCTGGGTGCCTATGGTTAAATGAGCTTAAGTATCTCTGTATAAGTGTCCTTATCTTCCAGAGAGAATAATAAGCTCTACACGCTTTTCATTCGTCAAAATTGTTATTCTACAATATCCAAAATTAAGAAAAAGTCAAGTCTGTATGACGTTGGACTTTTGGCTCACCTTGTAGGTAGTTTCCACTCTCTCAAAGGAAATATCTAATATAGAAATGCTGACTGTGACTATAATGTTCAAAGGGAACATACCAACTTGGTTATCATTATGGAGTTATAAGGACAACAGTTTATGCCGGTTAACCTGTTTTAAAAATTGGATCTATGTTATTAGTGTTTTTGAGCTGTTAGAAGAAACAATAGAGGTGAGTACTGCTTTATGCATCAAGCAGTTTTATAAATCGATATACGTTATAACAAGAAATTACATGAAGAATAAATGGTCACACAAATACAGCCAACATTTACTGGAGACCGGTTATCAGGTGATTTCTAAGAGTGGGAAAAATTATGGAATGCAGAAGAAAGGAAGACAGGATAGATTTGGGTCAAACTTCAGCATTTCTGGATCGTCATAACTGAAATTTGGTTTAGCCAAGGACATGCACTGTTTAAATTCTCTAGGGTCAAAACGCACCCAAATTGAACTACCCACTAGATCCGTGGGAACCACGATTTGTAGAGAATATCTGCATTGTTGCAAGCTATGATGCAGATAAATATTCGCTATCCCGGGAATGCTTCCACACAATATTTAAGCAAAGTAAAGAAAATCAAATATGAAGGCTAGTCACTGAAATATAGGTAGGTGACTTGAAACTATAACTATGCCAATAATTCAGCAAAATATATGAACGGATATACTGGAGCAAAAATTTCAGCACAGAGGTCATAAGAGTCTTTTAAGGTACCGCGGAAAGTATGCAATACCTTAGTAATATCCAGTGAAGAATTAAAAGGCATAGGAGTAACGGAGATGATAGATCGCATATGTCAGGTCAGGCATGTAGAAGAAGCAGAACAAGCAATCTGTACCTTATGGACAGGTTTAATCTCTTCATGGCGGAGCATTTAAAGCAGAAATAGGTATAGCCCAAGTCTGAAGAAGCTAGAAATTGAGACTTGACATAACAATTCGATATGAAGGGTGACAGGTAGCGAAGGTAGCCGCATGACATGCTCAGTGCGGGGAACTTCTTGAAAGTATAAAGTGATTTCATCAGGAACACATGAAAGCTGCCAGCGCAATTATGCGTGTAGATGCTCCTTATCATTTAAAGCAATAGCGAACAACGCACCCTCCTACAACAGTTCCTTACTATGTAAGGATCCCCTAGGATCCTACCGCACCGAGAACCTTACGTTACTTCATCCCATCACTCAGTCGGTAAAACTAGCCCGGAAATAGGATCACCATTTTCCTACAACTAACCACAACTATATCGAGGTCATTCTCCAGCATCAGCAGCTTCAACAGTAACAATGCAAGATTTATTACTTAAGGTTGAAGACCTGGAAAGAGAGCTGAATGAAAACGGGCAACAGCGCAGCAGGAACAGAGATTTTCATCCCTGATCTCGGTCACAGAATCCGAACAGCTCAGAATTAAATAAAAATTGTAGATATTATTACTATTATATCAGGTTTGGTTCCAAAAGCAAGCAAGAAATGAGCGCTCCTCCTTGCCAGTGGAAAGAACAGAGAAATGACACGCGACAATGGGTGACTCAGACCAAACGCTGTTACGCGCATTTCTAGAACCTTTAAACGTGCAGGGCTTTGTTTATGGCGCAAACCGAGAAACTTCCATTTCCAACAATCACCAGTAGTTCGTAGAATATAAAAGTAGTTTGCCGTTGTAGTTAATAGTCAATGGGAGTAAAGTTCGGTTGCTTGTAAGATATTTGTTGCCGTATCATTGTCGAGGACAGTTATGAGTTGCAAGGTCACGAATTGTGCATTGTTTTAGAACTTTAAAAGAGTGTGACATTAAAATTAACCGGACTTGTCATTAATCACAATGGTATCAGAAGTGGAACGTAAAAACCACGATAGAGGCAATGCTGGAAAAAATATTGGTCAGAATGCAACAGATGGAGGCAGAAATGGAAGCACGTTGAAAAACGTAAACTCCGGAATAGAGAAGATGGAAAACGAAGTAACAAAAATGTAAACTCCGTGATAGAAGGAATGAACACATAAATGAATTCCGGAATGGAGAAGATGGAGGCGGAGCTATCAGTCAAGATTGATGAGGAACTGTTTGAGCTGAAAAAGATGTGGAAAAACTCGGCAGGGAGATGAAGAACTTTGGCCAGCGCGTTAACGTTGGGGAACGGCTTAGCGTCCTGGAAAACAGACCGCAACAGCGCCAACGAACTGAACATCCGTATAGAACAGTTGCTTGGCGAAAAACTTAGATACTCGAAGGACGAGGAACCAAGACGCAACTTGGCATCCACGCCCATGAAGTCATTCAAGTACGACGGAACGTCAACCTTTGAAGTCTTCCACGACAATTTGCCGCGGTTACCACCTACAACCGATGGTCTATAGAAGAGCTCGCACGGCTGACAGCTACACTCTAGGTTTGGGAGGCAGAAGTATTGAACACGATTCAGACGCTGGTAGCGTCTAGGGACATCTGGGAGGCTCTAGAAAACAGGTTCGGAAACCACAGTTTGGCTGCTCGTATCGCAGTCAGCTCAAGTCGAGGCAGCAGTGGAAGGGGCAGACGTTGCTGGAATTCCCTCTTCCCATGAACCTCCAGGAGTTCGCGTTGGCCATTGAGCAGCTGCTGAGCAAGGCTCTGGTGAATCTCCCGGCCGGATACATGTTCCAAGAAGCCACCTACACTTTCGTTGCCAGCGTGCGCGACGTGATGCCAAGATACAGCACGGCCTGATGCTTGGTGATCACAAAACCATCCACGATGCTCCAACGGTCGCGCTGAGGATGAAGGTGACCAACTTCGAAAACCAGGAGCATCTGATATGGCGGGGACAGAGGAGTAGTCCAAGGACGCTGACGGGAACTTCAAATGGTGTGTGCTGGGGAGAAGTAAGGTGGTTGTAACGGCGCGCCTAGAGAACCAGCGTACAAAGAATCTGGCGCTGAAGCGGAAGATTCCTTTGAGCGGATTGTGCGTTTTTTTAATTAACGTCCTCCAACATTGTGTCATATCGGACGAATGAAATGAAACGGGTGAAATGAGGCTCAAATGAGCCCGAGGTCCATGGAGCTTTAAGTTACCCGACATTCGTCTTCTCAAGGTGGGGAAAACCTCGGAAAGTACCTTACCCGGATAACTTACCCTAAGCGAGATTCGAACTCGCGACCTCTTGAACGTGAGGCAGACACGTTAACCATCACGCGTGCCAGTACATGGGTGCCTTGCTGGAAGGAAGTGGCTGTGGGGCTGCTGAATCCACCAGACAACGATCGGGACATGCAAACTGGAACGGAGCTGGAGAAGTGCGAGCTGATTGTGAGTGTGACATTAAGCGACGGAGCTGTCGGGCTAGCACAGTCGCAAAACCTGGGGCCCCGTTTGAAAGATTTGTTGAAGAGGCCGGCCGACCATCTGACCGGAGAGCAATTCGAGAGGGTCCGACATCTACTTGTACGTTACCTATCTGTCTTTATCCAAGGGAACGGTGTTTACGGCCGCACAAAACGAGCGCTCCAGTACATCAATACCGGAGACGTGACGCCCGACTTAACCTGCAACCACTAAGATATGTTCCTCTGGCGGAGCAAACAGAGGTACGGGACATGCTACAGAACATGAGATCTTGTAGGCTCAGCGCAGTGGCCGACAGCCCTTGGTGCTTCCCAGTACTCTTGGTGAAGATGAGCCACAAACTTTGTTTTTGCGCGGACTAGTGGAAGGAGCAATCTGTCACCCGAAAGAACTGCCTTTTCTTACTGGAAATGGATGACACTCTATACACTCTTGCTGGTACCCAGTGGTCCTGGGCCTTGAGCATAAAACTGCGGTACTGGCAGCTGACTTTAAAACCTATAAATAAATAGAGACGGCATAAGGGGAGCGGCAAGAACTTTGGCTGTTCACGGTTGAATGTTCTTTGGCGTTTGCAACGCGCGAGTACCTAATGTAATCGGTGATGAGGGGCCTGACTTACGACTACCTACTATACATGGATGACATCGTGATTAGCAGAAACTTCAAGTTCATCTGGGGAAGCTGAGAAAACTATTACGGAGGTTACAGGCAGGCTATCTGAAGTTGAGGGCGAAGATGTGTCTGCTCTTCAGCAAGGGGGTTCATTGCCATGGCTGGATAGTTCCCTGTGTCCGACAGCAGCACAAATTCTCTGCCGGTGGCCATGGAACACTTCACCAAGTGGTCGGAGCTGTAGGTGATGCCTAACCAGGAGGCTACGACGATCGTGGACTGCCTCATGGAAGAACTGTTCTGGCGCTTAGGGGTGCCACTCGGACAGTATGGGGTCGGGACGGAAACTTCGAGTCAAACCTGATGAGAAAACGCTAGATCGACTCGGAGTATACAAGACGCGCACGGCGCCTCTCCACCCACAGCCGGACTTCATGATCGAACGGAACATTAAGACTAAGAAGGTACACATGAGGAAGGTCGTGGTCAACCACCAGAGGGACTGGGATATCAGGGTGCCAATTGTTTGCAACATCGTTCATTTACCCGTGACACCACCGGGATGATGCCAGCTAGTTTGGTCTTCGGCAAAGTTGCGTCTTCCGTGCGACCGAAGTTTGGGAGTCTCCCTGGGTCAGGACAGTCAAAAGTGGAGGAGCTCTCAAACCGTCTTCACTATGCACACAAGACGGTCCATCAGCACGTTGAGGTAGTGACCGATCGGATGAAGGGCCACTACGACCGGTAAGTCAGCAACCTAGGATAGGGTGATTTCGTGTGGCTGTATCGTCCTACCCGGACCAATTTACGTTGCCTCAAGCGGCAACAACAATGGCAGGCATCGCACCGCTTGGTAAAGAGAATCAACTACGTAGTTTACCGCATACAGAGACTGCCTCGAGAAAAGATGATGGTCGTAGGCTGTAGTGCTACGATGGTCTGGCGCACTTCAACGTCAGCCCTGGTGTGACTGCGGTCGCGCCTAGGGAGAGAGAGAGGGAGGGAGAGAGAGAGTTAGTCACCGCACATCACTGCTTTGTACTAGGGGCTACGCAACACTCGACAAGGGGCGACTCAGAACAAACGCCGTTGCACTCATTTCTAGAAGCTAAGGGCTTTGTCTACGGTGCAATCCAAGAAACGTCGATTTCCACAAAAGTCACCTGTAATTCAGAGACTATGTAAGCAAACTGGCGTGTGCAGTTCGTTAATACACACATGTGGGTAAACTTCAACTGTTTGTGAAAAGTGTGTGTTACCGTAGCAGCGTCAAGGTTACGACACAACAGAACAGCTGTGGGTTTTAGGGTCACGAATTTTGAATTTTGATTCAGTTTTAGAGGAAATAAAGTGACATTAAAATTAATCGGACTTGTATTTTGTCAATATGCGCTTTTCTCCTGATTTGGAGCCACAACCAATTGGTTTGTGATTGGTCCATCTTTCGCAGGCTAGATCACGACCCTACATAACCGCACATATTAAGTGTCGCTTAATAGGTTCCCTTCCTTAGTAACATGCAATTTATTCGGACATGATACAGTGTCTCTCCCGTTTACACGCTATTTTCCGCCTTTTACTCCGTCGCCTATATCTTGGATACACCATATAATTGACAGTAGGCCTTTCCGTTTGCAGCTCGGAACAATAGTAAAGCGCTGTCTCCCGAATCGTAAACTTGTGTAGTTCTCGAAAACAGCAAGCTCCGCAGCACAAAATTTTGATTGACCAGAGGCACTTTATGTAGATATAAAATATTACAACATAAACATAATGTTTATGCTAATATAATACGCTTTGTTGTTTTATATTTCATGATTAATGCACACACACATCACACACACACACACACACACACACACACACACACACACACACACACACACACACACACACACACACAATGATCAAACATTACACGAATTGAATTTTTCCGAGCGCAATGGCTTCATAAGGTTGCTGTGCAATTAAAATTAAAATTTTGATACAGTCGTTAACGGACCTATATTTCCTGGTATAATTAACGCCATTTGTGCTTAATAATTCACTACATTGTTATTTAAAAAATGTATGTTACAGTGTAATGTGCCAGAAATGTACAGTTCAACTAAATGCACGTGAATGTAAACGGTTAGGATAAGTTGGGGTTGATTTGCCCATCAAAATGGAGCAAAGTAACCTCAATATCCATTATAAATATGTTAATAATACAGCGATATGGATGATTCATATACTTATTAAAATATAATCCTGAAGCATTTATTTTTTATGTGTGCAACTAAAGCATGCCACGAAAGTATACAAGAAAACCTGGCAGTCGGCGATATGTAGACTTTACTTCTAAGAAGCTGAATGTATATTTGGTAACTGTTTAAAGTGGAATGCCAACTAGGTCTGAAGAAAAACAGACTTGGTATAGAAGTGAAACGATCTACAAATAAGCTACCAGCAGTGGTGGCTAAAATAAGGATGTACTGGTAGTACCGGCAATACTTCCTCGAAATAGTTTGTTTTATAATGGACGACAACCACGGCCACAAAATAATTTCAACGTGGGGTATAATTCTATAAAAATGTTAGGTAGAAGAGAAATGTTGGTTCACTCATGAGACAACGGTAGGAAGAACCTTGAAGGTGGTCTGTTGTCTAATTTTTGTTTATTTTCTGTTATTTTGTCCATACCACGAAAATGAATATTCCATCTTGTTTGGGATGGTGTAGGTGATCTACTTTGCATATTTCATCTAGTATGTGTGTTCTCTGTGGAGAGTCAAAAAATGTACATATTCCAGGTTAATGTGAAAATAAGTGCTTGCGAGTTTAACTATTTATTGAGAATACAATGGCCATTACAAGGTTCATTTGATGAGCGTAACAAAGTATAAAATTTGCATATGAATATTTTTCACGAACAATTTTCTGTACGCCACTGATACTGCCGCTCATGAATGATGCACCGTCGTAACGTTGTGTTATTAATTTCTTTGTATTTTAATTTAGTGTGGTTTTTAATTCCTTAACAATGCTTTGAGAAAGTGTACGTGCATCATGTCCTTCTGGCACAATAAATGTCCAAAATCCTTCCCTAGGCTTGCCTTCAGTACCGCAATATCATTACCAGGTGTATTTACATTACCCATCTTTTTCTATAGTGGCAACGCAACCATTCTTTGTTTATTTATTGAATGACTTCATCATGATGTACCTTTAGCATGCATTCTAAAATGTCATCATGTATGGTTGTAGATGTTCCTTCAAATTTAGTGGAAGATGACAAGTGTAACTGTAATTTCCTATCCAGCTCAGTACTGTACCGCATTAATTCTCGGAATACGCCATTATTATTCGAGTCCTCTCACATCGTTTCCGCGTGATTCTAATTCTAATTTTCCATAGAATCGCATGCAATTTATTATTAAATTTAGCACATAGCTTTTTATAATTGCTGGTTAGGCTTTAAGATGGCTTATTGATACTAGGAGATAAGTTTAGCTCGGATGTCGATGTTGCCTAGTACAGCTAAGTTCTCACTTTGTTTATATGCTGCTTGAATTTTGCGTGGATCTTAATTTTTTCCGAAACGTAAACTAAATCCTCCACACTTTGGTTTGACCAATTGCTATCGCCACTAAATAGAATGCATGGAAAACATAATAAAGCGTTTTGACCTCACATCGACACATCCATTTTTTCCCTTTTTTTGTGCAAATGTCACTATTGAATTTTCTAACGCGGTCAACCTTTGCACTTTGTTTGTGTGCAGATAGAGTGTAGGTCTTTCCATGCGTTTTACTTTCACCTTATCTTCTAAAGATAGTAATGCACAAAATAGGTGACTTAGTAAAGAACTTACTTTATTCATCTTACTTAAACAAAACAAACTGCACTTCGCACACATAACCACTCATGCCCTCGGCAGTGTTTACTCTTCCTACATCGTGGCACACCTTTCTTTCAAATCTGTTGGATTACTGGTAGTGCAGGCGGCATTATAAAAAACAATGATTTATATAATTTTAGGTATAAACAATGGAAAATAAATTACCAATATAATAAAACACGATTTTATACTTTTATGCTGCAGTAGTGATTGATGACTTATTTCTTATTCTCAATATAGCACAATATGCCTTAAGTGTGTGGTAAAGTTCGCACATATAATATATGCACATGCTACCAACGACAGCCGTGACAGGTACTCAAGGTAACTAGAGAAAGAAGGTAGGCCACTCCAGCACAATTGCTGCCATTGGTTGCAAGCAACATACGTCACATGGAGGTCTGAGAGCGCGCGCAGTTCAGACGGCAATAGAAAGTGAGCGCTTTAAACCCGTTTCGACATATACCATTTAAAGCATTGACTGACAGTTCCAGTGCGTAAACACTTAAGGGAAGGCACAACTGAAATTGCTATTTTCTAAACTATCTATCCAATCTGTCTGAAGTTTGAACCATATATTTGTCTTGTAATGGTAAAACAGTTTTATGAATTTAAAAGCAAAATCTTCAGTAGTTTTTTATTTATAAATTTTCAAAAATGCAAAATTATGGGTATAGGCAAAAGGCAGTACACGATGGAATTTTTTAAAAACAAGAAAATTAAAAAAAATTTATTGCTTCTGAAGCATGAAAATACAAATTTGACATATAGTTTCTTTCTGACATTTTTAGTGTATGATAAAAAAGTTTTTGAATTTTTATGACTGTAATTTTTTTTATTTTAGGATGAATTGTCATATTAAAAAAAATTGTAAATCAAAAACTTTTTATGATACAGAAAAATTATATGACAGTTTTGTTTACTTAGGTTTTTAAAATAAGCATGCAAATTTTTAAACTGATTGGATGAAAATTGCATCGTGGCATGCATTTTCAATATGCAGAAATGCTAAAAAATTTAAATGCTTGAAATTTAAGTTTTAAAATTATAATCATATTTTGGTTATGTTTCATACCTTGAAACTGGTTAAAATCCCCCAGGCTCATATGTTGGACCTTCTTGCCTCCTTTTCCTTTGTTCTGCAACACTTTTCTTCAATTTTAGCTTCCTCCTAGATGTTTTGGCTGGTTTCTTTGTCGAAGCAGAAGCATGTTGCAAACGTTTAACATCCCTCCCATGGGTTATCTTCAGAGAAGCAGGTGAAATTGAAGTGCCTTTGACTTCTGATGACAACTTCAATGAAGATGAACTACCAAAGTTGAATTCAGCAACTGCCTTAGGCACAGCAATTTGAAGTCTCTTCAATGAAACAAAAACTTCCTTATGACACTTTCGCCACACGACACTATGCAGGCTTTCATTTGCATTTTGTGTCTTACCAAAAGTGCACCGTTTTAAAATCTCATCAGAGGCTAGCCTTTGATACACTGGCATTATTTTTGAGATAACATCTTGCCTTAAAAATGTTCTCATTGTTCTGGCATCATGATTTGGAATTTTTTCTTTCTTCGCTATAGCTCTGTTATAAAAGCACCATGAGGTAACTCCAGTAGGACAATTTGAGTGCTGGGGATTACTGTCTGTAGAACTACAGTGATGCAATGTAGCAAAAATACTCCTCTTCATATCCTGTACATTGGGAATGTTTTCCAGTATGGCAATTCTATAATAAATTTGCAGGCGAGCTATAATATCTTCTGTCAGACTTCCAGGTTTTTTTCCTCCCAGTGTTACACCTTTCTTCTTCCATTCTTCAACAACTGCTTTCAGACCCTTGCTAAGCCTTTTAGAAACATGATTTATACATTCTTCTTTTTGAAGAGGCACATCATCTCCATAAACCTTAATATTTTGTAGATGTTTAAAAGTTTTAGCATCTCCATCAGACAGAATGGTGGTGTACCTAAATTTAGTAAAGTATGTCGACCTCTCCCATAGGATTTCAGCAGCTTTTGCTTCCATTGCATTTGAGGAGCCATCATAATTCTTTTCACATGTGCCACTTAGTTTGTGTTCTTCTAGCCATATTTTAAATTCTTCCTCATTTAATTTTACTTGATTCGTTGAGCAATATGGACAAAATTTTGACAATATTTCAAAGTCAACTACTAATCCAGTGAGAATATCAATTACAAATCCCATTCCATACAATGATGAATGTCCTCTCTTCATCCAGGTACCATCGTAAGACACAGTTATGTCAATTATGTCAGTATCTCTTAGGGTAGCATCCATGTCGATGTGAGCCCGCCTTACTACAGCATGTGCCTTCTTCAGCACCTCTTTTGTGAAGTCAGCATTGCTCTTTGCTATGTATGTGACATGCTTACTGTAAGTGGTTGATGAAAAACATGACATACCCATTCCAATACAAAATTTTTCTAAATCTGCATGTCCTGAACCAATATTTAAAAAAGAAGTAACCATCCTTCGGTTCACTTCGAATGGAGGCCTGGCACTGCCATCACTGTGTACTCGTGGGCTTGATGAAACTTCTTTTATTGTAGTTTTGCAGCTTTCACAGGTTACTAATATTTTGAAGGCAAAGCCAGAGATTTATAAAGTTTGTACTTTTAGTGCTGTTTTGCTACATTGGGTGCACTTCATGCCTTTGTATAACTGTTCCCATACACTTGCATGAACTAGACTAAAATCAGTGTGAGGCATACCTGGGTCGATAGAAGCTTCAAAAGCTGCAAGATTTAATTTTCTCTCACTGGCAGTTGTTGATGGCAAAGGTGAGGTTCTTATGCAGCTTGTAGATGCTTCAGGTTCATTGTTTTCTCCTGAGGTTTCCAAATGCTCACTGTGTACTGCTGCTGTCATTTCAATTTTCACATTTGGTTTCCAACGCTTGCTTATTAAATTTGTAGCCTTATTGCAACGTTTAGAGCCCTTCTTGCCCTTATCACACAGCCTATTCATGTTCTGTTCTAATAAATGACTCTCTACTGAAAGATTTATCTAACAAAAAGGCAGCTGTAAACTAACCTGACTAACCTAAACTACAAACACTACCTACTTATCTTCCCTATTAAAGTTTATACTATCTAAAAACTATACTTATATTTCTTATAAACAATTAAATATGCAGCAATAATAATATCTAAACCACATATATGCCTATTCACCAACAACAATTTCACAAACACAACTCAACAGAGCAACAGACTTGCAAAACAAAACAGACATCTGTTTACCACCAAAATATGCTTTAGAGCATGCTTTTGTTGATCAGTTGAGCCAACACAGTTTTGTAGACAAGAAAATCCCTTCTCCTTGCTTGCCCGCTAATTTCAAAAGCTGAAAATAAAAGCAATACTGTACCAGCTACATTGGAATGTATGTGCGCAGCATTGTCATTGAAACAGCTGGTAAACACGTGCGCAAGGGCATTTAAAAAGTCACGTGACGACCTTGAAACATACGCTAGGGCAGAAACAGAAGTGGATTATGAAACTAGAAGGATAGGAGGATTTTTTGCAAAGATAAAAAAAATTTTGAATTTTTGAACGATTTTGGCCAAATTTCAGTTGTCCATTCCCTTAAGCAATAATTAATAAAGTGTAGAAAAATACAGTGATATGTGATAGAAAAGATACCTTAACTGAAAACACATTAGAAACGTTCGTCAATACATTCTACTAATTACAAACCAATTTTACCACCGCCGCCGAAACTACAATCAAAATAAGAAGTAACAAATTATTGTTTGATCTTAAAAGTAGACTTACATTTGGTCATGTTGTTGCAGAAGAAGTAGCTGACGCCCACTGCTGACACTTCCTCGCGTTCGTTTTTGTCATACTTACAGCTTTTAGTTTGTTATTTAAATGCCGTATCCTAATGAAAGTGTGGGTCCTGACGTATAGGGAAACAATTCTTTCATCCAATTGAGGAAATTTAGAGCAAATCATGCCAGTAAGCGCTTTCATCACTCCAGCACATTTTGAAACGTTAAAGCCATGGAATCCCGCAAATATAACTTCAAACTCTTTCACTTTTTGGTACCACTGTTCAGTCGGCCGAACAAGTTCCCCAAGTTAAAGATATTATTTAAAATATTGTTCTGTGATTTGTCGAAATAATTGCATAGGCGTGACTTCAAGATGTGTTTTCCAGAAAATACGAAATTTTCTGACTTGGAAATTAGTGCGTTAACACGTACCACAAAATGGATCTCATAGGGCAATTCGGCACGTTTTATTATGCTACTTCGTGCCATTTTAAATGCGCCATGGCTGAGACAGAATGACTCCAACCCTTTTAAGATAAACAGAAAGATAAAAGGAAGCGAAATACAATGACCTTTGTTTTGTCAAAGGGTGTGCACCGCCTTATCCCAAACCGTACTGAAATTTAGGTATAACATGAACGAAAGGCTAATGACCCTTCCTGTATAGCTATGCAGTGCTTTTTTCACATTCGGGAAATACGGACAATATTTTCTTTCCCATTTTAAAGAAAAGGAGCAATCGGCCCTGCTGGAATAACCTTGCAATTATACAATACTTTGATGATATTTCACAAATAAACGTAATTTGCAATTAATCACACTATTTTACAGCCTCAAATCAGATTTTCTCTAGTTTTGATCACTGAGGTCATCAATGAAAACACGCAATATGTATAACTAAAATTATTTATAGTTGTTTAATGGATTAAAATATGCACGGCATATATAAAAATGATAAAAATCTTGCTATATATGTGCTATATATAAATGATTTTCTTTGCTCACTCTTGCGCAAAGTGTTCTTACCAAGGCTTATCCTTCTATATATTCATGTTAACAGAGATAAAATTTCATTATACATTATAAAGGATTCATAGGTGAAAGCGATAGGCAAACCTTCTTCTCCCCCCCCCCTCTCTCTCTCCGTTTCAAATATATTGGTATTTTCAAAAATGATAGCTGTCGTAATTGTGTTATTTATTTCATTTTCCTCTGCGCTGCATTTTCATATTGTTGAAAACGAGTGGCCACACAGCTATTCTTAGAAGAACAGCTCAGTCAATAAAATACTGTCTTAATAGGGAAGGAATGTCAGTATCACATTCTGTTTTCGTTTATTACATTATTAAAAGGCCTTTTAGTAAGGGCTGCGTCGCAGTTATAACCTAAATCTTAAAGAAAGTGAAAAAAGCGTGTTGAGAGCTCTTAACAAAGTAATAATTGCACGATTATGTGGCACACTGTTGTTCCTTCCTCCTACAGATAATTTTCATTTCTGTTTTACGAAATATTACACAATGAGAGCTTTGTTTTTGTTCAATTAAAACACCTGCGTTGACATCTCATGTCAGAATACAAGGAAAGTAGAGTAGAGATACTTAGATAGTACGATGGGATTTGAATTATATCGTAAAATGTAAGCTGCACGTGTGAATATCGGTACTACGTGACTCCCGTGTGACGTCATCAGCAGACAGCTCTAGGAAGAGCAATTGCGCGGGAAGCGGGAAGAGGCCCCCCTGACAGGTACTATAAGGCGTACGGTATTAGAAGGCACATGAGGCGGAGCTCGAGGGGGCTCGCCTAGAGTGACTGTCCTATCACAGTCGTGCAGCGTTGCCTAGTTTGGAACGCACAGCACAAGCGTGAGCAACAGAGATTTCTCTTTTCATGCGCCCAAAATTATTACTGGAAATTCGACATTCTAATAGGCCTTGGTGTATGCGGCGAGAATTTTTGAAGCAGCCTGTACAAAGGTCATTTTTCTACGACGTATAGTTCTCGAGTTATCGCTTCGAGAATAAACAACTGACTCCCGTGTTTATGCTCATGTATGCAACTTCCAATCTTGTCTGGGTGTGTTATTCCTTTTCATTACGCAGTTATGGAGTAACACATTAAGAAGTGTCGTGAGGCTGTTGCATTGGGCGCCGATTTAAGGTGCTGCCCGTTGTTACTGAGTCACCCCTCTCAGTACCTCACAATCTACGTAGAATGGAAGGGTGATATCGAGGTTTTCCTTGTGCCGCTATTGCATGTGGACTCTTATCTATATCAGGATATCAGACGTCTTGGTATGTTTCTTTTAGGAAAACACACAAATGCGTATTTTAATATCTTTATTCTCAAAACTATCTAAGTTCACTCGTTATCGAGTTTACGTGTATACAAGAAGGTGTTTGCATTAGCACGCCGAAAAAATGTTTATTCTGCCCTGTCTCCTCACACAATCCCTCTTCAGTGACGTCCAAGTGAGTCTTGTCTCTTTCAACTGTTATGTTTGCTTACATGGAAAATGCACCCCTTTGTTCAGAAGTCATTCACCTAACAGAGACTGTGTACTAATGGCCTGGGGTGGAATAGTTCTACCCTCATTTTGTATGACAGCTTCAGCCGTTAGGAACTGCGTATATTTAGTTCATAAATTAACTGACCACTAATCACTGCAGTTGCGTGCGAATTCTTTAGTTCGGTTCAAATTGTTCAAATTGTGCTTTGTGTAACTGTGACAATAAGCAGAAAATTCACAAGTTTACATTGTGCTTAGTGAAGTGTTAACAATGTCACTTTCAAAGCCTGGTACCTGTGGCGTTGGTACTAAGGGTAAGGTACTGCGCTCTCAGGCCAGAAATATTATTTTTAAGGTGTAGAGTTTTTTTTAAGGAATTGGCATCTGAGGAAGTGAGTGACCGGATCAATTTTTCACAAAGCCGGGATCTCGTAGCCAGTGCGTGCAATGTGAGTGTGCATACTGTATCGCGTATTGTGAAACACGGCAAAACTTCTAGCCCGGAAATAGGTGAACCTTTATTTAAATCTCCAGGAAAGCATGTCAGAAAACAAAAAATCGTTTCCAATTTAGATGATTTTGAAAAAGACTTACTTCGCCGCACAATATATGAAATGTATGACAATGGTGAATACCCCACCATTAAAATGCTGGTTCATGTTATGAGGGAAAAAATAGACTATATGGGTTCCTCTACTTCAATGGGATTAATACTTAAGAATTTGGGCTTCAAATACAAAAAAACTAAAGATGGCCGTAAATTCTTACTCGAAAGAAGTGATATAGTTGCCGCAAGAATACAATTTTTAAGAACTATGCACATGCGTAGGGTGTCTGGAGATTCGCGCCCTATTTTTATACTGATGAGACGTGGGTAAATCAGAACCATTGCAAACAAAACATATGGCAAGATTCGACGGAGAGAGGCGGTCTCAAGATACCTGTAGGGAGAGGGGAAAGACTTATAATTTGCCATGCAGGTTCTGCACAAACAGGATTCATTTCCGAAAGCAAGTGGGTTTTCCGTTCCAGACCAGGGAATAAAAATGTTGACTACCATTCTGAAATGAATGCAGATTCCTACACAGATTGGTTCACAAACAAACTCATAAAATTTTTTGAAGAGGATAATGCAAGCTACCATTCTAAACTCTTAGATAAACCTCCCTCTACTAATTCCAAGAAAACAAGATATTCAGGACTGGCTGGCACATAGTAAAATAACATTCCATCCTTCTGAAACTAGGGCAGAATTATTACAAAAAGTAAATCAACATAAAACCCAAGAAAAGAGGTACCACCTGGATCAAATTGCATTAGAAAACGGGCACCAAATTATTCGTTTACCTCCTTATCACTGGCAATACAACCCCATATAATTAATTTGGGCTAAGGTAAAGGGGCAAGTTGCTAAAGAAAACATCACTTTTCGTCTCGCGGACGTTGTAAAGCTTATGCATGCTGCACTTGACAGGGTCACAAAAGAAGACTGGGCTAGTTGTGTTGCGCACTGTGAGAAACTGCAAGAAGAAGATTTCCATAAGGAAGTGGCTCGAGATAATACAGTACAGAGTTTACTGATAAATCTTCGAGAATCTGATTCCGAATTAAGTGAGGATGAGGAAGAAGACGACGAGGAGGAAGATGAGGAGGATGACGAACTAGCAACCCCTTTACAATAAGTCGCTTTCAAAAATCCAGGTATGTTATTTTCAGTAAATAAGTACGTTAATATTGAGTGTTACAGTTTATGTTATCATCATCATTATCCTTTGCTGCGTAAGTTTACGTTCTGACAATTTGTGACACGACGAATGTTACTTTCCCTCCCCGCGCTCTTTGGCGCAACACTTGGCAGCAGCGCAGCCACCGTTGCACGCATTGGCTCAGCTCATGTGCTTTCTAAAACCGTACGCCGTATAGTTGGCAAAGATAGAGCTATTCCCTCCAAACTCCGCTAGCGTCCAGACTTGACGTCGAGAATAGTGTAAATCCGGGTCAGATCCATAGAATAGTAATATAATAAGGTTGCAAGCTGATAATTCGCAGTCGCTTCCTTCAGCTTCTATGGTTTTTCTGGAAAATTTCTCCAATGTCAGACAATCCATTTCGTTGCGCCCTTAAGAGTAATCAGGATAACGCTCGTATTCTCGATGTAGCCGTGGAGTATAAATAACATACGTACAGGTTATCATTTTATGAAGGTAGTGCCATGGCACAGAGCCACTATCCCCGGAGCCGCTTCTGCCTGCCAGGAATAGAGCATAGGAATTTTTTGAAAGGGAGGCACAGCCCCTCAGGGTAGGCACTGCCTACCCTACCGTAATACATCAACAAATAATGTTTAGCTATGATCCTGCATTTTATCACTTTAACCGTCATTTTCCCTAATTTGTAGTTCAAGAAAAGTTTTCTCGGTTATAATGACCAGCGCATGGTCAAATCCTAGAATCTCAATTCCGATTCATCAAAACTGCGCTGCGTGTTTGAAACGCGTTGCAGAAATGATACGCATGGAACTTGGGCAGTGGAGAGCCGGTTAGTTTGACCTATGCCGGCTCGGCCTCCTTTCCTCAATACATGGATAAGGAAATATTCCGTCTGTATACGCACTCCGAGCATGCGTAGATGCGTGTGCCAGCTCACAGAATACTTGCCGTCTCAAATCCGAATTTCTACGACCTTTTTCGAACAGCCATACTCCACGAACGAAGATCTTAGAGATCCGAATCGTTTCGCTGTCACTCTGTGTAATACCAGTGTGTTGTAATACCAGAATGAACGACTTAATTAGTGAACTATTACAAAGTCCGTATTCGCGGCGCACTGACAATGAAAAGAGGTGCTTTAGCTATTTAACACAATGCTACAGTCAGACAATTTTTAAATTTCTTCATTTATTTTAGTTTTGGCGGTAATTCGTTCGTAAGTCACACTCATTCACTTTGCACTTATTAAACAGTCAAACAATATATTGCTTGCCATATCCGGAATGACTTCCCCCCTTTATTTCGGATGGACGGGGTTCTACTGTATTGTTTTTATTATTATTATTATTATTATTATCATTATTATTATTATTATTATTATTATTATTATTATTATTATTATTATTATTATTATTATTATTATCATTATCATTATCATTATCATTATCATTATCATTATCATTATCATTATCATTATCATTATCATTATCATTATCATTATCATTATCATTATCATTATCATTATCATTATCATTATCATTATCATTATCATTATCATTATCATTATCATTATCATTATCATTATCATTATCATTATCATTATCATTATCATTATCATTATCATTATCATTATCATTATCATTATCATTATCATTATCATTATCATTATCATTATCATTATCATTATCATTATCATTATCATTATCATTATCATTATCATTATCATTATCATTATCATTATCATTATCATTATCATTATCATTATCATTATCATTATCATTATCATTATCATTATCATTATCATTATCATTATCATTATCATTATCATTATCATTATCATTATCATTATCATTATCATTATCATTATCATTATCATTATCATTATCATTATCATTATCATTATCATTATCATTATCATTATCATTATCATTATCATTATCATTATCATTATCATTATCATTATCATTATCATTATCATTATCATTATCATTATCATTATCAATAATAATAATAATAATAATAATAATAATAATAATAATAATAATAATAATAATAATAATAATAATAATAATAATAATAATAATAATAATAATAATAATAATAATAATAATAATAATAATAATAATAATAATAATAATAATAATAATAATAATAATAATAATAATAATAATAATAATAATAATAATAATAATAATAATAATAATAATAATAATAATAATAATAATAATAATAATAATAATAATAATAATAATAATAATAATAATAATAATAATAATAATAATAATAATAATAATAATAATAATAATAATAATAATAATAATAATAATAATAATAATAATAATAATAATAATAATAATAATAATAATAATAATAATAATAATAATAATAATAATAATAATAATAATAATAATAATAATAATAATAATAATAATAATAATAATAATAATAATAATAATAATAATAATAATAATAATAATAATAATAATAATAATAATAATAATAATAATAATAATAATAATAATAATAATAATAATAATAATAATAATAATAATAATAATAATAATAATAATAATAATAATAATAATAATAATAATAATAATAATAATAATAATAATAATAATAATAATAATAATAATAATAATAATAATAATAATAATAATAATAATAATAATAATAATAATAATAATAATAATAATAATAATAATAATAATAATAATAATAATAATAATAATAATAATAATAATAATAATAATAATAATAATAATAATAATAATAATAATAATAATAATAATAATAATAATAATAATAATAATAATAATAATAATAATAATAATAATAATAATAATAATAATAATAATAATAATAATAATAATAATAATAATAATAATAATAATAATAATAATAATAATAATAATAATAATAATAATAATAATAATAATAATAATAATAATAATAATAATAATAATAATAATAATAATAATAATAATAATAATAATAATAATAATAATAATAATAATAATAATAATAATAATAATAATAATAATAATAATAATAATAATAATAATAATAATAATAATAATAGTTGTTGTTCCTGCTGCATTGAGTATTGCTCATGAAATCAATTTGGAAAATCTGGTGAAAATAAACCCTTCAAAAGCAAGTGGCAGGAAGGAATTAAAGAGAAACGGAAACCTCATTTCACTGGTTTCAGAATCGGAATCAGAAAATGAAGATACTGGACTATACTTTCATGATACACTTTCCACAGATGGTGATGGTTTGCTTGGAACTGAAACAGTCGAGGGCTTGTAAAGTAAAGGAAGGTTTCAACCTCTTAAGAAAAACATTGGAGAGTTTATAGTTTTTAGATATGAAGGAGAACTATTTTGTGGTGAAATAGAAAGCTTCAATTCTTTTAAATTTATTATTTCATCAATGCAATTATCTGAAAAAACTTGGAGGTCGGCAAAACTGTTGATATTAAGGACAACAGCCGCAAAGATATTTTAGGGTGTATCAGTCCATCAGAACCTGTCAGTAATCGTGGTTATTTTTAAATGCCTGAGGCTGCAGCATATTTGATGTAATACAGTGTTCATTGTGGTTTGTTCCGATGGCTATTGAAAGGCAAAAGTGACAGATTTTAAATAAGGAGTATCTATTGACTGAACTATTTTTATAATTATTCGATTAAGTGTGGTACTACTATCATAATTTGCGGGTTTGACAATGCTACAGTATTCACTATTCTGTAAAGTAACATTTGCACACTATAACTTTGCTCCAGTTCAATTCCTTGCCTCATTTTCCCTGTAATTGATTAGGTGGTGCAAAGCATCCTCCGCCTATTAGGACACTTTGCATCACTTTAATTTTTATTAAATTGGAAAGCTTATAAAATTACAGCTCATAGAATTCTCCTATGTGCATTAACATAAGTTTGTGCACATGTATAAAACAAAAACAACAGTTGTAACATACATGAAGCCCATTTTATATATTCTAAGTTATTATAGGTATAGGGTAAAATGGTCTAAAGAAACTTCACCTTACTATAGTGTAGTATTATAATGTAACGGAACATGTCGTTAATAAAATTATAAAAATGGGAGCGATAATAGTGTCGTCTGTTCAGCATTGCTAAATGGCATAATCTGTGGTCACGACGGTTGCTCTTTCGTGAGATGGTTACACCGTGTTCTGTGGTTACACCCATGCCCTCCTTATATCCGTTCTATTTCTGTATCTGTCCACGACATGGCGCTGTGGTATTTCACTGCTACAGTTTCGAGTAGATTGTTCCATGAAACAGCTACTGTTTCTTTAAATACTCAGAGGATGCGAAAAGCGGGCGTTGGAATGTTTTTGTAGAACTGTTTTCCTAGTTTTGTTATTCTATGTCACTCTGTGATTGTTTGGATGGTGAAGGAAAGAGGTGTGAATTCATAGGGGTCCCACTTGGATTGCGGAACTGGAAACACGAATCCACCAGCTCTAGTAGTTCTATCGGCACAACACAGAGTGGCGCTGGTGGCACTGCTAGACCCGTACGAAAATCTGATTGGCTGATTCAAGTTTTGAGGTTTTGTAACGAAAACAAACGTTTGGTGTTCTGGAAGCGTCAAATATGTTGCATGTTGATATAAGTTTTTCGTCGCCAAATGATCTTCGACAGAGGTAATTATACATTTACATTGTTTCTACTTAACATATGTGTGTGTAATATTTGTATTTACTATTAATATTGGTGAAATACGTAGCAATTAGGTGTAAGATGCTTTTAACAGGTTATAACAGTGGAAGTGTTAACATGTATTTAATTGATAATTGTATTCATTTGTTTTTAATTTTCAGCCACGCAGGTAGTGGGATATGCCTACGATACATTTCTTGCAGCATTGCAGTGTAAATACCCAGTGGAAACTAAAGCTAGAATCTGAAGGTATGTTATTTATTTTCAATATGTTTTAAGAGCTGCTTACTGTACCAGTGATATTGGATGAAGATAGTGTATTTAACAAAATGTTTATCATAGCTTTTTACGCACATGTGGCAGTTAATTGCATTCATTTGTTGCACAGTTGTAAAATACATAATTGACCTACCCTTAGAAGATGTGGAATAGTAATCAAAATTGCAGGATATTATAACAAATATGTATTTTTAAAAAATTACACATTGGTTGTTCTGCAAAGTAATAGGCACATGATTTGACTAAGACTTTTTACTTGGCTGGAGATAATCAAGTGCCTCTGTTTGCGGTTACATATTTTAAATTATATTAATAAGCAAATGCAGCAATGACACTACCACATTAGAAAATACAAATGGATGCAACGAACTGTGGATAATAGAAATCGTGCTCATCATAACCTATTTCAACAAATACAGAATTGTCATATGAAACAATTTTTTCACAAGTAAGTCACTGACATTATCTTCAAGAGATGAGTGTTTTGTATTTGCCGAACCAAACCAAATTTACATAAATGAATTTATATGTACATTAACATACAAGTATATTAACATATGATTGATATTTTAATGAATGCCTATAAAACAAGATAATCATACTCTTGATATCTAATTCTCAAGTGTTATTTGCCAAACCGTTAACCGAATTATGTGTTAAATAGAGCATATTGATATTATAATAATGTGTTGGCTAAAGTTGTCACGAGAGTGTTAAGATTGCAAACCTGCGACTTTTGATAGAAAATTTATTACATGCTAGATAATCATATTTACAACTGCTGAAATTGTTTATAACTAAGCTTAGTACTTGAGCTACAAAAAGAATGAAGTTATGCACGTTTTGTCTGAACAGCAGACAGAACTGGTTCCGCACACTGTGCACTCTGTCACATGACTACAAATGCTGATAACTTGATTCATCTTGAATGTAGCTCGACTTCTAAGCCTAATTATAACCCATCTAAAATTATCTATATTTTAAATGTAAATTGTATAATGGCCTAGCCCTTCTTTATCCAGGTCACTTTCATTACTTAAACTTTAGTTATACATAAATGTTGCTATCCGTTGCATTGTTTTTTGTTTATTTCTAGGATATGTATGGTGGAAAGTTGGAGTTAAAGGCATTCCTGTGATTGTGGGTGTATAACTTTGCAAGCTGTGCCTTTTTGGTGTCCAGTGCTGGTGCTGAATATAGTGAAATGGTGTGAAAGTGTTAAATGAAGTGAAACTGTTAAGAGGACATTTGTTGTCAGGCTAATAATGATCTAGTGAATGACAAAACAGGTGTTCGCATATGGAGCAATACAGTGTTGTATATAATATATGTAGAAGAAGCCTCTTTGTGAGGTTATTTGTGCTTGTTACGCAAATATGTCAAATTTTGTTATGTTACAAGGAATAAATAAAAGTGTCAAACATGTGTAATTGTTCCCATTTCCCTGTCAAATACCACATCCTAATGTTTGGTTGCATTGAGGTAGCTCATTAAAGTAGAAAATATTTTACTTTATGCCATGCATAGTAATTAGTGGCAGCGTCAGAATTGAAAAAGAAACATCTTGTTGCTATTAAGAAAACTAGTCATTTGAACCTGCAACCATTACAGAACTCATTAATATTTCATAAAAGCTATTGATGTACAGACTATTGGACAATTTTAATAAAAAGAAATTATAACAAATAAACTGCTTTTACACCTGCTTACCTGTCAGTTTCAGCTGATTGTGTGCCCTAATGCCATATTTCTACCGCTGACGCATCAAGTTTAATATGTGAGCCTCCATAGTTGTGATTACAGTTTTTAAGAGTGCCGAATTTATTAAAGCACATAAAAGTTAATTTGCGTGAGCTTTTAATATGCAGTACCCTTAAAAACTGTAATCACAACTATGGAGACTCATGTGTTAAACTTTACGCGTCAGCGGTAGAAATATGGCATTAGGACATACAATCAGCTGAAACTGACATGTAGGCAAGTATGAAAAATCCTGTAAGAGCTACCGGCAGCGTGAGCATTCGGGAGCGCGATTTTTCATACTTTAGTTCCAACTCGCCGCACTTGGAGCGCTGTTTTGTTGACAAAGATTTAACACGTAGTTTCCCTTCTTACTACTAGGTGTTCTGTGTGTGAATTCGCCCGCCTTGTGTTGTGTATTGTAGTATTTTTACCTTTCGTGTTATTTTGATGGTTATGTTTTTTTAATTATAATCATGTGCGTGGCTCGCACCATGAATAATTAGCGTATACAACGCTCAATTTTATATCGGTGAGTTGCTTTTATTGTGTATCCATGGGAAAAGTTCATGTAAATAAGGTGTAGAAATAGTGATGGGAGTGGCACTTGTAGCATCTAACGGTTTTCCCCACAGTTGTACAGAAACAATATAATTTCGAATGCCACAGATAACCTTAAGTTATGTTATATTCTTAGACTTACCGGAATATTTTGGAAAGTATTAAAACGCGTTTCTTGCTGTTAGCGTCAGATAAATAGGTCAGCATAATCTTCAAAGTAGGTAGTATAGGTTATTTCAGAAATAATCCCGCAATGTGTAATGCATGATAATTTTATTGTGATGTATTAAACTTCTTTCGGTTACTGTGTAAACATGCATTTTGGCGTCATACGTTGTAGCAACGTTACACAATATCCATATTTACCCCACACACTGCTGCCAGTTTTGATTTCATGTGGAGACGGAGTGGACATCTCCCGCAAAAATCAAGTTCTTCATCAATTCGGATAATCTGAGTAGTAATGCTTTTCACACAGTGAAGAGAAGGTTGTTACTACATCTCTCATGTACACATTTTGTCACTTTTCCTTCATTCATTGAGTATATAATTAATCAGATTTGATGAACTTAAGCAATTGAGCAAAATCCTGTTTTGAAAATCTTGCTGGAAAATTTTCCTTTCAAACATTGGATCTTTACTCTTCAGTATGGACAAAAGTTCTTGCCTTACGTTTAGTGCACCCATAATCCGAAATACACATATAAATGCATACATTTTTGTAATGGTGTTGGGAATCCATAGACTTCTTTTACCAGTGTTAAATTTAGTCTGATAAATATGACTGGCTGTTTGATTTGTGTAGTTGAGAGTACTTTGCTTTATATTTGTATTAAGGAATAGTCTGAATGTATTCACACTTTTAGATAAAGTCCACTTTTCATTTTCAGTACCCCCCAACTTTGCCATCAACAGTTTCTCTTGCAAGTCACTTTCCACGTCATCCCACTTTTAAATGTGTAAATGGATCTACAAATATAATTATTTGATGACAGATTTACACGTTCACTGTTCCATCACCATTCAATTCCAGATCATCAAATGCCACAATTTCTTCAGTAGTCTTCCATTTCATATATATCAGAAACAGGGCCGTTATTATTGTACATGTTTAACACTTCTGGGTCGGTCACTTTCTCAAGGTTATAATTTCTTCTGGGCCTGCTTACATGTAGAGAGATAAATTATTATGAATGCTTCTTTTTAGTTTGCTGTTGTTTGCTGGAAACTACTGCAAAATAAATACAAACCTAAGGAATTAAAAAGTTTTATTTGTTGTCTTAGAAGATATACATTTTTTATTATTGATACAAGAAAACAAACTCACTTATGAAATAAATTGCACATAGTTGTCCAAACACAGAGGGGGAAAAAAAGGTAACATTTTACCAAGTCAGGTGTGTACATCCTATGCTGTATTACAAAGCTTAAAGAGAAAAAGGAAAAGCTAGTATACTTGTGTCAGCTTTTGTCATTGCCTCACTTCCAATTTCTCCTGCCTCAGTTCCCATTTATCACTGAAGATAGCACCATCTATCTTCTTTTTGCATTGTTCATAGCTGCCAACTTGTGAGTTACGTAAATGGCTAATGATTTAGTGCAGCCGAGTGGTTAAGAGCCCTAAGCCACAGCTACAAAATGGTGATAAAGTGTAGCCAAAACATCAGTGTAGCTAAACTCTTAATAAATCCTTTAGGTTGGCCATGCACTGCCCAATTGCTCAGTAGCCACAAAATGGGCATGTTTCTTGTTCTTAAGTGATAATTTGGCTATAAAACAAGGCAATCTAAGAAGCGTGGGTGGGTTACAGACTTTCAAAGCATCTACTCCATCCATCAATAAAGTATTTAGAATATCCTACTCCACTTCTTTAACCATTTTTTATGCATGGCGCAAGTATACTAGCTTAGCCGAGGAGTAAGTAACTAAGAAAATTAGTACCCCTTTGTAGGTTTAAGTTCAAATCACCGTTGATGTTTTGTGGTTTTAATTTGTTTAATGGTACACATATATTTTGAGTTAAATCAATGTAACTAGTGAAATCATGTAATTCAATGTTCTTTATTAACTGCTGCTTGGTTCTGGAATGATCTCATTGATGGTCTGTTTATTGGCCATTACATCATCAAGTTTCCTGTTAAGAGTTTGGATTTGTTAAAATCAGATGTTGACTACTGAAGTGTAAGTTCAGAATCTTATTTTCTCAGACCATACTATGTGCTCATGTAATGCTGAATAATTATGTAATACATAAAAGGTGCATGCACGTTGCATATTGTATAATTACCAGGGTTAGGATTTTTAGGTGCAAATTTCAGATGAAAAAAGAAAGGGAGGAGGTGCTCAGACAAGGTAAAAAAAGGGGTCAAAAAGGTGCTGGTTTATTCAACTAATTCAACAATTTCTCTTTCCTCTATCCTAATTTATTGAATTACAAACAAGTACATCAAATTATCTCTCATCAGAAGAAGGAAAACATAAAGCTGTTATACTTAAAGACATTAAGCATCTCTACATTTTTAAAAGTATGTATGTTTCTATTAGGAGATAGAATGCCTTTGTAGATGCTAAAGCTTCTTTCGACATCCACAGAAACCAGCGCGGCAAATCTTGTATTTACTTGGAATGGCAATTCTACAAATGTGAAATCCTCAATGTCTGGATTCTTCTGAAGACTAAACTCATGTTTGTCTTTGGCAAAGCCATCTAACTGCTCCCTCATGGAAGTAAAAATATCCCACTGTTTTTCCTTTTCCAAACCTTGTTCTTCTAATAGTTTAATAGCTGCAGTCAGGTACTTGTAACTATGGACACAATATAGTTCTGTCTGCAAATTTCTCTGGCAACAGAAGTTCCTGTACCTTGAAAATTGCACCTGCGTCGGCTGGATCAAAGAAAGCACAAACTCTTTAATTTTGTCAAAATTCCCACACAACGTAGCAGTACACTCGATCCAAGATCCCCAGCGAGTAATGACCGGAACATTTGGAAGGGGCAGGCCAGTGGTTTCCTTTTAGACCACCTTACGATTCGGAGCTTTCAGCAGAATCTTCTTCACAGCAGAGATGAACTGATTTGCAATGTCGTATTCGTTCCTTATGGATTCACAAACCCTGTGAAGAGCATGAACCAAGCATGTCACATACTTCAACTTAAGAAATAAAGGCTTCAATTGGTTAGCAGCTGAAACCACGTATGGAGCCTGGTCTGTAACCACAAGAAGAAGTTTTTCAAACTCCATACCAGCAGGCAGAGTTTTTGACGAAAGTCCATAATTGATTGCATTACTGTACTGGTATTGGCTTTCTGCAGCTCATACATTTTTAACAGCAGTGGCTTAACTTTCTCCCCTGCTAAGAGAAAAACTAAAATGTTCAAAACGTATCATTCCATTGAGTCTTATGGTTTCTTCCACAATGATTCCTGCATCACAATCAGACACTTTCTCCTTGATTCTTTGTATGATTTTCCAGTAAACAGGCTCCATGTAGTTTTTTCTCAAAGTATTCTCATTCGGCATTGACATCTTTGTGTATTTTTCAAGAAATCCCTTGAAGGTTTGATGGTTCACCTTATTGAGAGGAATTCCTGCTTGTGTAAGAGCTGCACACAACTCAATGTTGATTCCCTTAAAATTTTGGCTTTTTGAAGAACTCTGTTGAAACGCATTCCATAACAGAGGCTGATGCAATTTGTTTGCCTGAAGACTCTTGTTCATTTGATGCTTAGAGCTGAAAATGTGCTGTTTGATGTGATCTCGCTGGTGTTTTTCATTTAACAAAATTCTTGAATCGCAAATAGTACATCAAATAACAGTTCTATCTGTCTTTGAAATCTTGTTTGAATTCATGAGCCAGAACAATAAGTGGAGCACTTGACACCTTTGGCATGGTAAAATCTAGTAATACACTCGCTTAGTAATGTAGCAAAGGACTAATACCAGTTCACTTGCTAACTCAATGTGACTGTTACACAACTCATTCACTTTCTTTTCACACTCTTATATAACACCACGAGAATTACTAGAATGTTCTCATTCATGCTGGAACTGCAGTGTCAGCGATTTCTAGTAGCTTTGAGCAGAACCCAGAGTCAATTCTTGGAACTACGTGTGTACGGTTACTGCTATCTCTGCGTGACCTTGGAATCTGCTTGAACAGATGATGTCTGTCACAGTAACAAAGTCACATTCACGAACAGTAGGCTACTGATTCTGGTGAAATTAAAGGGATAGAATGATATACAATGACAATGAGTCATTGTCAGTTGCATTATTGCGGGCTGCTTTATAGCGGTTAAGCAAGAGAAAGAGGAATTGTCATACACAATTATTTTTCATTGTTGTAGGTGTGCTTTAAACTGCCGCACAGCGTTTACTGAAAGAGGTAGGCTTACTCTTCACGTGTTCATAGCAAGCTGAGGAGATGTTAATTAAAAGTTAAATATTTTATATTGATTAAAATCATATAGCGTAAAATGGATGGAAAGTTAAAGGCAAAAAGGGTATTATGGGTATGGTTGGGGGAAAAAGGGATAAAGGTGCATGAAAAAATGCCTCTTTTAGCAACTAGAAACAAAACTTCACATTGTGGTATCTTTCCAAGGAGCTTAAATTTACCCTAAGAAAAAGGTGGGCACCTAAAAACCCTAACCCTGATAATTACGTTTTATGTTGAGCAAGGGTTCCTATTAGAACAGTGTGCTCTTTTAGTTCAAGTTCTACATTAGACATGGTTTACTATGATTATTTCTGTTCAGTAATGAAGTATGGTACAATAATTGGAGGCAAGTTAGGTATTGAAAATAAACGGGTTCTGCGCCGCAAATGAAAATCATTTGAGTAATGTGGTACTGATATTGCAGCAGCAACAAAACATTTGCACCAGAAACTGAATGTTTTGAGATTTGCTTTCAGATCTGTCCTATACTTATATGTTTCTATGTTAAATGTAGAATACTTTGCCAGAAATGGTAATGTACAACAAAATTAATGTGCACCGAAGTCCATTGCTGAGTTAATTGTGAATAAGGAAGAATATTTAAAACACTCCCAAATACCAGGGAAACAAAATAATGTATGAACTGGCTGCGTGGTGTTTTGCCTGTCTGCATCCTTGGCACTTGTTGCTATCTGCCGCTATCATAGATAGGTGCAGATGAAACCATACAATATTTTTAAAACTACTTTTAAGTTTTAAGTAAAGGCTTTACATACCAGCTTTGTGAAAGGAGATGCTGAAACTGGCTACTGTCACTTATTGGAGCTCTGAGAAACCTTTCTTCGCTAATGGCATACACCAATTTTTTTTCGTAATGAAGGAGCAATTCATGAACAATATTATGTTCTGAGTTATAGGGCCAATATTTTTGAGTCAACAGGTAACATGCATGCATAGGTAAATACAATTTTGCCCCTTGTTTTTTACAGAATTAACAGTCAGGGGGCGTGATTTTGCTTTTTTTCAACAAGAGACTGCAACAGCTCATATGGCCAATCTTTCGATGAAAACAATTGAAAGTATGTTTCAGGACAGAATTATTAGTAGAGATTTGTTGTCCCCGATCTAATCTCCTGCGATTTCTATCTCTGGGGTAATTTAGAACATAAGTAGTACAAGACAGACTCACACATCCTGGAAGAATTAAAACAAAATATCTGCCTGGAAATTGCCAGCATTTCTCAACGTGAACAATGGCAAGTGATGGACAGTTTCCTAAAGAGGTGCCAAAAATATATGGACAATGACAATGGCCAGCTTCAGCATCTCCTTTCTTAAAGTTGGTAAGTAAAGCCTTTAAAACTAGTTTTAAAAATGCATGGCTTCATCCGTGCCTTTCTATGACAGTGGCAGATGGCAATGAGAGCAGGGGATGCGAACAGGTAAAATGCTGTGCAGCCATTCGTAAGTCTCTTGTTCTCCCGTTAGTTCACTGTCATCTGGCAATACAAAATAAATACACATTTGCTCTTATATAATACAACAATGCATAATACTGTGTGCAAGTTTGTGGATGAATAATGAATGATTTGTCATTAAATGAAATGTGTTCTCTCGGACATACTTTATTTTGTTGCATGTTGTAGGACTTTATTGTATGGTAAAATAGGTGTTGACGACTGGTATGTGTATGAAATATATAAAGTTATTTTTAGTTTTTTTGAGTTGTGGTGGTGATGATCTTTGTTTTTTAATATATCTTCCTCAAAAATGTAATGGCTGATGGGTGTGAGAGATACATTCTGAGACACACCATATTCTTCATTTGCATTACAACTGTTGTTTTTTTGACTGCACGCCTATTACTGGATCATGCAGTGGAAACAGTAATTTATATAACAGAAAAATTAGCTGCTTTCTGGCTGATAGATGGCAAATATATGCATTCATTCACCAGTTGTTTACTTTTTGATCTCTTGCAAGAACATTGCCACACGATTAGCACATGTCCTAAGTGGTGTGGCATTGTAAAATATTGCATTGCATATCATGCATTTTTCAGTAAATGACTGGAGATGGATCAATGGTTGTGTACTCTTTGTTCTTTTTAAATTCGTTGCATATCAGTATCCCTTCCATTCAATTTTGAATATGTGAACACAAAGCACTTTTCTAAATATAATTACCCCATTTTGTTTCTTGAATGCTGATATCCATAAATATAAGTGGGACAATATGTTCAATAACCTACAAACAGTAGTTTTGTTTGCCATTTGTAGGTAGTATGATGGACACTAAGTATATTTAACTTGGAATATGTGTCACATGTTACCACAATTGTTGATTGTGCAACAGTTAACAACTTCCAATGATGTGCATTTTCTGGAAAAATTTAAAAGGGTGCATTTTTAAGCTTAACAATCAGAAAATGCTGATTTTTAAAGAATTCAGGAAATACCATGACTGCTTTAGCCTGTTGACTTGAGTATCAGTTCAAGAGCTCTAATGATTTTTGGGTTACATCAGAGAAAAATAATATCACTAGACATATATGCAACAAATGCCTCTAATGAATTGCATTAGTTACTGCTATAATGCTTTCAAGCTGCGAGAGAGAGAGAGAGAGTGTGTGTGCAAGCTATTGTAAGAGAGAGCTATGAGGTAGCTGGTTGGTCACTGTCCAAACATTTTAGTGGTTAATTTGCTGTGTGAGAATACATCAATGCATTTTGTATACTTAATACATTTAATATGTTTATCTTAATTAAACCATTTTTGGTGTATATCTAATTTTTCTATGGTGGTTTTACATTAATGTAATTACTTTTCTTTAATGTTGATATAACCACTAGAAGCTTTACATGAATTAATTTTGTGGAGTTAATGAATGAGAGCAGGACAAGTGTTGTAGGTTGTTGAATTTGCCTTTTAAGGCTAAGGGGAAACTTAAATAGCGTTTACTAGGCACTTGAAATGACAAAATTTATACCTGTGACATTTGTGTTTGGATTGCAATGTGATAATCAATTTTGGGTTAGTATGTTTATTTTGAAAGAAAATCTTTTATTATTACAAAATAAAGTTCATCATTAATAACTTCATTATAGTGTGTTCTAAAGTTATTTCTGAAGTATTGTTGTTTGAAATTTCATTATGGGTGAATGTTGAAATTAACTATTTGTCATTAACAACTGTTGGTGTTTCTTTTCGCAGCAATGAATTATGGGAGAAGAACTCCAAGCATGGGTACCCCATCAGTTTACTCACATGTAACAAGTCGATCATCAGCTAACCTGAGAGCTTCTCGTTCTCTGCGTTCAGTGAAAATTCCTTGGTATCGCAAACCAATTCTGCAGGATGCTATTCTTGTGAATATTCAACATGCTGCCCTTATTACTGGATTTTACTCCATTGTAAGTATTTACATTCTGCTGTGGACATTCAGTTTGAATGTAAATTAGCTGTTTGTGGTATTAAATGGTAAATTGTTTACATAATTTACACGAAAGTAAATTTACACAGTGCGTGCGTGCATATGTGTGCACAAATATTATCATACATAAAGTATAAAAGTATGCCGTAATTTGGTAGTATACAAGGTTCCAGTACCCTATATTGTTAGAGCACAGGTTTTCTCTGTTACCGCGACAGTTTCTTGCAAACAGGAAAATTTGTTTTATTTGAGTTTGCAGACTGCAGAGAACATTTGCCTTGTGATATTTCACTTTATGCACACATATATATTCAGGTCGCACTTCATGCCTCTTCACATGGGTCACTATAGATATGTTTAGCATATATTATTACATACTGCATTTTTATATTACTATTATTTAATCTTATTTGTATTCCTTTATAAGTAAAGTTGGTAGCACAGCCATTTTGTCAATGGTAGCTGCTGGTACTGTTGCATGTTGCAATGTTATCTTAACATACAATTGAATGCTTTCTGACATAATTATATAGATATACAGTTTTTCTGGTATGACCTCCTTGGGTTTGCTTAATACTACTTTTTTTATATGTTCTTGCTGCTTTGACATCTTATTAGAATTCAATAAATTTATTATAATTGGCAATTAGGTACTGTATTTCTATTATGTATGGGTATTTACAGCTTGTTTAGCACATTGTTAACAGTACTAATGGTTTGACCCACTTATTACATAAGTTTTTATTATAAATGTTAACAAAGGAAATGATACTAGACTTAATGTGTCATCACTTATATCCTGTGATAGTGCAAGTAAAAACATTTCTTTCACATTTTTTATGGAGTGAGATCATCGATGCGTCATATAATATATGTGTTTGTTGCATTATTCAATTGTTTAAAGGGGTACAGGAGTGCTCTTTGTTTTTGTATCTGTTACTTTGAATGAGCAGTCACCCGTTTGTTAACTATCACTACAATATTTTATTCAGTAATGATGATTTGTGGTGTGCCTACAGAGGGTTTTTTCTCCCACTTTTGGTTTCCGTTGATGCTTGTGATGCCATTTTTTCTTATGGCACATTTCCCCACATGTTATCAGGCATTCATATGCTTTCTTTATTTTGTGCATTTTGGTGTCGTCCTGTATGCTGACTGACGTTGAAAAGCCTGGAATTATTGCTTTTGGCTGTTGTCCCACATAATGTGTTATAGTGCAAAACCAGTGTTGGAGTTTATGGTATAGTTTAGAATTTGTTCTGTTAGAGGTATATGTGGGACCCACGAGGTATGAAAACAATTTTTTCTTCTGCCTATGCTGGCAAGTACTTGTTCTATGCTTACAGTGTGGAAATTGTCCATCATGATGTGCTGATTTGCGTGTTCTACGTCACTTGTAATACAAACCTTACCATTGGCTTTTCTAAGAATGCAAAGTGGATTCAGGAAGGGTGTGGTCAAAACTTATATAATATTCTGTTGCAGCATTTCATTTATGGTTTTATCTATTGCAGGTATAATATCCAACACAGTGTTTCTGCATTTACACCACCATGGAGTTGCTTGTTTAATTTTGAATTCACACTGGAAAAAAGTGCATAAACCTGTTCTGTGCATAAGTTTCCATAGGACATCAGAAGGTTTCTGTTTACTGCTGTTGTCTAACTGGGGAATCTCATTTAGCTTTCACTCAATGTTCCTTCATATAAGGTTACAGTTTTCAGGTAGCTGTTCAATTGGGACAAAAGATTGTGTTTCTGTCACGCAATTAAAAACATCATCTTCTTCGTTGTATTCCTTATCCACGTTATTTGGAGCTATGTCAAATATATTCCATCATCTATCTGAATCAACTGAACGAAAAATTGTTGGGTGCGAACTGATGCTGTTGCCCCCATATTTAGGTTGGTGAGAAAAGTTTCATTTTGAATTACAATTTCCATTTATGGTGTGTCCACATTTCCTGAAATTTTTCATTTCAGCCTTGCCTATTGCATTGCATTGTTTGGTTGGTTTTTTCTGTGCCTTGCATGTTTAGCATTGATAGTGTGCTATTATTCTGTTTGTTGATACCATACCTTGGTGTGAGAATTGGGAATGTTGGCCAACCCAATTTTAGTTTTCCAAGCTTTTAGAGACAATACTAAAATTGCACACAGTATCTTCCTTTCATAGAAGTTTGAAAACAGTGTTGTTGTAATTAATTTAATTTAAAAGGTGAGTTAATTAATAACACTGAACAACACTTACAACATATTTTTCCGGGACACGTTTCGAAGGTTAACTTTCCTCCATTATCAACCAGACAATAACTGGGTTTCCATGGTGTTTCATGGTGCAGATGGTGATGCTTCTTCTGGTGTTTCTTCTGGTGGCGGTTCAATGAACTTACTGAAAATGTCTCTCTGAGGAATGTCGAAATTAAATACTCTGTTTCTATTTTTTAAAATAAAGATTTGTTCCCATGTGGACAGTTCTTGTTTTCCGGTTATGTGTTTGAGAAGTTTCGGTTCTAGCTTTATGTCATGATTTTTTGTCTAAAAGTGAAATGCAACCGCTGATTTTTCTAATTGTTTACTCTTAATGTTTCTAACGTGTTCCTTGGATCTAATTTCTAAATTTCTTTTGGTTTTTCCTATGTATATTTCATTACAATCACTGCATTCAATTTGGTATATGCCAGATTTTTTGTTAGGTGGAATAGCATCTTTGATGTTTGAAAGTAGTAGGTTTTTTTATGGAGTAATGGTTTACTGCTGCTAGCTCAATGTTGTATTCCTTGAACACCTTTTTAAATTTATCAAAGGCCCACGGATGATATGTGAATTTTTTGAATATCATTTTTGTTTTTGCTGCTGTGAGAGTTGTAGTTTCTTTTAATAATTTTTTCTTTTCTGCTTGTTTTACCTTTTTATCTACTAATTCTTTGGGAAAGCCATTTTTTGTGCTATTTCAATTATTTTGTAATATTCTGTTTTATATTCTTCTGCTGAAAGAGGGATGTTCACCAATCTATGTGTTAAACTATTGAAAATTGCTTGTTTGTGGCTTCTTGGATTTTAACTATTAGCTTTTATGTAGTTGTCTGTCTGCGTTGGTTTTCTGTGAATACCAAAATTTATTCTATCCTTGTTTTTGCCAAGGAAAATATTTAGGTCTGCCGTGTTTTGCCTGTTTTCAGTGCCGTGGTGGAGTACTTATGTACTGGCTTTGATAGGCAGAATATTTAGAGTTCTTATCCATTATATGCAATGAGATTAATGTAGAGAATATGAAATCATAGATGCTCTGCAGAGTTTGTAAAATACAAGAGCCTATTTCCAGAAATTCAGTATTAGTGATGAAATGTACCAAAAAATGGAAAATGAACTGTACAGACTAAAAGGCCAAGAACACACAAAACAAACATTTTTGTTGGGATGACTTTAACAGTGATAGTGAACACAGCAAATATTGTAACACTAGAACAGACTATTACACATTGTGTGCAATAGTCTGTAGCATAAGGCGAGAATTCATTATGTAATTTTAGAATTTTTTAAATAAACTTTGTTACAAGGGCTTCTCTGAATGAAAGTTGGTTATTAAAACGTAATGTTCTTGGCTGTTACAATATTGCTGCTTTCTTTCCATTTTTGTCCTGAGTATACTAGGAATGCTTGTATATAAAACTACATATGTTCATAAAATAGCTTTTAGCTTATAGAAATTCAGTTTTTTATTAAGTGAGAATGGGTCTGTATGTGAGAGTTTTTTCATAAGTGCATTAATTGAAATTACAGAACATTAATACATGTATAAGTTCATGATTGTAAAGACCTGGTTATAAAGTGATATTCATAATTTTTGTTGTTGCATTCACCACAGAATTTACATTACTTTTCCATGATTTTACACCCTCCTAGATTTTACACCATTTTTAAGTGTCCCTGTCAGAAGTGTAAAAGAGGGGTTCTACTGTAGTTGGTTGACATTTGCAACCCAGCGTACCATAGCTATGTAATGAAATTTGGCAGCCAAAATTTTATGTTTTAATTTGGTTATTAGTGCTTCTTGTCAATTGCAGAAGATATTCCATGCAGTTATTCTTGTATATGGAGCATTTTGCAAGACTTCTGAAAGATTTGCGATTATATAACAAAATATGACTATTTCATTTGTTTCAGGTTCTTGGACTTTTCACTGTTACTACAGCAATATTTGATATTTATTGCTTAGCACAAGCTGCTCCTGGGTCTACACATTATGGCTATTATATTATGAGTTATGAATTTGTGTATGTGGGAAGTGTACATGGTGAGTAATTTCTGTAAATAAATAATTAAAAAAGTAAACCTTAAAGCGAAATGATACACATGATTCATCTTTCACAGCAATAGTTAGTGACACACACAGTCCATTGTTTTAAGTTAGTGGTTATCATGTTACAGTGTCTTCCTCAATACTCTTTAATACCATCAGGTCGCCCAGCTTCTGGGAAGATAAACAGATATGCAGCATTACTGTAAATGACAAACAAGGTCTCCATGTGATTTTAACTAGAAGTCATAAACATAGTGCAGAGCTAAAAACTAACTAATCACTTCTCATAACCCGCTGAGTAGTAGGTAATATACATAGTCCAGCATCTGCTTTTATAATGAATAAATATGGTATCTAACCTTCTCTGTTTGAATCCAAAAATTGTGATTTTAACACAAATTATACTATTCTGTCAGTGATTCTGAGATAGTGAGTGTGAACACTGATAAATGTGCTGGCTCTATTCTTTGGTGTAAGTACTGCACTACCCTTCACGGGATGTAGTCAATTTTTCGTGGGAGTAGGATCACGAAACGGGGAAACGGCAGGACCTTTTCTATCAAAGGAGTGCCCCCCCTTTTATTACAGAAATAAAATGTAAGATTTGGATCAACACAATTTTAATAAATGATAATTACAAATGTTGAGGCATGATGAGATTACAATTATATGTCTCTATGTTTTATCGGGTGATAAGAATTAGCAGTGGACGATAACAATAAATATGAATGAAGTGAGTTATACAGATTTTCCAGCTATATACCAAGTTTACCTATTTGAAATCTGAATTATTGTCCGCATAAGTGACGACTTAACCCCATAAACTCATTGCCCCATAGAAATAATTATATCACCAGATCGATCCCGCATAGTTACGGCGGTAGTAGAGAGCGAGAGAGAGAGAAGAGCTACATACCTCTGGCGATTACCATCACGACTGACTACTAGACACAGACTACCCCAGACTGCCCTCTCTCTCGCTCCCTCACGTAGGCTGCGCACGACGACAGCACTACCTATCGGGCCAGCGCCGCCCTAAAAAAAAACGAACGTGCAATCAGCACAATCACCCCCTCCCCCATCTAACAACATCACCTCACCATAGGATAAAGGCAGATTAAACATGGTTAAGACACAGCCAAGAACTTAAAGGATACACCTTGAACCACCAGATTATTTTGTTTTGGTCACTGTGAGATCACTGGCATAGAACACTATCACCTTCACCAATTCACTGTTGGGGTCACAGTAACACTGGGGACACTTGTTCACTGGCAGAGGGGCTTAGTTGATCGCCAATTGTCTTTCGTCAGAAGAATCCCACGTTGCCGAGTGCGAAGGCCGTCGATCCTGACTTTGGGTATGAGTCTTAGCACTCGCTGAAATGAGGGTCATGTCGCCAAGATGCTTGTGCGTGAACACCCGACGTAGACACAACCGACGCAAACGGCGCCCCATCGTAACTGCGGAACCCTGTTCACCAGGAGTCCACATTCCGACTCTTATAGCTGCAGCATAACAACAGTTGATCGCCAGATTCATCGCTCAACAGTGCCAACTTGAGATGGTCAGGTGCTTTCGGAGGGGTAGACAAAGGTTTGGTGAGGCTGTAAACAGAAATCAAATCCGGCAGAAAAAGGAACATTCGCAGATTTCAAATAGGCTGTTACTGAACTCTTAGATAGAATCACTGGCATATAACCTTGGGCAATTTACCTTACCACCAAGTGTGGTTATCTACAAGCACAGATATTTAACAGGAAATAACAATTCAAATTAATTTTAGAATCACAAAAGGTGATAACAATTAACAATAAAGTGTTTAATAATAACAATATAAAATGCAAAGCAATTTAGTAACTAAATGAGAAAGTGATAACATTCGATATCAATTATTTAACAATAACAATATAAAGGTAATATTAAGAATGACAAGAGTAATAACATTCAATATACATTATTTAAATTATCAGCTGAAAAACAAGGCCTTGTACAAATTAATGCGCATATAAAACCCCCTTACTGGCCAGACAACACAAAAACACAAAACATATCACACATAATTGGTAAACGAGAAAAGACCACCAGACACACACACTCTAAACATTCCAGAAACACTTCTCGAACATGTTGCAAACACTCCAGAAACACTTCTCAAACATACCACAAACACACACATCACAACAGCGCGGGGAGGAACGAAAAACTAGTGGAGCCGTGAAGGTATGCTACCCGCTAAACCCATGGCACGCTTCATAGCAAAATAAAGTACTCCTCCCACACCATAACAATAACATACAAAGGAAAACAAACACCAAATATAAACAAACAGTAACTCCACATCATAACAACACACTAACCAAAACAAATAACGAAAAGCAACAAGGAATGAAGTAGAAGGGAGGTTCTACACCTTAACCTACACAAAAGGTTTTAATTGGGAAATATGAGCTCTCCTCTCTCTGCCATTACGTAAGTCTTTTAGACGTACTGAAACATTTTTATATATATCTATAATTTCATACGGCCCGACATACCTCGGGGCCAACTTGGCGGCATATGCGTTACCCTTGGACGATTGCGTAAAGAACTTACAAAACACTCTCTGACCTATAGCGTACGGCGAAGGCCTCTTGCCGGCGTCATAGCGTCACTTTACCTCAGCATGGGCTCTGATGAGATTACGAAAGGCAGACTTCCAGGTCTTACGTATCTCTTCTTGAGTATACTTTTGAGGCAACAAATCATCCAAGTGCCAAAGATTAGCTAATGGTGAATTAGGCGTGTAAGCTAACATCAACCGGTATGGGGTGCGTAGCCTGCTTAGATCGATCCAAAATATTGAGAGCCATGCCCTTAACCTTGCTAGCAATTGCCTGTAACAACACAATTTGCGGCACGTCAGCCCTTTCAGCTGTTTCACTCGCACGTACTAAAAATCTCAGAAAATCCACAGCCGTTGTAACATCTGTCACTACAAAATCAAGTTGGGATTGAACAAATTCCTGTAGCGGGTGTAACAACTTAATCCGCTGATATGCCGATACCATTTCACTGCCCAGGGGATTTATCGATCTAGAAACTTCGGCAAGCTGTTCGTTGGATAGTTCGGGGCCGCCATCTTTGGACATTACCCCGTCCAAACTCTGATAAATAGACTGAAACCCTTCGCGTAACTGAGGCAACGAAGTTCCAAAAGAAAGGTCAGGAAAGTATTTCACGAGGTATTCAAGTCTTCGAATATAATGGGTCACCCTCGCAGAAAGCCTTCTAAGCTGCTGTTTAGTAAGTGCCTTTCCCAAGTCAGAATCAGTAAACAACTCTTTAAATTCGACCAAAGCCTTCTCGCATTCACCCGGTGCGTCCTGCACCAACACATTATCAGCACTCAACCGTCTAATGGGGCAATCTTTCACCTTACGGAACTCTTCCAATGTGGTCGCAACATCCGCGGTCGGAATCAAAACTCCACCTCGTATAGCCAACTCAAAATTTAGTTCACCTTTCCGTAGAAAGGCCGCGTCCACTACAGTAACCATTTTGTTACTCTTCCAATCCAAACCAAATTTTGAAAAGCCAAACTATCTTTCTAATAATCCCACTTACGACTTTTGAAAAGTAACCACGCTCTGCTACCAGAGAATTGCACTACCCTTCACGGGATGTAGTCAATTTTTCGTGGGAGTAGGATCACGAAACGGGGAAACGGCAGGACCTTTTCTATCAAAGGAGTGCCCCCCCTTTTATTACAGAAATAAAATTTAAGATTTGGATCAACACAATTTTAATAAATGATAATTACAAATGTTGAGGCATGATGAGATTACAATTATATGTCTCTATGTTTTATCGGGTGATAAGAATTAGCAGTGGACGATAACAATAAATATGAATGAAGTGAGTTATACAGATTTTCCAGCTATATACCAAGTTTACCTATTTGAAATCTGAATTATTGTCCGCATAAGTGACGACTTAACCCCATAAACTCATTGCCCCATAGAAATAATTATATCACCAGATCGATCCTGCATAGTTACGGCGGTAGTAGAGAGCGAGAGAGAGAGAAGAGCTACATACCTCTGGCGATTACCATCACGACTGACTACTAGACACAGACTACCCCAGACTGCCCTCTCTCTCGCTCCCTCACGTAGGCTGCGCACGACGACAGCACTACCTATCGGGCCAGCGCCGCCCTAAAAAAAAAACGAACGTGCAGTCAGCACAGTACAATATAAATGAATGTGAATTTATTGAATATGAGAGCATATACATCTTGCGCTGTCCATGAACTTGAGCCCTAGCCCCTTTATCATTGGGCAGCCCTCTGAAATTTTTTGACATATGCTGTTTATTCTTTGACTACTGTTAATTAAGCTTATTCAAATATGTCTTTTCTTTTAACTTTCACCTTTTGATTTACTTATTTTCACCAAAATCTCATATACTTTCCATTTCCCTAAGTTCATTATTATATTAAATTACCCATTCCATTCTAAAGTTTAGTTTCCTCTCATTTTTTCTTAAGTTTCATGACCATTGACTAATAATTTCCTACACCTCATTGATTCACTTTCTTCTTATCTCTTTGTTACTTTTACTTCCTTTCCTCATTTAACTTTTGCTTTTTCTTATAATACCTACTTGACTTTATCCCTAAACTTTTATTTCCATCCCTTCTAACAACCCTGAACACAGTTAACTTGATCACCTGTTTTTCCTTGTCACATGGCATGTGGTGCTATTTTCCTTGCTTTTTTTTTTTTTTTTGTTTCCTGTATATTAACACTTTTTCACTATCTGTTATCACTTTTGTAAATTTTTATCTTTCTAAATACGTGGTAGTCTTTTCAGTTCGCCCTTCTTCCACTCCATTCTGCCCACATACATAATGCCTGTTTCTCTGTTCTCCCATTTCACTTGGTCATACTGCACATGTTCTTGTTTACTTGGTTTATTTTCACTCAAATTTGAAATTGCCCCATTGTTATTTGAGTAATTTGCACTAACATCTTTGCCTACGCTACCACTCACTGATTCTTGGTTATCGGATAACTTTTGTGTTTTCCCGTCACCATCCTCTTTCTCTGTCAAATTACTGTAACCTGTTGTAGCTTCCTTATTCTCCTTCTCTGTCACCTTGCCATTTGCTAATTTTTCCTCTTTTTTCTCTCATCTGTCCTTGAGGTAATATGGCTTACCCATCTCAGCGATTCTTCAGAATATGATACAGCTGACTTGTTAATTTTCTGTGTTTCCTGACTCGTTGCTTCTTTAATTTCCGCTACTGTGTGTGTTCGTTCTTTTCCTCTGCAATTTGTCCATCTGTCCATAATTTTAAACCTTGGATATATGCATGTTTACCCTCACTTTTTGCTCATCTTCTCTGCTGTATTAATTTCTTCGTTTGCTCCCTTAGTCATATGATAAGTCTTTGTTGATAAATATCATTGTTCCTTTCAGTTTTTTGTCTGTTTCAGTATGTTATAACTCATATATGTACTTGTAAATTTTGCTAGAATGTTTCTTCTTCCAAATCTAAATGCTTCACGTATTTTGTTGCTTATGGTCATCTGTAGCTTCTTCTCCGGAACTTCCTTGACCTCTTGCCTTGGATTCAAGCCTGTCCTTTCATCTATTCCTACAAACACCAAGTTATATTTTGTACTTCTGCCCTCCCATTTTTCCATTCTTTCTTTAATGTAAAAATGTACATTTGTAAAGGGTTCCTTTATGTTTGGAGCAAAACATCCCAATTTTGACAAATTAACTGTGTCTGTCAAAATGCTTTGAACACCGTGAGGCATAATTTAACATTAAAAACAAAAAGCAGAGCTAGAAAGAAATTACTACCAATAATTCTGATAATAAGAACTGATAATATTCCTGCTACAAACAGTTGACAGCATAGATTAATTCATAAGCTGCTATTGGATGCAGAAGAAGAGTCCTAAACCATTATGTGTAGTGTGTAATATTGGAAATGCATTTCTAGAACACAGTGGAGTATGTATAGGCTTCAAAGTTCACCAATATTTTTTGTCAGTGATGCATCAATTTCTGTGTTATGAATTCATACAATGCAAGTACAAAGATTTTCTTTTTTTTTTTATTTCACTATCTTCTCTCTTTCTTTCTTTTGTTCGTAATTGAAATTATGATCTAGTGCTGCAATCATAGATCTAAGTTGAAAAATGTATTATTTTAAAGGCATATCCAAGAAGAAGACACAGATGACTTGCTAAACTGCCAAAAGTATACAATGTCGAATTTGGGCCAAATCTTTTAAGAAGGTAGTATCCAAAATAATTTTCTTCAGGCCATTATAGGCATTTGATTGTCCTTTAATCCATAACTTAGTGATCATTTTTGCAAGATTTTCGTTCACCTTTTTCTAGCCATTTATATTTATTTCTTATACGATGAAAAATGAACATTTCAGTTAAAGACCTACCATTCTCATTTAAATTTTGTGCAGTCTATTTTAAAAGGTTATTTATACTTACTATCTATGCCATCAATTGTGGATTTTAATTTTTTTCATTAGACCTTTAAGTAAATGCCGCGGGTCGAACTCATGTTCAAGTTTTGGTTACTGAAGACAACTTACAGTTCTCTGTCTTGTCCAGGATAAAATTCTACACATCTGCATTTTGCAAGCCAGGTTTATGCTGCCACAAGCAGCATTTTTCAAATCAAGTTTCACCATGCTGCTTTGAACAAGTTAAAAAATAATACTCTTGAGGGTATTTAAATCCATGACATAATGTAGTAAATATTTGGCCGAAAATCCTATGGTGTCAAACTGACCAATCCCTCCTAACTATATAGGTTTACTACCTCTTTAATAAATCAAGGTTCTTTTTTGGCCAGGTAAACACTTTTTTTCTTTCGTGAAATTCTACCCATTGAGGAAGATTGGCCTCTGGAAAATTATGAAAATAAGGTTCCCTGTGTGCTTTATTTGTCATGTTACAGCCTTATGCACTACATACACTTTTCTGTTTTGTTTGGCTTTTTATTTTCCTTTTTTCCCACACAATATTTGGTAGACAAGTGCTTGTTGTTTCTTTCTTACAACTTCTGTGTGATTTTTGCTCATATATTAATTTTTCCAAATTAGTTGTTAAATTAAATTCCACCCTTTCTTTTTCTCTGCTTCCATTTTGGTCCCTCCTTTCTTTTAGTTAAACTATTCTCTCTTTCATTTTCCTCCTTTTCCTTCTTCTCTCTTGGTAACTATCCCCCCATATTTTGAACCTAGCTGCTTTTATCACTTTGTTTACATGCTTCTTTTCTAAAGTCTAATTCCCCCTGCCTTTTCCTAAACATATTTTCACTTTTGTTACTGTTTCTTTCCTAATTTACACTTTTCCACTAATTCACTTCTCTCTTGTTTTCTTTCGTTTCTAATTGGGTCTCTTCTTTACTCCCTCCATTTTCCTCCTTTGACTTACCTAACCATTTACTAAATCTAGTTTCACATCACAGTGTGTCATTTCCTTCTTTCCTTTTCTGTTTACTCTTCACTTTTCCTTTCTCTCTTGTGTAAACACACAAATTGTCACTGTATCCTCCGTCTGTATTAATACCACCTCTTGATATGATTCTTCAGCCTCACTCAAGATTCTTTCATGTTTTTTTCTTTAGGAATGATTCTGTTATTTCTTCCACTGACTGCTTCACTGACCCAGTTTCTCCTTCCCTCACTGCACAACATTCGCCTATCTTTTGTCCCTCCTCTTGCCTCCCTTCCCTCAGTTGGCTTCCCTTGTTTTGAATAGTTGTCAGCTTCTTTTCCTGGCCCATATTCTCTGTTGGTTTTAGCTATCATATTCACCATTGGCATCTCAATGTTCAATGCACTCGTCCATTCACCCTACTGTCCTCTCTTCGCATTGCTTCCATTTCTGCTTGGTCATCTATCGACAGTCTGATGTTATGGATGTGTACCTATTTTCATTGATTATGCTTGTGTCTTGGGTCAGTTAGTTGCCTCATTATTTCCCTCTGCTCATATGATAAATATGTATTTATATAGATGTCTGTCCCTGTTAGTTTCTTCACTTGTCTAAACACTTTGTGTCTCAGGTGAGTATTAGTGAATTTTGCTATGTTTCTTTTCCCGAATATAAAAGCATCAGTCTCATAATTTCTCTTTCGTATCCCCAATCTTCTTTCCAGCAGTTCCTGTACCTCTTATCTTGCATCAATCTTATATATTTCTCTGACCCTTGAAATCACTATATTGAAACTTGCTATTGTCTTCCTCTCTTGTCTTTGATGCTTTGGGTGTTCTTTATAATTATCTGTAATTTCTTGTATATTTTGCCTCTGCTTCATTCCCACCATTCTCGTTCTGAATTCTCTTTCTGCCAGCATTTCTCCTAAGTCCTTCAGATTTTCTGCTGCCATCTTGGTTGCCATGTCTCTTATTGCTTTTTGTTCTTATTCTCAGAGCATCACTGCTATGTGTATACTACCTTCCACTGCTCACTAGGTGCTCCAGCTAATGATATATAATGAATCTTTGCCTTCATGGTTTGATATATCCCAAGTTGTCATAGCTATGTTAGAAGCTTGTGTTTTTGTTAATTCAACATCTATGAATCAAGAATCAATTTATTAAATGAAAGAAATGTTACACAATTTATATCACTTACATTATTTGTATTTTGGAACATGTATACTTCTTACTAGGTTATACAGACATATAATATTAATTTTTAAGCCAATAAATAATATTTCTGCAGTGGAAATGTAAAACTTTCTTTTTTTTAATGCAATGCACTACCTTATCACATGGAGACCTTTAGTCAGTGTTGAAACAAATTTTGAGATCTGTAATCACTGCTACAAACTTACATTCATTAAACTTAGAAATAAGTTAAATAAGAAAATAATGAAGCTATTAACAGTGAAGCAACTAGAATCTAAAGTAAGAACAAATTAGAAGCTGAAAGCTTCTCTTATCTTAGTAATATTGCAAGATTTTATGCAGCTGACACGTTTCAAGTTGACTCCAACCTATTCTCAGAGCTTTGAGAATGAGTTGGAGTCAACTTGAAATGTGTCAGCTGCATAAAATCTTGCAATATTACTAAGATAAGTCAAACTTTTAGTTTCTAATTTGTTCTTACTTTAGATTAGAAATAAGTATTAATAGGTTAACAAATGGAATGTGTAAATATTTTCTCATGTTTTAAGTAAAAGCCACAGAATCACACTTAAATATTTTAGGACAAGTATTGTTTATACCAGTTTTAACATGTACTTTTTCTTTGCAGTACGAAATGCCTTGATAATATTTGCCCTCTTTTCATTGGTTGGAGGGGTTGCCATATTTGTGACAGGTATTATGCTCATCATAGGCCTTAGGAAGGTGAGTATTTTGACTTTGCTATCTAATGTAAAATCTGTCCAATAATGGCTATCGTTTATTTGCCATTAATCTTTCCCAATGTCGACATGCTCAATATAAAATGTCTGTTTTTAGAAAATATTTAGAATATTTTAAGTGACCTTTTATTTTCATATTATACTGGTCTTTAACAATAAAATAGAAGCATTTATAGCTATTTTATACCATCAGTATATAGATTTATTTCAATACAATTCTGTTGACAAAAATAAAAATTTAATGCATTGTCTATTCTTCCTTTGCGAATAAATTCCCTTGCCCCCGTTGTTACTCCATTGTTCCTTTCCAACTCTGCCACATCTATTTCTCTCGATTTAACCTCTTTCTCGTGTTTTATGAAGTGTTTCTTATTCATTTCCATCTCTATTTCTACTGATAGATGTTTCTCTGCTACTCTCTTTCCTACCTTTTGTGTCACCTTTTCCACGTTTTTCATATTGGTTAGCAGGAGATCTGTTGTGCTACTACCATTATATCCTACATATGTTTTCTCGTTCCTATTGTTTACCAATGACATTCCCACTTCCTACATGTAGTTCAGTATGCTTCTGCCTTGGCATTGTACTTGTCCACCTGGCATTTCAGATCTGTGATTATCACTAACTCTTCTTCCCCTATCCCCTCCAGTGCGAGTTTATGATGTCCTCCTGATTGTATTCAGACCTACAACTTTGTCTTTACTTGTATGTCGCCTCTTCTCTACTACATACTGAAAGGTGCTAAGTGCGGTTTCAATAGACATGTAATTCCACTTATCGGCCTGCCTCTTATTCCTCGTGTCACTAGTACATTTATGCTATAGAACCCTTGCAGGCTCCATTCTTTCGTTTGGAATGTTTCCGTCAGTATCGCTGCGTCGCATTCTTGTACTAAATTGTTGGGTGTTGTGTCCATTAATGACCTTAGCCCTTCTTCATTCCATGATACTATCTTGAGTGTCTCAGTACTCTTCATCTTGTGATTTGATTTCTGTCTCCTGATGCCTCCAAAAAGTATACTGCTGCACTATTACTCCTTCCGGCCAAAAGTCTGGCTGTTCGATTTTGGCTTTTTCTTCATATGGTATGCCTATTTTGAAGGATTTATTCCTTCCTGCAATGTTCAGTTGTTTGCCTTCTATTTTCCCTACAGTTCCTACCTCCTTCAGAAATGCTATTATGTCTTCTTTCTGTGTATTGTGGTATAGTTGACCGCTGTATAGCCATGCTGTACCTTACCATGCCACTGCTCAGTTTTGTGCCATAATTGTACGTCAATTCAATGCCATAATTGGGATTTGAACCATGGATTTTCCAGTCTCCATCCAGCTGTTTTAACCACTAAGCTACCATGGCCAACATGCCGATATGGTAGTTGCAACCTTCAGGTTGATTATGAGACATGATTGTCTGGCAAAACATTTGGACAGAATTGGGATATATTCTTCACCACTCTGTCCTCTATGTGATCTGGAAGAGGAAATGGACCAAGACCACCTTTAGGGATGCCTGGCCACTTCTAGCGCCCCATCCGTCAGTGAAAAATATTGGAGAGCAAGAGGACTAATGACTTCATTGTCAGAAATCCAGCATTAGCCAACAACAACAACATGCTGATACAACATTAAATTTTACAACTCACATTTTTCTTGGTAAACCACACATGGAGATCTCAAATTATATGAGATAACATACCTTAATGATGACTTACCATATTGTAAGTACTTAAACCCGGGCTTCTACCCTTCCAGACCTTGTCCTACACATGGCTGTTGTGTGGAAGAACAGTTAGTTGCATGCTTTCTGTTGTTTACCATGAATGAAATTATGAGGATAACTATGGAAGTGTGGATATGCGCAAAGTAGTCAGTAAAATTGATGTGACAGGTATTTTTTAAGTTCTTGTCACTCCACATTATGCACTTTGTCAAACTTACAAATTGTTTTAAAAGCACTTGTGCTACACAGTTTCTTTTATCCCCCAGCACTCACTTTTGTGCATTGCAACTGCTTGCCACTTCCCTGGCACTGGGAACTCTTTCCATGAACACAAATGTTCTGTGTCTGGAGTAGAGGACACACATGGAACCAGGAATATAAGGAGCATACGTCAAGAGCTTCATCTCTGATTGTTTCAGAAGCTGGATTGTAGTGTTGGCTGTGTGGATGGATGGATGGATGGAGTTTAGGGGCCCGTCGACAACTATGTTGGCTGTGTGAACAGAGGGGTTTTGTTGAAATAGAATTCCCTGCAGTCCAATCCTTGGTCACTATTTTTAAAGCTTCTCAGTAACTGTCATTTAGTCCCCCCTAGGAGTATTTGCATGTCAGTCTTCATCATCCTGATGATGGAAGAGATGTACACTCCCGAAACGTCCATGGCTCTGCATCACTACACCTGGCTAGAAGCCCGAGAACATCTTGAATATATTTGTCGCCAGGAAAGCTTCAAATCATATTTCAGAAAAGAAATTGGCCACTTGCAGATGTTTTAAGAGCATTTCACTTTAGTTAGAGGATGCTTTGGAAAAATTCATATAGCAGACTGATGTTTAGGTCTTTGGGGTTATCTTGGTAAATACAAGCTTTATTACCATTGACAGTGTAGTTGAGAGCTGCTTCCATTGAATATGACCAGCATTTCCTCACACCATTTAACACTATTGCATTTTTATTCTTTGGTCAAATCATTAAACATTCGTTAGAATGACCTCTTTTACAGTAGAGTCTCGTAAATATGAGGCTCCGTTGAGTCCACCTCTCTCTACAATACAAACCAGCTAAGCTGATGCATTTACTACACACCTTTGTGTCTCCTCACCTCTCTCCTAAATTGTTTATGGATTTTTAGAGAGAGAAAGTTATATTCATAGAAGTTAAAGTGGTTTCACTTTAAGTTCAATGGAGTTAGAAACAAAACCATGTGACAAGGAATCACCTCATTGGATAGTGGGTGAGATGCATCGTTTTCCTGTGCTAGAAATTTAAAAAAAAAGCTATTATTGTAGCAATTCAATATATGAAACCAAATGTCTTCATTCAGATTAACTTATAACTAACTGAATCCTTATAGCAGAGAGTTTACGCCACTATGCAGAGGCGGTGTAGTTTGTTTCCAATTAAGTTGTTAGTATACTTCTTGCCACATGGTACACATGTTCAGAAAATATTGCTTTCAAGAGTGTCATCAGTTCATCACTGAGAATCATCTGCCACTGTGGAGAGATATAAACATGGAAAGTGGATAAAAGTCTTTTTTAATGTCTTAAATGTTTTTTATAAATTCTGTGGAAAATAACCACCTTTAATCAACAATGAATGTAGTTAGCTGTAGTTTAGCAATAATTGAATTTCATTATTATGATGCACAATTGTTTCAGTTCCTATTTTATGATTTTTCCTATGGTGTTCCATATAGTCTTAGTTAAGAAAGTTCTATTTATGGACTCCCTTTAACTGCTATGGTTAGGGCTCGGAAGTTCATGCCCTAAAAAACACTGAAATATGCATGCAAATATGCTCTTAAAAACTTGAAAATATGCCAAGAAATATGCACTATTTAATTAAAACAATTAATGTCCTTTACAGTAGACAAGACGAGTTAGTATAATATAAATAAGTAAAGTCACCTTATTCCTTAGAGCTTGAAGCAGAAGTGGTCCCGCTGCAAATATTAACTGCTAATTTGCAGTTCACAACCAACACTTTGCACGAATTTTCAATTGTAAAACATCGTCTGTTGTCTCGCAAAATACTTTTGTAACGTGAAAAACTTCTCTCCACGTCACAAGATGTTATCGGGGCATATTTAAATGATGTTAACTACTTCACAGAGAGAGTCAAGTCTCTTGGTGTGATAGATGGTTTTCTTTCGAGGATGTCTCGAATATCACACATCTGTTCATAACCAGAATATTTTGAAATTACATAATTCACTTTCTCTTTCACTTTTTGTCCTATGCTACCAGGAACCGAACTTAGATCACATATTGTTTTTTCAAAGACAGTAAGTGATACATGCAAAGGAGATCCTACAGCTTCCAATGCCGTTATGGCTGTTGGTAAGAAAGAAAAATGGGCAGATATGAAACTAAGATCCTCTTTTAACCCAGTGTCTGACAGAACACTTTTCACAGTTTCTATTGATGAAGCACCTTTCGAGTCCAATGAATTAACAACCTCTTTGACTATTTCTATGTGCTCAGCATAATATAAAACTGCATCGACCCATGTTCACCATCGAGTTAACAGTGGTGCAGGAGGAAGTCGGATATTAGGTGCTGTTGATCTAAACAACTTAACTCTTTTAGGAGATTTAGCAAAAATTCTCTTTGTACTGGACACAAATCTATCTACCAATGGGAAATAATCACGTATTGTCTCAGAAATGCGATGAAGAGCGTGTTCCAAACAAGTTATATGAAATAAGTTAGGAAAAATACCTTTCCGAGTTTGTCCTGATTTTACATTATAAGGACCTGCATCAGTAACAAATAAAAGTAACCAGTTGTATTTGATTCCACATGGCCATAGTAATTTCAAACAGTCCATTACCAACTGGGTCACAGTTACATGTTAGTGGCCGACAATTCGCACACATTAAGAAGATAAGGTGTAGTCTTTTGTTTATTATTTAAAGCACCCACGATTATATTAGCAATAGAACGGCGCTCAGAATCAGGGATTTCATCATCAGACAACCACACAAACTGATCCGCTAATTTATTTTGTATATTTGACAATACGCTATTGTACCAATGTCCTACCTAAGTCTTACGCAGTGTACTTTCTCCAGGCACATATTGTCGAGTGCACTTGACAAGAAACTTTTTAAATGTCGGATTATTAATTTTGAACAAAGGAATATCAGCAGCTAAAAATGCTTGGCGTAGGTCATAGGAAAATTCAGTAATCCTACTTCCTAAACACTCTACTGTTTTTGAATTCTTTGTTTGCGAGTTTTCTGATTAAATTCTCCTTATGTTTTGCTGTGTTTATGTACTGAACTATTTGAAATCTTTTCTCACTCCCTATATTTTTCTCACACGCTCAACAAAACAGTACCCTATTATCTGCAGATATTAAATCACCCGAAAACTCTTTCTGTAAATTAATTAATGTAGCACTCGAAGTTGGTTTTATTTTCCGCATTTGAAGAGCTTTTTAACATTTTATATGCCTAATTTAATTTGGTGGGAACCAGTTCACAACACTGTTACGTTTGAAGAACACGACACAACTACTGGTGGGCAGGCAAGCGTTGCTATAATCGTGCTGCTCAGAACGTTGACCTGCACTTTATCTTTGTTAATATAAACCTCTCAGATAACGCACTGATTATTCTCTACGCACATACATATAACGTAAGGATGGAAAAAGGGGGTTCACTGCATGACAACATGACTCAGCATTAGTTCTCGTCACCTCGTGAGTTGCAGCATCACGTGCAATACTATCAATATGAAGAATATAATCCAGATGGGAAAAAAATAATAAAAAAGCATAACAATCATTAAAATATGCAATATAAGGGCTGTAATATTGAAATAATATGCATTTATAAAAATCAAGAAAATATGCAGTTATATGCACATAATGTCCAAATAACTGAAAATTCCATAATTCGTGCACATAATGTAAAAGCATACATTTTTAACCCCTATGAAAAAGCATGCAAATGCATGAACTTCCTAGCCCTAGCTATGGTCCTCAGTGTCCCACTCCATATTGGACATGAAAGAGTGCTTAATTTTGCTCAGAGGCCTCTCTATCAAGCTTGAGGTTCTTTTACATGCCGTAAGTCTATGACACATGACCACTGTCTTTACTTCCCTTCTGAAGGAAGCCATGCTAAGGATGTTTATGCCCCAAAAAATCCATCCTCCACTGGATTTGAACCCACGATCTTGGAACCAGAGGATAGCATGTTACCTTTAGACTATGGGGCATGACCCAAAGCTAGGGTACATTCATCCCACATTACCTCGCATTAATGAGAGACCATTGTATTCATGTAGGATTTAAAAGCTGTTGTCAATTCTATTAGGAAGCTGACTACAAGTTCCTTAAATGTCACTTGATTACTTTTGCAGACTATCTTTTTCCCAGCAGCAATGTTTTCCTGAGTCTTCCCAAACCTGTAGCAAGTGCTCAAGACTTTAGAACACATTTAAAGCAAGTTTAGAATTGCATAAAGATACATTCTTTCCATCTTCATTCTGAAAATTGGCTGTCACTCCACTGGAGGTTGCTTATGTCATGCTGTGGAATGTGGGGGAGGAGAGGTCTCTGCCAATTTGCCTGGCAAAATCCATTTAAAAAGGATAACTTTAACAATTTCAAATCTCAAAATCTTCTTAGACTAATGCAGCATGAATTCACTTGTTATTCATTGATGCTAGCATTTTGTGCTTATGCTCTGCACTATCAGTTTTGTTGCTGGTAATATGTTTCTAATTATTTTCAATAAAATCTTGAATTAAAGTAATCCTTCCCATGTGGAATTAGTTTGGGCCTGATTTAGTTAAGGTTAAAAGTTGCTGTAAAATGGTATTATGCTATTTACACTTATTCATCCACATTATAACTATTTTTTAAATGTAAGTGTTTGTGCCTAAATTCTTGCTGGAAAAGTAAAGCTTGACAGAGAACCGGTATTGGTAATAGCATGTAACAGCTGTGAATACAGTCACCACTCAAGTGACAAGCTGTTGTTGCATTTAGCTAGCTGCAGAATAGCTTCTACTTTACTTTCTACTTTTTCTGAGCCAAATAACTCAAACTAAGAAGAATCGTTACTAAATTCATTGAACATTGAGATTATTTAACTTTTGTTTCAATGCCATTTTACCATATCATGAAAAGAAATCTCTAAAAAGGTAACAGCTCAGACATACATTTTATAATCTCATAAACTTGTGGTTGGAAATTCCCCTGAAGCATGTTTTAATTGGTTATGAATGGCATCCTTCCATACCACTGGCATTTGAGGATTCTACATCGCATTTAGATAGATTCAGCTGCTAATGCTGAGTTGATAACAAGTTTACTTCACCTCCAGTCACTCTCTCTATGCTCATATTCTAACCACGAAAGGTTAATATTCCATATATAAGCTATGTGTATAATTTATTAGCTTGGTTGTAAAGTTAACCATTTTAAAAACTGATATTTAATGGGCCTTTTTATGACCAGGGTAGTGCCCTAAAACATTGGAGTTCTGAAGTGATTTCCCTACTTAAGGCAATCAATTCAGGTTTGATTATTCCTGACCTCTAGCTCAGAAATTCAGGACCAACAATATTTTAATCAAGTAAAATATCTCTGTTTACATATGATTGCCATAATCTAGTATTTCTTGATGCTCTGCATTTCTCCATATTTAAATTTTCAACTCATATATGTTATACCGTGTATTATTGACAGACAGTATTGCTGTGCACAAAAGTTATTTATTTCATGAACTTCAGATTATTTATAATATTTTATGTTACAGGAGTATGAAAAGCAGATGGTACCTTGGTTGTATTGTTTTGCTGGTTTTACACTATTCCGAATATTTGCTTTCATTTTTGCCTCAGTAGTGAATGATATGATATTTGGATACAACATTGGAATGTGTGTGCTATGGATATTATTCTCGGTCTTGAATGTGTATGGCTGGGTTCTGGTATACTCATTGTACCTCGAACTCTCAGATCTCACAAAACTGGAGGATTTAGCACATCTCAGAGTAAGTATAATGCAGATATATTATGTAAATGTTTATGAGCAATCACATGTGCATATTTTAATAAAGTAGGAAGCATGCTGTCCAGTATGATACAAGGTGTAACATAAATTAGTAGCTTGTGGTTCTACTTTTGTGAGTTAATGGTGGTGCTTGATCACCTATTGAGCAAAGCTATAGAATGCTAAATTGTCATGTTACACAATATCATTTCTTGATAGATTTTCCAATGGTACATTATTGAAGTCCTAAAATAATACAGCATTTGTAAAAGTTAATGGAGAGATCACACTGCTACAAAAACTTAAAGCAGTATTATTAACTATGTAATGTTGCTTAATTTAACTATATTCTTATTTTGAGGTAGCATACCTCAATGGCGGCTTATAGCATAAGTAATCTGAGTTCCAGGCTTCATAGTTGACCAGTATTAGATTCCAAATCTATATTTTTGTTTTTATTCCATTTTTAATAGCTAACTTGATCTTTTTAATACAACTGACTCAGTTACATGGAAAGAGACTGGTGGCCACAAACTTCCATTGACCAACATAGAATATGGGAAAAAATGACAAAAAGGCCAATAGCATCATTAGGACAGATAGAGAGAGAAACTGGCTTCATTGGCAGTGTGTTCATATAAGAAACATGGTTTTATCATTATTTATTTATGCCAACAAACTCAATGCTGGTGGTTTTAAACACACTTGCTGTGTGTGGACAGTGTTTAAGAGGTGGAACCAGGACTGAAAAATTCAATGCCATAGCCGGGATTTGAACGACGGGTCTTCCACTTGTCGAGTAGATGCTCTAACCACTAAGCTACCATGACCAACTTGCCAGCATGACATTAAATTCCCCTACCAATTTGTGCTTTACTGGTTAGACCACAAGGGAATCTCACATCAGAGATAAATACCCCAATGGCGACTTACAATAGTAAGTACTAATGTCCCGAGCAATTGTAATAATAATTGAAAAATAATTTTATTTAAAACAAAGTTATACAAGGGGCCTGGGCCAGAAGGTATAGTATAGCCTATTCTCTGACTTGGTTCAGGCTGGGCCAGGCCCAAGAATGTTGAACTGTGCAGATCTCTCCTGCAGGCAAGTGAGGAAGAAATAAGATATGTTGCATCTTACACTTGCTCCACTTCATTGCATTCTGCCCCATCATTCTTTTTTAATTGTATAAATAGTTTGTCTTGTTCCTAAAAAGAATTTTGTGTATGTTCTAGATGGGTACCATGGCATCGCTGAATGCATCCACAACACATTCCATATCAGGTTCACGTCCAACTACTCCACATAGTACAGTATCTACAGCACCAGTGATGTGAGCAGCAATTCTAGAAATATTGGTTTTTATACACAGTATATGTTGCTTGTTGGCATAGACTTATATAATGAAGAGTATTAATTATATTGCATTTATGTGTAAGAGTAAAGTGCACAACATTAATGACCTCATTGTTCTTGTTTTCAAAATGCAATTTTATGTGGAATGTACAACATTTGCATAGGAAAATGTATAGTTGACTTGGTACAAATTGGAAATGAAACATTTTGCACTTTCAGGAAAGTTTAAACTTTGTGTTTTGAAACTGCATTCAAATCTTGATGAAAAGTGAGTAAGGAATATGTGGGAGGGAGAGTTAACAAGTGCTACAGATAAGTTAATTCAAGTATGTAACAACCGCAATAAAATATTTGTACAAAATACTTTGGGACAGCACAAAGCCTGACAGGCCAGAAACCTGCATTGAGTCAATAATGCACCTTTGCATTTCCCCTGTTTGATATTAGAGGCATGGTGATAAAACTGAGCTCAGCTGGGTTTGTATTCAGGATAACTGCTGATTTCCTGGTCTTTTCACCATTTGATATTAAAACCTGTGATACATTAGTGATTTTTAATAAATTTTGAATGAGTTCTGCAACTCAGTAATCTTCATAAATTTGTTGCAGTCTATTTAATTATTATTGTTCATCCAATTCTTTAGATTTGGAAAATGCAGCTGTTCATCAGCCATATCTGTTAAAATCACAAGCTTTCCCTTTCCTTGTAATTTCTTGTTCAGTAAGTTCATAGTCAGAGAGATCTGCCAAGAAGGCTAAATGGTTATGTATTTGAGAAATTCAAAGTGCTCATGTGCTGATGATTGTCTGCATTGGAATAAAACTCCTTTTCCTGGCAAAAGTGTGTCACCTTAACATTAACCATCACTGATTGTTGTTCAGCATTGCTGTGTCTTGACTGAGAGCGTATGTTTTGGTTCCCAGGCATGGAATGCACATGTGACCATCAATGGTGACGTAGGGTTTTTAGACCATGTGTAGGGCTGATGCCCACTGATCATCATAATACATTTGAGGAATTGTGAAGATTAGCAATCTGTAGTTCAAGAGACCTGTTTCAACGGGGAAATGGCATGTGGTGTATATATTAAATATATTAGATACTCAATAAAGGTTTATTCTTAAACTGGCTGCTTAGAGCAGGGTTGGGCATCTGGTATGCCATGAGGGCAGCCTGCTTATGGCCTTGCACTGATAGTTGTATGTTTAGCAAGTAAAAAAAATGGTCGTTCAAGGTATCCTACAAGTTGCCCAGGCCTGGCTTAGAGCGAAACACTGAATTGTATTATGTATTGCTCTTGTGCTTAAGATGTATAACGCAAAAAATAATTTTGTTGTAATTGGTACTGTAAATTACAGGAAGAAAATGGTGATATTTACATGAATAAGTTTCTTTTTCTTTCAGGCATTAGCCTAATCAGTGTACTGTAATTTGTAATTAATGGCATTTAACAGCTATTATTTGATGGGTGTAACAAATGAGGTCCTTCAGATCAAAATCACCAGTGGCTACCTTTACTTTATTTTGGGGGATAGAAAGGAAAGAATTAAATATAAAAATATATATGTTATGGGAGTTGTAAATCTTGCAAAGCAATTCATGTCAATAATTGTTTGGTAATTCCAAGCTTTGTGTTTGTATTATAATGGTAGACTTTGAATTGTAAAAGTTAAAAGCTAATTAGTACCTAGAAAGAGTGCAGTGCCTTCAAGAAGGTGTAAACCTTCGCCTGTGATATTTGAGCAGGGATAGAGCTGCCAGGTGAAACATATTTTAACATTCTCCTTTAAAGCAGAAGTCACTAATAATGTTTTAATCAGATTGACTTTGTTTCAGCAGAACACTGTTTATTATATGTCAGTGTAGCATAGTTCTGTTGTTAATTGTATACGTACTTGAGATATCATGACCACTGATCTTAACTGCATTCTTCACATCAGATAGCTTGCCACACACTGATAAACAAGAACCCAATTTTATTCTTGGTTATGATGTGAGAAACAATACTTTGTGTATGTGTGCCTATACAGGGTGGAAGTGAAGTGATCCGTCAGACTTTAACAGCAAATTTTTCATGTTGTGAATAACAAGAAAGTCTAATACCAAAATGCTGAAAAGTTTATAGTTTTATAGGAAAAATATTTTTATCAAAAAATTTATAATCACCTGGCTGAATTATTATTGATTGAAGGTTCTCGATTTATGGCTATATTCATAGAAAATTGAATAAACGACAACTTTTTCCTTTGGCGTATTTCGATGGATTCAATTGAAAAAACCACAATTTGTTGTCTTCTTAATTCTGGTAGAAGTGGCAACATTGCAGCACCTGTTTGCTTTCTTTGCATATCGGTGTAGATCATACATTATGTTTACTTAATCCCATGCAATTATTTTTAGTGGAAGCCGCAAAAAATGTGAAGCTGGTATTGAATACTTGCTCTAGAGTGTTATTTTGAATTAATCGCAACGTTACTGCATACTTGTTACTGCTAATAAATGTTAGTTATTAAAAGTATGGCCATTTTTTATTTCTAAAGCTACCCCATAAATAATGGTTGGTCTGTGACTGTGGAGTTCACTGAGCGCGAACACCAGTGTCAAATTTGTTTACCTACATTTCTTGAAATATTTTTATATCTTTCGCACATACTCAAGCGCACAAATCTTGTCAGAAATTTCGTGTTGCAACACCCACTAACTCAAGTTCTTTGGCACTCATAAGATTCTTGTTAAAGCTTATTGGACTAATTGTTGGAAACAAATGTGCTTCCAAAGTCTTGTGCATTATGTTATACAAATTTCTTTTTTTAGATGGAGGTATGTGCTTGCATAAAGCACATTAGTCCCATTTTAAATAGGGTATATAAAAAATTTAAGAGAATTGCACACTTGCTGAGCCAAACGTGTAAACATGTTACAGTGGAACATAAATTTACGTTAAAAATTATGCTTTCTTAAAAGTTTAGCAATTACTAGTATCACATTCTTAAATTCAATATGGCATAACAGTATTACTAACGCAAGAGGTGTTTCACGCAAGAGTGACAAACTTTGGAATGTTCAATGCACATTGGGAACATAAATATTCAATGTAGGTATAACTTAACCTCCAGCCATTAGCTGCCAGCCTCAGTATGAATGCTCCATACATACGTCTTACCGACGATATGAAAACTGCATGTGTTCACCACATGTGTAAGTGTTAGAAACAAATTACCTTACTATTTATTGTGAACATGAATATCATGTTAGGTCGCTACCATTCGGTAAATAAAGTTAATAAGGCAACTTGTTTTTCCTCAGTGTGCATGCACAGTAAGTAGACATGGACTTAGCATGTATTCATTTCATTTCAAGTGAATGTATGCATTTCTGGCTGATTAGAGTATATTTAAACCTTCTCTTTTAATATTCCTATCATGTTTGTGACTCCCTAATGGATTTAATAGTGCAACTTCTGTTGGAAGTTAGTAAACAATTTTGTGCAGCGTTTAAAAGAAGAATCCAATTCCAAGTGAGGTTGTTATCCCATCATGGCATAAGCCCTTCAAATAGAACAGGCCAGATATTCAAACCTGTAAAGGTACCAAACAAAATATTTGTAATTATGTGGATATGTAAGATTTGAGGTAATTCATACAGGACAATCAGCCATAACCTTACTTTTTCACGTAATTATCTGATGTCTGGCGCAGTGCAACAAAACATCTGAATTCAAAGCATTGCTAATGTTATTTAAATGGTTTATATAGAGCATTAGATTAGTCCATTGATCTGCTGATAGAAGCTGAGTACCCGATCAACAGGTTGCGCCATGTTGCCATACACTCTCACTTTCAAACGTGATTATCTATTTAATGGTGCATTTAATTAAGAAATGTGATTTGATTTTTTTGTGAGTTTACATCCACTCTCTCACCTCCTTCAGTCTGGCAGATTATTTCACTTCCACCCTGTGTGTGTGTGTATACACATTAAAGTGAAGACATTAAAGTGAAGTGATAGGCGGCGCCGTGGCCGAGCGGTTAGCGCGCTCGCCTACCACCTAGGCGGCCCGGGTTCGATCCCAGGGACCCGCATGTGGTATTCGTGGTGGACGAAGCGGCGTCAGGGCGGGTTTTCTCCGGGTGCTCCGGTTTCCCCCGCCATCTCATTCCACCGGTGCTCCATCTTCATGTATCATCAGTGTCACCGCCTGCGGTGCCGTAGTAGTAAAAGCGGGCGTTAAACACTACAACACACACTAAAGTGAAGTGATGATGAGTAACATTAAACAGATTTAAATAACCAACATTCACTTTTAGTGATAACTGATAAAGTGACTAACCTAGTTTGAAAATTTAGGAAACTAAGTTATTTTTTTTTTACTTTAAAGCTGGGACTTCTTCTGTCTTAACTAAATTTTACGAATGTTTTTAAGACAGCAATCAGAGCACATTACATTGTTCTTATTATTCTACTTACTGCATAGTCATCTCAAGACATTTTCAAATTCTGAAGATTCTTTATTCAGCCCAACATTTCTGATATAAATTCATCCTTTGATGGCTCTTCAAGTGCAGTGATACCAAGCAGTAAGTACTTCTAGTAAGTACTTCTCTCAAATATTTTAGACATAATGGGAAGTAAGGATATTGGCTGATATGATGTTACTTCTGTTGCTACCTTGCCTGGTTTGGGTAAGACTATTATTTCTGCTTTTTCCAGTGCTTTGGAACATACTTAAGTTTAAAACAAGCATTTATTTTGTGCTTTAGTTTTTGACATGCTACGTCAGGAAGTTGTTTAATAATTTCACCAGTTATATTATCATAACCTGGTGATTTTTTAATACTAAGGTTGTTTTTCATAAAGTTCTTTAGTTCCTTCAAGGAAACAGGTGTTATCTCCACCTCATTTTCACAAATAGCATATTCATGACACACTAATACCATATTATCATTGTTAATAGTGTGTGGCTTAAATACATTTTCTAAATGATCAGCAAACAAATCAGCTTTCTGCTTGGAATTCCTTGCCCATACACCATTGCTAGCTTTTAATGGAGGATCTTGCTGCACTGGTCTTTTAAACCTTTTAGTTGTTTTCCACAGCAAATATCCAGATTCCTTATCTGCTGAGAGTTGACTAAGAAATCGGCTTAATGATTAGTTTTTTATGTCCTTGATGCGTCTTTTCAATTCATTACTTAATTTATTATATTTTGACTTGTCCTCAGGGTATCTAGTCTGTTGCCACTTCCTGCGTCCTTTTCTTTTTGCTAGGACCAACCCTCTTATTACTATGGGATAACTTATTATGTGTTTTGGATTTCCATAGTTCATTGGAGTACTTTCTTGTGCAGCCTGTTGAATTTCAGTTATCAATTGTTCCATCGGTGGTTCATTGTCTCCAACATCAGTGAGCACAATATCCTTTTCTGCCAGCACTTTGAGATGTGGGCTTAACTTACTGATTCTGGTTATTTTACCGCAAATAACTGGCTGATCCAACACTCCAACGTTACAATAATAATCATCCTTAAGGCTCTTCAATTGTATGTTGTAACAATTGTGTTTTATTTTCTTTGAAGTAATTCCACGAAACAAATTATGTGCAAGCTTCTCAGATCCCTCTGATTTATATCCCATCTCTGTGGCAGTACTGGTTAGTATATAAGATCTCTGGGAACCACAATCGATAATTGCTCTCACAATTTTTGTGCGTTTGTTACCTTTAAGCTTGACCAGTAACGTCTGCAGTAAAACCTTTCCTTTCAGGCAGTGACTTGCTAAAATAGAACTTTCCTTCTTGTCTGTGTAGTGTTCTTCGATATCACTTGTTTTCGACTTCTCTTGGTTTTTTTGCAGATCTGGACACATTACAGGCCAATGTTTCTTACTGCAAATTAAACACCTTACATTGGCTTTGCATTCCTTTGCACGATGCCCTGTTTTGAAGCAAATGAAGCATCCCCTTGAAACCTTTAGCTTATCTAATTTCTTCTCAAATGACATTCTTTGTGCTTGGAAGCAATCCTTGGACTCATGAGGCTTTTCACAGAAAATACAATTCAATCTTTGTTTTGTTTTGACCTCTCCCGAAAATAACTCACTTGCTGTAACTACAGGCTCTTGCTTCTTGGATCTTTTTCTCTCCTCCTTGTTAATATGTTCATGAATGTGAAATCCAGTTCTTGTCTTTGCTCATCTTCTGCGGCTTCGTTTGATACTGGATCCCTAAGCCACACTCTTAACATATCTTCAGGGATACAGGATTCCACTAAAGGAAATAACATAGCAGCATATTTGTCTGATGTCATTCCTATAGATTCTAGTGATCTCAAATGCGATTCCAACTGGTCATATAAACGAACAATATCACGTTTATTTTGTTTGTTAGTGGCATTGTCTACAACTAACCTCAACAGTTCTCTGACGTAAAATTCAATCAGAAGACCCTCGCGACCAAACCTATCTCGCAAACAAGATATCATCTTGGGATAATTTTCAGAAGTAGGCGGAAAACTGTCGACTATTTCTCTAGCTCTTGTGCCTTCTAAAGTCGCCTGGATGAGGTATTGAAATTTATCTTCATTTTCTATCTCTCGATCTTCGTGTATACATTTAAATTGACTCCAGAAGCCTAACCAATCCTTTACTTCACCTCCGTATTTCTTAAGTTCTATCTTGGGTAGCTTTAACTTTTTACTTGATGTTGGAGATGAACACGTTGACATATTTCGTTCCATGTCTGCCGATAATTTATTAAGATATATTTCTACTTCCACTCTAGCGCTATCCATTTTCTCTTTATACTGTTCTACAACCATATACTCAGCTTCATAATCATCGTCAGTTTTGTCGTCTGAATCCAACAGTTTGGAAACAATTTCCTCGTCGTATACGGATAATTCCCCAGATATTCTTTCTAACGTCGTAAATTTTGTTCTTACTTCATTCTCGTTGGCTTGATCCGTTAGAAGATTCATCAGCAAATTATAGCATTTTGTAAATGATGATCTCACCGGTTTGCGTCTTGTTAGAAGCTTCTCCATGTTTCACTTATCACAGGTAATTAATAATTATTCTACTCTTACCTTATACTTCTTTATTGTGAGATCACGTCGGGGGGGTCACCAAATGTTGAGAATACAAGAAAAATTTACCAAATTTTCTTTTTCTCCTCTTTATTTTACAACGACAAACATGGTACACGAATCAGCCATTTTAACAAAGTCTCACACTCTTTTTTTTTTTTTTATACAAACAGTACCAACCTAACAATTCCTATACCTCTTGTTGCCAATTTTACTCATTTGCAACTGTTATCTAATGTTTGTGTTTGGAAATAAAACCATTACTGTCTTGCACTGTAATATTTTTCACATAGATGCAGTGAACAATCACAACCGCCCTCTTAACTGCATATTTTTATTTTTGTTTGGTAGTTTTAATGGTCACCACCAATCACCCTGTAAGTAGTTTCAACAGAATCACTTTCCCTCTTTCACACTATGTGTTTATTCCTATACCTCTTGTTGCCAATTTTACTCATTTGCAACTGTTATCTAATGTTTGTGTTTGGAAATAAAACCATTACTGTCTTGCACTGTAATATTTTTCACATAGATGCAGTGAACAATCACAACCGCCCTCTTAACTGCATATTTTTACTTTTGTTTGGTAGTTTTAATGGTCACCACCAATCACCCTGTAAGTAGTTTCAACAGAATCACTTTCCCTCTTTCACACTATGTGTTTATTCCTATACCTCTTGTTGCCAATTTTACTCATTTGCAACTGTTATCTAATGTTTGTGTTTGGAAATAAAACCATTACTGTCTTGCACTGTAATATTTTTCACATAGATGCAGTGAACAATCACAACCGCCCTCTTAACTGCATATTTTTATTTTTGTTTGGTAGTTTTAATGGTCACCACCAATCACCCTGTAAGTAGTTTCAACAGAATCACTTTCCCTCTTTCACACTATGTGTTTATTCCTATACCTCTTGTTGCCAATTTTACTCATTTGCAACTGTTATCTAATGTTTGTGTTTGGAAATAAAACCATTACTGTCTTGCACTGTAATATTTTTCACATAGATGCAGTGAACAATCACAACCGCCCTCTTAACTGCATATTTTTATTTTTGTTTGGTAGTTTTAATGGTCACCACCAATCACCCTGTAAGTAGTTTCAACAGAATCACTTTCCCTCTTTCACACTATGTGTTTATTCCTACACCTCTTGTTGCCAATTTTACTCATTTTCAACTGTTATCTAATGTTTGTGTTTGGAAATAAAACCATTACTGTCTTGCACTGCAATATTTTTCACATTGATGCAGTGAACAATCACAACCTGCCCTCTTAACTGCATATTTTTATTTTTGTTTGGTAGTTTTAATGGTCACCACCAATCTCTTACATATCTCAATACATCATATGTTATTGTGATTCTACACTCCATGTTTCAATTTCTTCCTCCAATTTCTCCAGGTGGTATAAAATAGCTTCAGAACTTGTATCATCAGTATTACAAGCTTGACTCAGTGATGCTGTGCTGTGATCTGTAGTTTAATTATCATGCAACATTTTTATTTTAGTTTATTTTTTCCCCTTCTTCTTTCTGCTTGCTCTGGAGTCTGTAAAGGCCGATATTGTCTCATGTTTATTGTTTTTTTCTCTCCGTCTTTCAGTCTCCTCTTCAGTTTCCAAAGCACGAACTTGTCGCATGCATAAATTATTCCTCTCTCTTCGCCTTTCTATTATTTCCTTTATTGTTGATAGAGGAAGGTAATCATTAGCATACCATGTCAGCTTGTACATTTTAGGCATTATGCAGTTGAAGGCAAATATCGGTGTAATTTATAGCCATAAAACATACGGACAGATGACTACAGCTCAGTTTCGATCACATCTGGAGATGGCCCACTATGGTTCTCAGCCCTTCAAATACAGTATCGTGCCATTCTATAAAACTGCTTGTATTCATCCATGAATTCTTTGGTTCTTGTAGGTGACTCAGCTTTTTTATTCCCTTAAAACACTGCAAATTTTTAGACTTTCCTATGATTAATAAAGGTAACTTGTGAACTCAAGCAATGTTTTTGCATACTATAGCAGTGATGTGTGATTTGCTTGTCTTAAAACCAAATGCTGACATTTCATTCCTAGGAAGTAGGGAATTTGCTTGCATTTTCTTTCAGAATTAACCATTTTGTTTGCATTGTATGAGGATTGTCCATAAAATAAGGTTCCCAGTTTTTTTTCACGATGAAAAACATATTTATTGACATTGAATAATACATTTTTGAAAAGCTTAGACTTTTTCCTATTTTTCGACATAATCGCTGTTGTGATCAATACATTTTTGCATGTGGTGTACCATCTTTTGTATGCCTGCATCATAGAACTCTCCAGCTGTGCGGTGAAGATAGCTTAAAACAGTTTCTTTCAGTTCCTCTCCGGTTCTGAATTGCGTCCCACGCAGGTGTTTCTTCAAGTCAGGGAAGAGATAGTAGTCACTTGGGCCTAGGTCCAGCCTGTTAGAAGGGTGCTTGACAGTATCCCATCCAAATTTGTTGATGAGATTGGTTGTCACATGGGTAATGTACGGACAGCGTCCTGATAGAAATGCACTCCCTTCATGAGCATGCCTCCACCCACCTTGGTATACCCTAAATAGACGGTCAAAATTTTGTGAATATAGGTCTTGCTGACATCAGGGATCATCTCGCAGGTCTCCCAAATTGTTACCCTTCAATCTTTCAGCATTGCTTCTTCCAATTTCACAATCGTTTCGTCTGAAACCGATGGCCGTCCAGAATGCTGGTCGTCCTGGACGTTTATACGTTCGCCTTTGAATTCTCTGCACCATTTCCGTATGTGTTGTATGGTCATACACTGCTCTGTACACAAAGCGTAATTTGCACGGGGCGGGAGAAGCGAGTGGAACCTCCATTTATAACAGCTACCAAGCCAAGACTGAGTGTTGCAGACAGCTTGCAGGCCAGGGGACTGGGAGAGGGAGAACCAAGCTACATGCCAGTGTTGCCGGATCTCCTGTAACAGCATTCCTTGCGACTGCAGATCCTTGGGAACCTTATTTTATGGGCCACCCTCGTAGATATTGGCTTTTTGTAGTCCTACTTATGAATCAAGCTTTTAAAAGGCACTTTGAAATGTTAAGCTGCTTCAACGTCAGCCAGCAGTTTTTCCTGTTATATGTTCAGTTGCCTAATTTCATGTCTAGATATGAAATGCATAAGCCAGTTTAAAATCAATGTTAACCCCCTAGTTTCTTGTTCATTTCAAGAGCTTTTTCACAAATCAAGGGACCACTTATTAATTGTCCTTGACTTCGTACCTCCATGAACCATATGTAAACTGCAGTGCCTAAATCCAGATTATCTGTTATTTTCATTATTTTTCTGTGCAAGCTTCCATCTTCAATATTAAGTACACTTACAAATTTTGTAATGACATTGTTGTTCTTTTTAATGCCTGATACGTTTGCATTTTTCTAATTCTGTATATCGAGCTAAACTTGATCCATTAGCACCATTCTTCAATTGGTCTGTTATTTTAAATCTGCTGGAAATGCAGGGAACAACATATTTGCATTTAATAACCATGGCAAACTGCATAACTACAACATAATCTGTCACAAGTGAAGGCTCAGATGCCAAGGGCAGAAACTGCTAAACTGAACTGGCTAGCCCAGTGCTAGCGGAACTTCTATATGGCATAAGCGCAACTTTGGGTTTGCTGACAGGAATGCTTTTGGTTAAGAGATTTTGTGATTGATCAGTGTTCAGATGATTGGTGCTCTACTGTGCTTTCATGAATGGAATTTTCTGTATAGAATAGATCTTGTACAAATTACATACTGCAAAAGAGTATGGACAACGTTACAGACACCTATGTATAGCAGTGGTAAGTCCAAAAATTTATGTGTATTATGATAACGGACTGAAACATATAAATACTATTTTACTTGTTACATTCTGTAAGTAGACTGCACAGTCAAATGGAACTGCAATATAGGCACATGCAGTGAGCAGTGGTCATGGACACGGCTGCTGGTCGCAAGACTTTATAGTACCTTGGAAACTAAAAGGCTAGAAAAATGGAGAAAATATTGATGACCAAGTGTTACTTGGCCAAATATCCTATAGTATAAGTAAAATATTGCATTTTGTCATGCTACCTTTAATTGGTGGTATTTACTGTGTTCATAGAAAACAGATCTACATATAGCACATTTGACTGTTAAAGTTTACTGTTAACTCATTGAGTTGATGAACTAGATTTTGGTTAGCTACCCACTTGAATCCATTTGAGACTGCAGCTTATTATGCATATAACCAAAAAGTGTGCTAGTGCTTCAAAATTCTGTGTTCCATGGCTCTTAGTTACAATAAGCAAGGGCAAACTAAACTTGCATCAAAGAAAAGAACATTTGCTTTTATATTTGGGTAAATGGGAAGTTTAATTTCTGGATTTATTGAAATTGGACATTTCTTAAAAGGTTAAATCTAATGCCGGAAATTTGTGATGGTTCCTAACCATCATAAAAATAACTACACACACTCAAATGTAAAAGTATAAAAGTTTTGTTGAGCCACCCGCTATGCATTTCGTTAATTGTCTAAAATTTGATCTTTCCCAACACTCAGCCCTCTTTCTTTTTTAATATGAGGTACATATGCAAAATATCACTTAACTAATAAGAAAATTCACAGGAGTAATAGGATATAAATAAGAAGAGTATGGACCAGACTAGCTTAAATGCTGTGGTTAAATATCTGTAGAGTGGGAGTCGAAAAGGGCTTGTTGAAAGGGTAACATTAATCTAAATCTCAGTTGTTGGAACCCAGGTCTAATTTGAGCATTCATTAATCACTATTACTTCATCTCTTTATATCTAAAGTGCTCTAAGCCATGTTAACCGTAGAACAGATACATGATTTATACAAACGTTAAAACATAATCATATTTACTGGTAATCCCACCTTTTCTCCCAACAAAATTCATGTATCTACAAACAAGTCTTTAGTAATTTAAAGAATATATTTTTAACATTACATTCACTTATGTTCTATTAAAATTGAATTCAGTTTGGGCAATAAAGAAAATGACTTTGCAGTGAGCAGAACATATTAGCATTTTGCACTCAAATGTCTTTGTATTGTGGTCCTGTTTCTGTTACATAAGGCATATCTCATGTGCTTAAAAATCTTGGGTGGTGGTGCAGAACTTTCTTCCTCCACTGACCTCCCCAAAACATTCAAACTGATGTCTTATTAAACAATTTGGAAAGGCATCTACTACTACTACTACTAGAACTACTTCCTTCAAACAACCTATTTGCAGAGGGGAAATCCCATCACTAGCACTCACCAGGTTCTCTGGTTTTCCCCACCATCTCGTTCCACCGGTGCTCCATCTTCATTCCATGTATCATCAGTGTTACCACCTGTATATAGTAAAAGCAGGCATTAAACACTACAAAAAAAAGCTAGCACTCAGGAAGGAGGAGGTTGGTATTGGAAGAAGGAGAGAAGAGTTGTTTATTATTACAATATCAACTTAAACTCTCACGTTGAAATAAGAAGAGTCACACTAATTTTTACAATTACTTCACTCACTTGTTTATTAAAAACTGGAACGTTTTCGAGAGATGTCTCTCTCATCTTCTGCAGATGGTGACTGAGGTTTGAAGTTGGATCCTACATCTACTAGGGTTGCATCTTGCTGCCGTCTATCGGTAGAGAGGCAAAGCTCCATCAGATGGTTTGTTGGTGGGATGTCAAAATTTATAATGTCGTCTGCGTTTTTGGTGATGTATATTTTTTCCCAGATGGAGAGTTCTAGTGGTGAAGAAACTGGTTTTAACAAATTTATGGCTTGACCGATGTTGTGGTTTTCTGACCAAAAATGGTGTGATACAGCAGATTTGTCTGTTTGTTTAAATTTAATGTTTCTCTGATGTTCCTTTAATCTAGTGATTAATTTTCTCTTAGTTTTGCCTATGTAGAATTTATTACAATCTTCACAATTAATTTGGTAAATTCCTGATTTTTGTGTGTCTGGGATTGTATTCCTGAGAGGTTTGTTTAGTAAATTGTTTAGGCTGTATCTGTTTTGGGGAGCTAATCTGATGTCCACCTTATTGAAAATTTTATCAAATTTTTTAAAAGCCCATGGATGAAAAGTGAACCTTTTGTATTTCCATTTTGTGTCCTTGATTGTCTGCAGGGTAGTTGTTTGGGCTATTTCTTTCAGTTTAGTGCCATGTTTTAGCATTTTATTTATCATTGCCGGATTGAAACCATTGGATGCTGCTATGTCCAGTATGTGTTGGCGTTCTTTTGAAAATTCCTCTCTGCTTAGAGGGACATGGAGTAATCTATGGATCATACTTTTGAAAACTGCCAACTGGTGTGCAATTGGATTGCACACATTCTTCTTTATGTAATTGTCCACATGTAATTGTCCACCCTGCAGACAATCAAGGACACAAAATGGAAATACAAAAGGTTCACTTTTCATCCATGGGCTTTTAAAAAATTTGATAAAATTTTCAATAAGGTGGACATCAGATTAGCTCCCCAAAACAGATACAGCCTAAACAATTTACTAAACAAACCTCTCAGGAATACAATCCCAGACACACAAAAATCAGGAATTTACCAAATTAATTGTGAAGACTGTAATAAATTCTACATAGGCAAAACTAAGAGAAAATTAATCACTAGATTAAAGGAACATCAGAGAAACATTAAATTTAAACAAACAGACAAATCTGCTGTATCACACCATTTTTGGTCAGAAAACCACAACATCGGTCAAGCCATAAATTTGTTAAAACCAGTTTCTTCACCACTAGAACTCTCCATCTGGGAAAAAATATACATCACCAAAAACGCAGACGACATTATAAATTTTGACATCCCGCCAACAAACCATCTGATGGAGCTTTGCCTCTCTACCGATAGACGGCAGCAAGATGCAACCCTAGTAGATGTAGGATCCAACTTCAAACCTCAGTCACCATCTGCAGAAGATGAGAGAGACATCTCTCGAAAACGTTCCAGTTTTTAATAAACAAGTGAGTGAAGTAATTGTAAAAATTAGTGTGACTCTTCTTATTTCAACATGAATGAAACTTCACTGTCAACATTGCTTCTATGTCAAATATTTAAACTCTCACACTTTGGTATCAGCAGAAACTTTTGCATTTAAGCTTAAGTCATGCAGGCACCTGGGTTTGAAAGCATTTATTGAGCTGAAGCAACTTATAGGAACCACAACACAGATGTATTGTGCAAAATCTATGAAAATTAATTTTGAAAATGCAATTATTATTCTCCGGCCGCTGAAAGGTTATTAATGATCAGTGATAGAATTTGTAAAACATTTATATATTACTAACCCTCTTAGGAGCCCAGCAGTGCAGCAACTGCCAGGCATTTAAGTGTCAGAGTCATGTGAATGGCTTCGGAAATAAGGTTGCCTCAGTGCTCAAGCCAAATATATCGGCTTGCAAAACATTATATTGTAAAGATATTTTTGTGACATCCTGTAGTGGCAGAATACAAACCCTAGGAAGGGTGTAGCCTTTGTCCTTCCAAAGGCAGGTTTAGAACAGCATTTCTGGCTTTCATAGCACTAAACAACCCCTCAGTCTGTCTATGCGGTACATTTTATGTGAAAAGTGGCAAGTGGTTCTCATGAGGTTCTTGCAGCAGGCGTAGATGATGAAAAGCTGTTAGAATATTTTTATCGCTGTGAGGTAAATGCAACTAAACTTTTCTGAGATAGTGACAGTGATATTAATTCTTGTAACAACTTCATCCCGGATACGCTACTTCCCTGCTTAGCTTCATTAAATATTAATAGTGTTTAACATAGTATAATTTCATATTGAAGAAAGATTAACTAAAGCTATGTGGGGACAATACGTATGCATTTCAGTACATTATTTTGCAATAATTATAGCGTGTCAAACCTCTAAAATGATTAATCTTTACTTCAGCTTATTGGTGAGTATCTAGAAAAATGTATTTAAACGATACTTCTGCACCTCATTCTTGCACAGTATATAATTTTACTAAAATAAAGAACTTTGGAACAATAATGCATACTGTCTTTCATTTTATACAGGTCATACTATTTTATATGCATTTTAATAATGAATTTTCAAGCTTAAAGTGTGGAAACAAAGTTTTATTTAAAAAACCTTTATCTTTAATGCAATATTTAGAAGTTATTGAGGAGTTATCCAAACTGTTATTACAGATGGAGACTATACCAAACAGGCCCTGGTTTGAAAGCAGTTTCATTGCTTTTTCCATTGGGCATAGTTACTTATAGACAGTTTTCTGCAATAACTATTTTCAGCAAAATCCTGCGGCACTTTACAGTGGTGGTGGGCAGTGGGCATCTGGCTCTCTATGACCATCTTCAGAAATACGAACTGATTGGCTCATGGAACTAAGAGGGTTAAGTAACATGTTACTTATTGCTCATTGGAGAGATTTAACAAATGATTACTTTACAGTGACTGCTGTTTTATTTGTTTGGGAGTGAAAAATGAAAAATTGTGTGAACGTGCATGTATTCCATACATTTAGTTATTATGTATGCAGCTCTTAAAATATAATCCATGGAAGTGAATCTTCATTCTCAACCAGTTGTGTAAAGTCAATTCACTGCCACATTTTGAGTGGTCTCTGTATTTGTATTATTGCACATTTTTTGTGTGTAAATCATGTGTAAGTGCCTTGGAAGGGTGGTATTCTTTTTCGAATCACTGTCACCTAACTGATGTACAGACTTTGTCTTCAAAGTAAATATACAAGCCCCCTCCAAAAAAAGGTACAAATTTTACCTTAAGTTGTTTGTATAGTATGAAGATCTCTAAGCATTATCCGTCCATTACATTGAATGTGTTTAGACATTTCTGTATGTAATATAAGCTGGTATAACAAGCTGTTTGTATTTGAATTTGTAATCAATTTTCATAATAAATATTTTATTTCTAATACTTGTTGCTTATTTCATAATCGAGAACCTCAAAGATAAAAATTAAAATATTAATTGAGGGCATTTATGAAGAACACTTTTCATATGAGTAAATCAATATTTAAAAATACTGTTAATTAGTGAAATCTGGATGTACTCTTGTTGGATTAGCAGTGAATCAAAATCGCTCATGTGCTCCAAGATAATATGCTCTCCTTAGATATAATGCAATACATCATACACAGTTGATGGAGTGTTCTTCATAATATTGTGGTTAAATTTTAACAGTTTTCCAGAAAAAGGGATCTGAACTGTAAGTCAACAGTTAGGTGGAATACATTTATGTTTTTTGTTTGAAGTTCACAGATTTGCATTTTGCAGAAATCAGTGGCTTATGCATGCTGCCCATGTTTTTCATTGGAAAGGTTTATCAAAAAACAGATCAAGATCAATTTATTATACACACCTGAAGCTATTAACAGTGAAGCCAAATTATCCACAAATAACACAAAGTTTGTAGAGTCTGACACTTCACTTCAATAAAATTGAGTTAAACTGGAGTGAAGTGTTAGTCTCTGCATACTTTGTGTTATTTGTAGATCAAGATCAAATGTGGTGCCCCACAGTTTTTAAGTATAACCCTGTTGAAACTGCTGTTAAGAGCACTTCCCATGTTTCTGTCATCTCAACATGTAACAACATAATCTTATATCTTTATACCACACTGGGTTCATAACAGGAAAAGAAACTGTGGAAGCTTTCTAACATAAGCACTGTAATAAACACTAAATTTAGAAACCACATGACTGGAACTATTGCAGTGAAGCAAACTTATACATTGAAATTATGTACGAGCTAACATATCACTATGAGCTTCACATATGTTGAAATTATCTAGAACTAATTTCCCGGATCACAGCCACCATCGTTAGCTACTTGTCAGCTGTCAAACCTTATGGATGCATTGCTTTTCTTCAATGACTGGTGGACAGTTTACAAACTTCTGAATAAACTTGTCTTCTTCTAGCAACTTCAAGTTCATTGTCCTATGTTTATATTGCTTCATGAGTATGTTTTCCTCTACCCCCGAAACTGTGTGTCATTTTACCAGTTTTAACAGTTTCACCTTGTTTTTTGTGTTATTTTGTCCTCAAAAGCGATAAGCTACTGCTGATCTATCTGCCTGTTCCAATTGTATTCTTTCTTACAATGTTCTTGCAGTTGATGGTTAGGTTTCTCTTTGTTATTGTAGCATACACTTTCTCACACCTTTGCATAGGTACATTTTTTGGAACTTATTGTGTGCTGCTGGATAATTTTTAAATTTTCATAAATATTACAGAAAATTAACATCACACAGCAGATATTTTAATTTAATTTTATTCTTTAAATCACACAATATATACAGTGAAACGTGTTATCATAGATTATGTCAAACTAATACAGTATTTTGAAAAGGGGGGTTAGGTCGGGGTACCGAGGTGGCCACAAATCTCTACTAATAATTCTTGACTGGGTGTGCAAAAGCAGTTAAGTCAAAAAATCCTCATAATGAGAAAAACTAAATTAAAGATTAAAATCAATTTCCCAAATCCCTTATGTGCCAAAACTCTACACACTTTGCAAAAAATATTGGTTACTTAATACTGTAAATATACACATCAGGTTGCTTTAATTCCTGTAAATCTTTGTCCCTTATATAAGGATTATCTGAAGGCTTGGAGGGTGGATGCATGATTTACATGACTTTTCACAGTACATTTTGACATATCCACTTCCATACAGATGTTATATTAATAGTTTCAATGGAAGATTTATTGTTTGCCACTAGAATATACAATGAAATTTGTACTTTTAAATATGCAATCAATTCTTATAGGTCCCATGGGAGTAAAATACCACCATATTTATACAGCATTCACATTTAACAGAACTTGAGAAAGTGACAGACTAAAATAAAGGATAATGAAACAAGACATTTCACTGTGGTAATAATAATAACCCAAGGTGGAACAGCCCTTACTGCCTAGCCACTGCATCCCTCACCTCTAACTACCACAGTCGACATGAGTGTGGTGCAGTACTGATGGTCAGTGCCCCGGTCCCTCCCGGCTGGTTATGCAGTCTACACAACCAGGACCACAACTTCTCAATTGGCCTCTCAGGGACCTAATGAGGCTGAGTGCACTCTGTGCCAGGTCTCCCAGTGGGAGAAAACCCCCATGCTGGTCCCAGGAATCAAACCTTGGTCTCTCGCTTGGTAAGCAGAAGCACTACCATCACACTAAGGAGACAACCCCAATAACACTGTAGTATTTGAAAACAGTAACTTATAATTGCATAGTAAATATTATATTTTTTAGCCTTTTATAAAAGGTTGTTAAATTTAATGAACTTGGCAAAATGTAACATGGCACTAAGTAAAGAAACAAAGAAATTTTATTATTATGACTTTAATGGCATACACTTTCTTTAAATTTCCATGAAATTGTTTTCACCATCCAAAATATAATAAATAATAAGAACACATTCTTCACTCAACTTTGTCATTGGTTTCAGTATTTGGAAATATACTAAGAGCATTTTCAGATGTTTTCAGTGCTCTAGAATTCCCAGAATGTGGCCGAGATAAATGAACGTAGGTCCTTACACCTTTTTAACCAATTACGTGCACTCTAACAAAAACACCCTCATTGTTACGTATTTCTTCTGCGGCCAGATAAATGCATTCTTTCAAAGATTTGAGGGCAGTAGTTGCTGTTTTGTAGATCCTGCTTTTCACGTCTCCCCAGAAGTAAAAATCCAGAGGATTCATACCGTGTGGAAGGGAAGTCATTACATTAATTTAAACCAGTGGTAGATCTCAGTATTTGGAAAGTGCTTGACCTGTTTACATGCAGAAATCAGGTCAATTTCCTGACTAACCTCAATGCAATGTTGTTGACATGCCTCGCTTCTGAAAAGGGTGCTCGGAGCATTCCTTCATGTCTTTTAGGTGATTAATTATTTCGAAACCCTATGTGATGTCGCATAATTACTACCGAAGCTATGTCAGAAATAAGTTACTCGACGCATCTTACAAGTAACAAACTGTTATCTTCATACATTCTTGTGGAATTACGCATCCAATTTGGAAAAAAAAAAAAAAAAACATTAATTTTTTTGAAATCAGCTGATCAAAGAACAAAATGCCATTACACTTTTTTGTTTGTAATTTTTCTATGAAGCAGATATTAGAAGGAATGTAATGACTTCCCTTTCATCCTCTATATGATTTCAGTAAAAAATTATTTTGTCCATGAATAGAATACCTGTACACATTTTAAGCTGAGAGGGATTCATTACACTGCTTTTTAGTATACAAAATAACATAATATATAATATACAAAATAATGGTGGTATTTTGGTTGCCTCCGCAGCGCAGTGGTAGCACACCTGCCTCTGGCGCAGACCACCCAGGTTTGATCCCCGGTACTGGCACGGGGATTTTTCCCCTGCTGAGAAGTCTGGCACAGGGTGCACTCAGCCTTGTTATGTCCTGAAGGGGCCAATTGAGGAGCTACTTGATGAAGCAGCAACCCCAGGTTGTAAAGACTGCATAACTGGGCGTGAAGGCTTGGGACGCTGACCACGTCCCACCCTCCAGTACTAACGCCTGTAGTGGGCAGAGGTGGGGGATGCAGCGGCTGGACAGTAAGCCTTGGCCATTCATGGGTTGTTACACTAGGGTAAATTATAACGATGTTATTTTATGTTTCAAATATTGTCTACATAGCTTGAATCTATTAATTTTACCTAACCCTTATTGCTCTTTTCTGTAGTAAAATGGCCTGCATGAAATGGATTTTTGACATCAAAAACCCAGATGCTAATAATGCCACTGTGTATTCTGTTTGTGAATGAAGTAATGCAAAATGTGCTGTATGAACCATTTAAAAAGGTACCATGTTGACTAGTTGATGTAGCAGAAATATCATGTCATTTTGTTTGGAATAAATTAGTATAATATAGCTTTTCAGGAAAGATTATCATCAATATAAATGCCAAAAAATGTTTAATTTTGAACTTGGGTAATATTTGACTGTTACAAACCAGTTCAAACCTTCAGTGTTGTGACTGCTTCTGTAGTAAATAGTTTGTCTTACTGACAATAAAGTGAAGAAGTCATAAATGCATAGTACACCAGTTTCAACTGGGCATCTACTCTCTTTTATAACTGAACTATTTACATCATGTTTCCATAATATGAGATTATTTACTGAAAAGGTTTCATTGATTGTAAGACTGATTACTGTTATCCTATGACAGTAAATATGTGAAGTAGTTAATTGAAAAGAAATAATATGATTTTAAATATTACTTTAACATCTTGTGATATCATTCATTCATTCAACATAGCACATTCTCCAAAGAAGAAAAAGAGGATGTAAAAACAATAATAAATAAAAAAAATTGCAAAATTATTATACAAAAAACATAAATAAGTATTAATAATAATAATGATGATGACGATGACAACAACAATAACGATGATGATGATGATGATGATGACAATGACAACAATGATGATGGTGATGGTGGTGGCGACGGTGATGATGGAAAGATTTATTTATTTTTCAGCTTCCCCAATTTAGGAGTTGCAATTTAGACAAAGCTGGTGAAAAGCATTTAAATATACATACAAATTGTTTAAATTTACAGGAAACACATGAAATTATTTAGAAAATATTTATAAAAGAAAAGAAATATGAAAGTAAGATGCAGAGAAAGAAAGAAAAAGAGGTGGTAGGGAGAGAGACTTTGATTTTATTCTTTTTTGTGATAATCTCCCTATGGATATTTTTTTCTGAAATGTGTTATCTTCATTTAGTATAGTTTTGAAACATGTATGGGATAGGACATGGATTTTAGATCTATATTACCACTTAAATATGTGTGAACTATAATGGACTAGTGTCCCTCACTGAGCATGATAACTAATACATTGCCTTGTTCCTATAGCAACCGTCAGTCAATAAATGTCAGACCAACAAGGAAGCACAATTCTGTTGTGCCAGTCCCAAGGAGCTAACTTGGTCAAGTATTTATGCTAATATTTAAGCACTTAGCAACATTTATCACTTGGACTTAGGTAAATAGAAACATTGAGAATATCTTAGTATGTATTCTGTTTGAACAATATGTACTTCAGTAAAATATCAGTTTTAATACTTCATATTCATAAAAAGTAGGCATTTTATCTTTGTGTAGAAACACCCTTTGATTTAGCTATTAAAACATTTTTGTTTATTTTGTAGATGTGTGGAATATAGAATGCACATCATTTCTTAGCTCTGCCTACTGTACTATGAAACATATATTTATTTGGTCATACTGGTCAGGGAAAGCGAATTTAGGACATTTAATGCTAATTTTTCAGAGTAAATTAATTCTTACTTTTGACCATTCTCTACATTATTCATTTGTGAGCCACCTCAGAAGAGAAATTCAAATCAGAATAATGTTCAGTAAAAGCTCTTAACTGAATGGTATTCTTATTTTATTTTTATACCTACTTATAAATTCTGCATAATTATGGTTTGTCTTTGATTCTGGTTTAACAATTACATTAAAAGTTTTTTAAGAGTTTATAAAATGATGATATGTAGGAATATACAGAAAGCAGATACCTACATCTATTATAATTACACAGATGAACAATATAAAATACATTTGAATTGCAAAATACACTTGAATTGCACACATTTCTAGAACAAATTCTTATAGAGATAATTGAAATCACTTCTGTTTTATTGTACCATTGATCTGCTTTAGAAGTCTGATATGATTCATTTTGCATTATCTTAATTTTCAGAAATGTCTTTTCCATCTCATCACTGATGTCGGTCCTCAAGATTAATATCTTATATATTTAAATGAGCAATTCTTTTATATATAAATATACTCCATGCAACTTGGAAATGACTAATGATTTTGATCAAATTTTGTATTCAGATAGGGTTTTGCTTTCTAAGTTTATCTATATAGGTGTGATTCCTGAAAAAATGTGTTTTTTACATAAAAAGTAACATTTTTTATTCCCACTTTTACAGAGCAATTTAACCTTATTTTGTCTTTTTCTTCTCTTGTAATGGACCGATTTCAACAAACAAAGTAGCATTTTAAAGTCTTCTTCCAGGGCTATCAGAATACAGTAAGAAAGTTGACCTAGCTATACTAGCCTATGTATAACAGTCACAATTACTCTAAACCTGCTTTTGGCCATAATTTCTCTGTTAATGGGCCAGTTTCAACAAACAGGCCAGGATATTAAAGACCTAAAGTAAATTGACTTAGCTATCTTAGTCTATGCGTAACAGTTACAATTAGCCCAAACCTTATCTTTGGCACAATTTCTCTGTTAATCGATTTCAGCAAACGAGCTTGCATTTTAATGTCCTCTTCCAGGGCTATCAGAATACAGTAAGAAAGTCGACCTAGCTATATTAGTTTATGTATTACAGCTCATCCCATCTGTATGTTTGAAATATAAATACAACGTATTACATTCATGCTATTTTCTCTACTCACTTTTGTTTTATGTAACATTTCACATGTTATTCTCTATAGTTCATCAACTTCATACATACCAATGCCTATATATATTGAATATTGAAGAGTGAGTGAACTGCAAAAGCAGTTGACCGGTCGCCAAGAAAATTGGCACAACGGAGTGTTTTTTCATGGAGAAGGTTTTTATGCAATCAATTTTACCATGCAACATATAACATTCACGTGGTTTTCTGTACTCGCTTTTCTTTTATGTAACACACTATGCCCTCTTCTACAAACGATCCATACATTTTTCCATACATTTGAAATATAAGTGCAACATATAACATTCACACGAGTCTTCTACTCATTCTTCTTTTACTAAACACAATCACATTTCTTTCACTACTCCCTCTTCGACGAACAATTCATACAATTTTCTATATGATTGAAACAGAAATGCGTATTACATTCACACAGCTTTATCAACTAGCTTTTCTTCCTGTAGTATTTGTTATTACTCAATAGTGCTTTTGCTTAGTGGTGTTCCGGTGTTTTATTAAAAAATAAGAAGTAGTTAAAAAGTACAATTGTCACAATTGGTGTCTGGAGTGCAATGAAAACCATGATATGAAACAGTTGATGAAACAAATGTTAGGCAAGATGGACATAATGGGAAACAAACTGAATTTCGGAATGTGGCAGAGGAAACAAATATGAAAGTTGAATTGAAAAGTGTAAGCTATGGAATGGAAAATATTGAAACAGAAATGGACAAAATAGAAACAAAAGTGGAAGCCAAATTGAAAACTGTAAACTTTGGATTGGAAAAGAGGAAGACAGGAATGTCCAATATCAAGATAGAGCTGTTGGAGAATACTAACGAGCGACTGGCCAGGATTAAGGAAGCCATGGAAGAACTCGACGGGAAAGATGATGGACCTTGGCCATCATGTTAAGGCCCTGGAAGATAGAGTCGACCGCAGCACCAAAGATGTGAACTCCATAGTGGAGCAAATGCTTGACGAAAACCTCAAACTAGGTGAATATCTATGTAGGAGGCCTGCATTCAGCAGTAGACGTTTCCACTGATTTCCACTTACAGCTGAGGTAGTATTCTTGAATATTTTGACTGTTCCAAAGGCACACAAAGTCAGGCAATTTTGCAAATTCCTATGGCAAGTCCATCAATATGCCAACTACCCTCTAATAATCACAGATACTCCAATGATATTAACATTTCACAATGCATAGTTAAAGAAAATAAAGTTTTCCAAACATGAGTTCTGCACTCTCCAGCAACAGATCTTGACAGCAATCTCTGCTTCTGTTTGAGCCAGGAAACCAAAATTTCACTCTATCTTACAAAAACACAAGAAGGCTAATCAGATAATTCAGTTAATATTGTGTTAAATATTGTGGTTTAGAACTGTGTGCTTCAGGGAATATTCAAGATGAAGAAGCTCCTTCATTACCTTTTATTCCCTGAAATATTTCTATTTCATGCTTGGGAATACTTAAAATGTATATCTTGTCACCATGTCAAAATCTGGATAGACTACTTCAAGTTTAGTTTCTGTTGAGTGTATTACTTAGCAAACGCAACACCTTCCATTGCCAATTAATTAGAATAAAAAAGACATACATTTTGTTCTTTCTTTGTATCCAGCTACTAATTCTGTTGAACAAGCTTTACATGTAATTTGTTTACCAGCATTTACAGCATTTATCATGGTTAGAAAGGGGCAGCCAAAATATGCATATAATTTCTTGTGCCATGGAATCATTTGATATTTCTAAAATGTAGGCATAAATGAGTCACATAGCAGTTGCCTAGATGATTAGCGCATTTTCAGGAAATGATAGAAGATTTAAGCCACAAAAAAAAGAAGACACATGATTACCGGTTACTTCTTTGCCTTTTATTTATGTATGTTACATTTTTTATGACAAAGCTTATAGCATTATATGACAAAAGCATTATACCAGGTGAGTCAGCTGCCCCTTATTCTCAAGTTTTATGCAATCCGCATTTTATAGTCCAACCTGAAAACATCGACCCCATTACTAGGTTCTACCCGCGTATTTAACATGGATGTTAAACACTCGATGAAATTAGTACTAATATAGATGTTATCACATCGCCTTTTAATATATTCCTAATTAGACAGCTGATGTTTGCACTTCTGCAAATGTTCACTGGAACCAGCGAATATTACATCTTAAACGGAATGGTTACCTCACACGTTACTAGGTAGCTCAGTTGGAAAGAGCGCAAGACTCCGAAGTAATCTGTCTGCTGTGAAGGTGGTTCGAATCACCTGCATGTATAGGTTGCGCGTTTGTTCTTGACGAATGACCTTGAACAGAAATCCAGTGAGTTGGCCTACCCTACCCTTAATAAACAGGTCAGCAAATGTTTATGCTACGATATCAGACACCTCTGTTTTCCTCTGTCGCGTTTGTGTATACAGTCGACTGCAAAACTTTTGTGCTGTACAGATGTATGCATGCAACGAAAATAACAGTAATTCAGACGAGGAAGAAGACGAGGGAGAAATGTCGGGAATAGAAGAAATGCAATAAAGTTAAGTGGAAACAGTTATAGAGGTATAGTGTATAATACGTGTGGCTGATACTACTGGAAGTGTGATAAATTGATTTGTAGTGCTGTATTACTTCAGCTCAGAAGCATGTGCGTCATTTCACTGCAGACTGTACCTCCTCTCTCTCGATGCCAACGTTTCCGCAAAAGCTGAGTAGTGACTCGCATTCACCTTTCATATAAAGTTTTCATTCGTCAAGAAGTAACGCGCGACCTGTACTATGTTTTTTTACCGTGCAATCCTCACAATTTACAAATTATTATTCTGAAAACTGTTATTATATTCATTTTTATTGTTTTATTTATGTTTTATGGCATTGTTTGGTGTTTCTTTATTTGTGAACTACAATTATGTAGTTGTTTAAACATACCTATAGGTAGGTGCAATTGAAATAAGGATCATTTATACACATTTGAACACAGAAAGCAAGGGAATTACATTGTCAGTGTTTAACATGGAAGTTAAACTCAATTTTGCAGACACTGAATTATTGTGCTATTAAAAATGTTTCATAGTGATATGTTTTGCGGCGCTGGAATGACCTTTTTTCTATTCCTGGAACACGACTCCTCTAACGATGCAAGTGCTCGAACTGGTGACCTTCTTGGGTAATGCACGCCTGGGCACGCTGTTGGATGGAGCCCCAGACTTGGTGTAGCATGGCGGGTTGAACATTTCTACAAGCCACTGTAATACGCTGACGAAGGGTTTCTAGATTGCCCAGCTCCTCTGCATACATGTGTTCTTTTAAATAATCCGAGAGAAAGAGGTCATGGGGTGTCAGATCAGGTGATTTGGCAGGCCAGGAGACTGGTCCTTGTCTTCCTATCCAATGACCAGGATGTGCAGCATTCAAATGATTGCAGACGATCCTCGATCGATACGGAGGAATGCCATCGTGTTGAAACCACATCGTCATTCGCTCCTGCAGTGGCACATTCCCTAGCATGAGCGTCGGCAGACATGTTTCAAATTTGCAATCAGATAATATCAATTCACTATTTTATTGTCCAAGTTTATAATATTCGTTCCAAATAACCATGTTAATTTGTGTTAAATAGAAATTGATCTTTTAAAATAGTAGTTTAATAGTCAGTAATTGATTGCACATTAAGTTGACCAACTTCCAGGGAGGGGCCGCGGCCACCCCTTGCCCCCCCTTCGCGACGCCCATGTTCCCTAGTAATAAGGGGTGAGCTACGGAGGAATTCCAGGTAGCGTGCTCCTGTTAGATGTCCCTCGAAGAATAATGGTCCAATAAGGTGGTATCCCAAGATTCCACACCAGACATTTACACCCCACTGCTCTTGGAATGCTGCCTCCCTTACCCAATGAGGATTATCAACACTCCCATAGCGTACATATATTGTGACGATTTTCAGTTCCATTGTTGTGGAATTTTGATTCGTCAGAAAACAATATCCTGGATGTGGATCCCACATCGCTTGCTACTCGCTCCAGCAACCATTCACAAAAGGTTACTCGAGCTTCGAAATCTCTCCCGTGAAGTGCAAACGATTAGGATGGAACTTATTAGTGTTCAATATTCGCACTACAGAAGATTGGCTGATGTTCATCTCCTGAGCAACTGACCGTGTACTAGTATGCGGATTGTTCTGGGTGGCGTTAAAAACTGCTTCTGCATTAACACCCTATGTTGCTGGTGCGTGTCTATGGGGAGACATTCTTGCAAGTGACGCTGTTGTACGCAGACGCCTTTCAACATTCCGGAAGGTGTTTGCTGTTGGTTGTCGTCTGTTCGGATATCTCTCCCGATATAGATGCTGAGCCGCTGGTGTATTTGTTCTTGCTTCTCCGTAGATCAAAAGCATATCTACGTACTCGTCTGTCGAATACATAGTGAAAGACTGGCACAAAATATCGCGCGACAGCATACGTGTGGTGAATGCTGGGGTCGGCATTCGCAACACAATACATCATGCCAGTCCAACGGTGCAGAAGTCATTATATCTGTTCAATTACAAAATGCAGACAACCAAAAACGATTTAAATTATGTGCTAAACCCTCAGGGACTTTATAATTAGATTATTGTGAATTCGATTTCCAAGTTTTGATGAACATTAATATATTAAAAAAGAAAGAAAAAAAATCACAATGCTGAGACTCGAACCTGTGTCATTGGGGGTTAGCGGAGAGTACACGTCACAATCGTATTCAGCTATTTGGAGACTTGATTGTAAGCACGTATCGCGTGCAATACTAGGACTTATATGCCTGGCGCTATGCCATTGCCACCTCGCAAGTTTTCGCCCTTGATTTAGCCTTTTAAGACAGTTTTAATCATTTACTGGGCGTTTTAATATTATTACTTAAATGGCAGAAGCTGTTGTGCATATTAATTGAGATGCACGAGGCGTAGTTCACGCAAAAATGTAAATAATCTGTTGTTTCATAATATGTCCGTTTTGACTGTACGGGTCCATGATGGATGAGGCGTGTCTAAATTTTTCCTGATTTTTGGCAGCCAATCCCTGCTGAAAGTACAAGAATCCACCATTTTCTTTTTAGCTGACGTTGTTAGTGTACTCATATGATAGGTCCATTTTTTCCGAGGCGTTTACTGAATTACGTTGCTATGTATACTCTAATAAAAAGTTTGTAAAATCGGCCGGAAACCGGAATTCGCTCTCAGTAAACGAGTCGTATGCTTTTGAGGTGTACTTTAGCGAGGAGCACGTTCTGTCCCTTAAACCACTGTTGCTCTCAATTTTGCGCATTCCTCTCTTTAAGAACGTCAAGCAATACATTTTAGTAAGCGCAAACTGGACTAAGGCGCACATGCCGTTTAGATGGGTGGCCTACCTTCCAAAAAAATAAGGCGCAGCTGACTCACCTGGTATGACAAAATATTATAGCTTAAGGGGAGGCATACAACATATATTAATATTAAAGGGTATAATCATTTAATATTTGTGCATTTTAATAGGAAAAAGGAATGAGATATTCTGTTCAAATGGCAAACTTCTATTTGTGAAGTCAGCAGATATATTGACAAGAATTGTGCAGATTGGGGCCTAAAGGTGAATAGAGGTAAAGCCCAAATTGTAGTATTTAAAAAAGGTACCAAACTGAGCAAACATGAGAAGTGGCAGAAAGAGGGATTAGAATATAAAGTGGTACGTGAATGTAATTACTTAGGAATGAAAATTGATGCAGGAGGGAAATGGGAGAAGCAAAAGAAATGTGCTCTGGCAAAAGGGAAAGCAGCAATTGCAGCTCTAAGAGGATGCTTGTATAAAACGCCTGAAATGGAAATGAAATGGTTAGAAAGGGTATATAATTCGGTGGTTGAAGCACGAATGCTAAATGGTATTGAGATATGGGGCAGTGGCGGCTCTTGCCTTACAAACTAGGCGAAGAAGTTCACTTAAGCGTGCTGAAAATACAATGCAAAGCCGGTGTCCCACGGTACAACATTTTTGACCAAACTTTTTGTAACCAATGGAATTGCACACAAAAGAAACAGTGTCTGTCATACTATTACCATTTTGGTCCAATACAAATGACAGTTCACGTAGCAAGCGAGAGAAATAAACATGCCAGACGCAAATATTAATTTAGCGATTACTATTAAGAATAGGTTTGGGATATATATCCACAAGTCTCAGTAGGCATAAAATGTATCAGAAGTAAAAGACGTTGGCGGACACGGTCTTTGTTACAAAGAAGAGAACAGGGCATGGGCCGAGTAGTATTGGGTCTATTCAAAACGAATTGAGGTTAGAGGCCCCGGAAAACTATCGCAATTTTCTACGAATTTGCGAAGATTTATTTCCCAACCTTCTACATCATGTCGAAGGCAAAATTACGCATCGGGGCACAAATACGAGAAGCACAAAAGAAATAAGAAACAATTGTAATGGTTCACAAACGCACATGAAAAAGTCTGCTGTTTTCTTGAAAAGCGTCAGCTATCGTGTTTCTGTTTGTTTCAAAAGTGTTTAATTGTAATTTACATTTTAAATGTTCCGCCGAATCATTGTTGTTGTTGTTGTTTGTAGTGTTTAACGCCCGCTTTTACTACTACGGCACCGCAGGCGGTATCATTGTGCTTGTAAAGGGAATGGGTTACATTAATGAAATCTGTGAATCCCTCTTTGTTCCGCAGGTTACTTTTGTTACTTAAAAGTAAATAAGGCCAACAGAATAGCGATTGCAAACTACGGCTACTGCATAACCAACAATGGTTATCGAACCATTTTGAATTTAATGTCATTAGGCTTCCCTATTTTATTATCCTCTCTTTTAAGGGGTGTATCGATGACATCAGTGGGCCACCCGAAGTTTAAAACATCTTCCTCGCCTTCATCTTTCCGCCTGGAAAATGGGTTTCTAACAAATTTCAAACTATATCGTTCATTGGATTCATAACAAAACACTTATATTCCGTAATTCAAATATTACAAACACTGGAGTCTACCAAACTCATCAATTATAACGTTTACAGTTATGTAAAACACCACCTTTAAATTTACCACCACCTCTTCCTCGAGGTAGATGACTACTATCTTCTAACCGCGCGAAAACAGAAACCATACACTCTACCGTGTTCTGTGCCCCTACCCAAGTGAAAATATTTCTTGTTTGCCTGAAACATGTGCATGCATATACTATTTCCCCATAGTACATGGTTTCGTGACGTCAGGTTGTCATGGCAACCAAGCTGTTTGGTGCAACAGTTTCTTCCATAGTTCTGACTGCTTCACTTGGCTTGCAGCTGATCCGAAGGCGCGCTCCCACCAATTTTCCCTGCCGGTTGCCTGGCTGTAAGTTCCAAACAAAAGAAGGGTTGGTCACTGACCCTGCTACGGCTCCTAGCAGTTGAAATTTGTAACTAAACTGTTAGAATGGTAGTAATAATGCCAACATTAACAAACATGGAATACTGCCATATTCAGGTGAAAACCTCTTCACCTGCTTCACTTGAATAACCACTACTGATATGGGGGCTGGAAAAAGGATGGGAAGTACTAGACTGTGTACATAGGGGGTTTTGTAAGGAAGTTCTGGGGCTGCCAATATCAACTGCAAATGAAATAGCTCTAATAGAAATGGGGAGAGTTCCAACAAAAGGGTTAGTTATAGAAAGGGCATTAAAATATTGGTATAGAATATTGAATTTAGAGGAGGGGAATATATTGCAACAGTGCTTGAAGTATCAAGAATTAAGTTTACCAAATAAAGGATGGGTCAGTAATTTACGAAATAACTTGGAAGATAATGGTATGGGTGATATTTGGAGAAAGAGAGAAACTAATTATAAAGGTTTTTGGAAAGGGGCCAGAAAAAGATTTGAAGAAATGGAGATTCAGAAACTGTTTAGTCAATTAGCAGAGAGGAGATCACTTGTCTTCTATATTCCATTGAAAGATAGCTGGGGGAGGGAAAGGTATATAGATAGCACGAGTAATGAAGAAAGGAAGGGGATAGCATGGTTAAGAACAGGGATACGGAGATTAAGAGGTCAAAGAAATGGATGCCCCCAAGACGAGTGCCCATTGTGTGGGGACAAAGAGGAAATAGAACATATACTGTTTGATTGTAAGGAAACAGAGTTATGGAGGATAGATTGTCAAATATCAAAGATAAACAGGAGGATTAGCTTAATCAAGATTTTAAACAAAAATTATAAAAACATAGGGCAGTTTTTAAGTAAGGTAAAAAACAAGTGGAAATGGATTGTAAAAAGAGGGAAAGAATAATAAGGTGACTATTATATAACACATATTGTAACACGTTTGTAAGTATACTACAATGGATTGTCCTGTGAAACAGTGGCCTGTGCCAAAACACAGGGCAGTCCAAAAATTGTAAAAGCTTAGTACCTCAATAAATATCATCATCATCATCCTCATCCTCATCCTCACACTCATCTTCATCCTCACCCTCATCCTCATCCTAATCCTCATCCTCATCCTCACCCTCACACTCACCCTTACCCTCATCCTCATCCTCATTGTTATTGTTGCTGTTATGATGATGGTGATGATGATTATTATTGATAAGAAATAATATTATACATACCCAACTATCACAATGCCACAAATTCTTCCGTATAACTCGCCAATGTGTAGTTCACCACAGGTAGCAAAACCTTTGTTTTCAATATACAGAGTGCCTCGGAGGCAGATTTCTAAAACAGCACATTTTAAAACCTTTTATTAAGATAACAATAGGATAAGCCTCACATATGTCATGGAAGCTATGACACCTGTGACTCACCGGAGGTGAGTTAAGCAGTACAAAGACTGAATTATATGTAAATCAGAAATTGTATGCAATAGAGAAAAAGTAAAAATATAATTGTAATCAACAGTTTGACATTTATTTGTTACAATCATTCAATTTTGACAATTTTATATTGTTTTATATTTAATCATTTTTATAGATACCTATAGTTCTATAATGTATTAACAGGTTATCCAAAAGACCGTGCTGTGTTTTGTCTGTATGGGTCCTCTGTGCTTGTTGCCGACTGCCGCTGTCATAGAACAGTATGGATAAAACCATACAACATTTTTAAAACTACTTTTAAAGGCTTTACTTACTAATATAATTAAAGGAGACACTGAAACTGGCCACTGTCGTAGTCCATACATTTTTGGCACCTCGTTAGGAAATTATCCATCACTCGCCGTAGTTAACATTGAGAAATGCTGGCAATTTCCTGATATATTTTGTTTTAATTCTTCCAGGGTGTGTAGGCTTATCTTGTACACTTTATGTTTTAAGTTGCCCCAGAGATAGAAATTGCAGAGGGTTAGGTTGGGGGACCAAGGAGGCCACACATATCTGCTAATAATTTCTGTCCTGAAACATACTTTCAATTGTTCTCATCTCAGCTCTGTGTGAGCTGTTTCAGAGGCTTGTTGAAAAAAGGCAAAATCATGCTCCCTATTGGTTAATTCTCTAAAAAAAGGGGGCAAATTTGTATTTACGTATGTACAGGCATCAACTGTTGACTTGGGAGAAATTGGACCTATAATCCTACGGTGTACACCGTACACTAATTTTTTCCTCATGTACAATATTAGGTTTCTCAGAGCTCCAATAACAATTATTTTGTGTACACACATATCCATGAAGGTGGAACCAAGCTTCGTCCGTGAAAAATATTAAATGTGGGTCAATTTTGCCATTGTATACACTATTGAGAGTCCACTCACAAAATGTGTGCCTAATTACAAGATCACCTGGTTGAAGAGCATGTGCCACAGTTGTTTTATATGGTTTTAACTTCAGGAATTTAGTAGCTCTTTACAAAGAGGCATAAGAAATGTCTGCCTGTTGTGAAAGAAGCCTAAGCGATTTTTGGGGTGAATTCTCCAAACGATGACCAATGGCGTCTAATGTTTCTTTGGTAAGAACCGTATGCCATCTTTTAGATTTCTGAGCCTGAAAACTTCCTGTGACCTGAAATTTATTGTAAAGTTTATGGATTGTTGTACAACCTGGAGCTTTTACACCTGGAAATCTTTCTGCAAATCGCATTTGCACCTGGCGAGGTGACTGAGTTAACACATACAAATCTTAAATAAATACATGCTGTGCAGTAGAAAACAAATGCTGAGCCATAATACACTTTGTGACTAAGTACAGGACTAAATAATAAAGCACACTGGTAATAATGCAGCTGCATGATATCGCATCAGCTCATTGTAGGCAGAGCAGAGAAAAACAAGTCATGCTCGTGACCTTGTGTATATCAGCTGCTGTTATCGTGTTCCCGTCTGCACAGTGAAAAAACACTGCACAGCGGTTTCCATGTATTTGGATCTCTCTGTATTATTAATATGGTAGCAAGTATCTAATTATTAACTACAGTAGCCCACAAGTTTCCACTTTGTGTTTGTTGCCTAAACTAAATAATGTGATTTTATAAAATGCTGATGTGCTGAATCTAAATTTTCAGTCTGTTTATTTCTATTAGATCAGGTTTTCTTGTGAGGTCAATTTATAGATATTGTATAATTACATAAATTTCATAACAAACTTTTTATTGTACATTTGTACATTTATATTTCAAAACAAAAGTATTGATGATAGTTTCTCGGGCTAACAGCCAGGTCAGATTAGGGTAACTACCCAAGCTTTCAGCGACTAACTCTGTCGCCATCCTCAGGGGAACTGAATCTAGGCTACTGATGTTGCGATATTTATACCTAGAGCGCGGCCGATAAGAACCGCCCACTTTTTTACCATTGGCCGAGCTCCGGCCGATGGAGGCACGTGCGGAACCAATCAGGTAATTGCCGATGCTTCTCTGCACTGTGGAGGAGAGATATGCTGAATGACTGGTGTCCATGCTTGCTGATTTGAAGGCCTTCATCCCTGTTGAAGTTGTTTTTATTCGCTTTAATGTATAGAGCTTCTTTAATCACCCTATCGTAGTACCTAGAGGACTTTTCAAGAATTTTTGTAGAGGCAAATTTGATTTTATGATCTGTATTATATGTGTGCTCAGCCACTGCGGATTTTTCTGGGTATCCTAGTCTAATACAATGTTGATGTTCTTTGATGCGATCTTCTACAGTTCTACCTGTTTGTCCTATGTAAACTTTGCCGCAACTGCATGGGATTTCATAAATGCCTGGTGTACGAAGACCTAAATTATCCTTAGCAGAACCTAAAAACTGTTTTATTTTGGTTGGGGGTTTGAATACGGTTTTTATTTGATATTTCATGAGCAATCTTCCAATTTTCCCCGACAGGGCGCCACAATAAGGGATGACTGCTAAGCCTGCATGTTCTTTCTTTGTATTAGGTTCACGGTTTCGTTTGGAGTGCATTTTCTTAAAAGTACTATTTATTTCCTGGTTAGTGTATTGATTCTGTCTGAAAACTGTACGCAGGTGTTGTATTTCTTGAGGTAGATTTTCAAGATCAGAGATAGCAATCGCTCGATGTATGAGTGTTGAGAGGACTGTCTGCTTTTGTGCCGGGTGATGACAGCTGGTGCTATTAAGGTATAAATGGGTGTGAGTTGGTTTCCTATACACCTTATGCCCCAGGTGACCGTCGTCTTTTCTATAAATAAGTAAATCCAAGAAAGGTAAGCCGTCCTGGTGTTCAGTTTCCATGGTAAACTTAATGTTGGGATGGATGCTGTTGAGAAATTCATGGAAAGCTGTCAGGGCATCTTTTCCGTGTGGCCATACCACAAAAGTATCGTCTACATAACGGAAGAAATGAGTAGGAGCTAGGGGTGCAGTTTTGAGTGCCACATGTTCAAATTCCTGCATGTAGAAATTGGCTATAGCCGGAGATAAAGGAGAACCCATAGCAACACCATCCACTTGTTCGTAATAGGTGCCATTAAACAGGAAGTACGTTGAAGTTAAAGCATGGTGGAATAAGCTGATCATCTTGTCATCAAAGTGGGGTTTCAACAGTTCTAATGTCTCTTGGAGGGGCACTTTAGTGAAGAGAGATTCTACATCGAAACTAACCAGTATGTCTGAGGTAGTTACCTGGATTTCCTGTATGACTTTGGTAAATTCTGAAGAATTTTTCACATGGTGACTGCAATTTCCAATCAATGATTGCATTAGCTCAGTTAGATATTTAGCCAGAGCGTATGTCGGAGAGCCTATAGCGTCAACAATGGGCCTGAACGGGATGTTTGGTTTGTGTATTTTTGGCAGGCCATAAAGTCTGGGAGGAGTTGAGTGATGCGGTGTTATCTTTTTGATGACTTCTAGAGAAAGACCAGAGGATTTTAATAGAGCGGCCGTTTTTCTTTCCACTTTGTTGGTAGGATCTTTAGGAATCTCTTTGTAGGCTTTATCAGAAAGCAAATCCAATAGTTTCGACTGATATTGGGTTCTTGATATCACAACAGCTGCGTTCCCCTTGTCTGCGGAAAGTACCAAAAGCTCTTTGTTCATCTTAATGTCACGTAGCGCTTGTCGTTCAGCTCTAGTGATGTTCTGTTTTGGAAGAGTTGCCGGAAGTAAACAAGATTCTGAGACGTGCCGGTTTATCTCTGGTTAGAGAAAGGATCCATCACACACAATGCGTACTAAGTAAGGTAAGCCATAGCCTTCTGTCATTACATTTCGAACTTTCTTCAAAATTCAATCCACGTGATTGGCATTGGTTTCAACAATCCGTTGCAGCAGAGATATACATCCATTCACGCAAAACCACAGACAGACAGGTGAGCAAATTCACGAGACTATCTTACTTCCCTGAGGGACCCATTACTCCTCTGGATGAAAAACGCTTGGTCATCAACCTATCAGATACAGTGCTGAGCAAGGATATGGTCTCCATTTTGTCAAAAGGGCTCAACTTTGCCCCAACTCCCAAGTCAGTTCCATATAAAGACATAATCAGTGGAGTTAGAGTGTGCTATGTTTAACATCCAAAAGAAGTGGCTGAAGAGATTAGACAGGAAATAGGCAATACATTAAAAAAGGCAACTTAAAATCCTCTGGTCTTTCTCTAGAAGTCATCAAAAAGATAACGCCGCATCACTCGACTCCTCCCAGACTTTATGGCCTGCCAAAAATACACAAACCAAACATCCCGTTCAGGCCCATTGTTGACGCTATAGGCTCTCCGACATACGCTCTGGCTAAATATCTAACTGAGCTAATGCAACCATTGATTGGAAATTGCAGTCATGTGAAAAATTCTTCAGAATTTACCAAAGTCATACAGGAAATCCAGGTAACTACCTCGGACATACTGGTTAGTTTCGATGTAGAATCTCTCTTCACTAAAGTGCCCCTCCAAGAGACATTAGAACTGTTGAAACCCCACTTTGATGACAAGATGATCAGCTTATTCCACCATGCTTTAACTTCAACGTACTTCCTGTTTAATGGCACCTATTACGAACAAGTGGATGGTGTTGCTATGGGTTCTCCTTTATCTCCGGCTATAGCCAATTTCTACATGCAGGAATTTGAACATGAAGCACTCAAAATTGCACCCCTAGCTCCTACTCATTTCTTCCGTTATGTAGACGATACTTTTGTGGTATGGCCACACGGAAAAGATGCCCTGACAGCTTTCCATGAATTTCTCAACAGCATCCATCCCAACATTAAGTTTACCATGGAAACTGAACACCAGGACGGCTTACCTTTCTTGGATTTACTTATTTATAGAAAAGACGATGGTCACCTGGGGCATAAAGTGTATAGGAAACCAACTCACATCGATCTATACCTTAATAGCACCAGCTGTCATCACCCGGCACAAAAGCAGACAGTCCTCTCAACACTCATACATCGAGCGATTGCTATCTCTGATCTTGAAAATCTACCTCAAGAAATACAACACCTGCGTACAGTTTTCAGACAGAATCAATACACTAACCAGGAAATAAACAGTACTTTTAAGAAAATGCACTCCAAACGAAACTGTGAATCTAATACAAAGAAAGCACATGCAGGCTTAGCAGTCATCCCTTATTGTGGCGCCCTGTCGGGGAAAATTGGAAGATTGCTCATGAAATATCAAATAAAAACCGTATTCAAACCCCCAAACAAAATAAAACAGTTTTTAGGTTCTGCTAAGGATAATTTAGGTCTTCGTGCACCAGGCATTTATGAAATCCCATGCAGTTGCGGCAAAGTTTACATAGGACAAACAGGTAGAACTGTAGAAGATCGCATCAAAGAACATCAACGTTGTATTAGACTAGGATACCCAGAAAAATCCGCAGTAGCTGAGCACACATATAATACAGATCATAAAATCAAATTTGCCTCTACAAAAATTCTTGAAAAGTCCTCTAGGTACTACGATAGGGTGATTAAAGAAGCTCTATACATTAAAGCGAATAAAAACAACTTCAACAGGGATGAAGGCCTTCAAATCAGCAAAGCATGGACACCAGTCATTCAGCATATCTCTCCTCCACAGTGCAGAGAAGCATCGGCAATCACCTGATTGGTTCCGCACGTGCCTCCATCGGCCGGAGCTCGGCCAATGGTAAAAAAGTGGGCGGTTCTTATCGGCCGCGCTCTAGGTATAAATATCACAACATCAGTAGCCTAGATTCAGTTCCCCTGAGGATGGCGGCAGAGTTAGTCGCTGAAAGCTTGGGTAGTTACCCTAATCTGACCTGGCTGTTAGCCCGAGAAACTATCATCAATAATCAACGCCAGGAAAGCTTCAAGTCATTAAAACAAAAGTATTACACCATTTGCTTCTTAGCTAAGAAATTCTTCCTGCTGCTCTTTCTTTTAGGTTTGTCTTAAAGTATTTCATGCTCTATCATCCAGCAGTAATCAATCAGCAAGCAAATTGATGCTCCAAATTGATACCTACCTTTGAATTTGTGGAGATTCTTGTGAAATTATTTGTCTTGTTGTTTGTTCAAAAATCCTAGATTTTCAGGAAAATAATCTACATGAGAAAATGGAAAATGAATCATGAGACTCATGTTACAACCAAGTTCCTGAAATACCTGAAGCATGTTCAATCCAATGTTTCGATAGGATTCTTGGTTTTACCAAGAAATGTTGAAGCAGCTTCACAGAAAGATATCCAAGCTGCTTTCTCCTTTCATCCATACTGTTTTTGAATGCTGCATCAGACATCAGTTTTCTAATATCAGGATCACTAAATATACCTTCCTTTAATTTTGCTTTAGATAGTATTGGACATTTCTCACATACGAGTATATACTTGAAACAGTCTTCTTGCTTACTTAAAGCCTTTACAAACTATTTCATTAAGCCAAGCTTAATATGGAGAGGTGATAGCAAAACTTTAGAATGACTACAAGGCTTTGGCACACAATATTTTTGGAACTAACTTCTACCTTTTTTCTAGTTGGCCAGTTTTTCATAATCAAGTGAAAGACTTGCTATCCGATAGACAGAGAAAGCATGGAATTTTGATAAAACCAGATTGTTGACCTAGCAGCATAGTAATAACTTTGAAGTCGCCTCAAAGTTGCCAGTTATGTTCTCTGAGTTAAGTATCAATAAGAACGGTTGCAAATTTTTATATGAATCTTTGAGGATCACTGAATAGGCAACTGGCACTGAACCAATCATGTTTCTGTTATGAAGTGGAACACTCTTTTAACTTCAGCTGGAAGCGTCAATGAACAGTCTGCATATACTGGCATTATACTTTGGAAGTTCAAGTTATAGCAGAAGTTTTCACATTACTGCAATAAACAAGAAAAAGGAGAAAAAGGATTGAAAACTTATTTAGCATTGTTGGCACATAGGAGCATGAATAGGTTTTTAAAATTAATTTGCTCTCCTTTATCCATTTACTTTCTTCCAACAAAAGTATATTCTCCTCTGAAACCTCTTTGAAATACTTCCTAATTCAAGCAACTATTCTTTTTTTCATGAAGTCTAGAACCTAACAACTCAGTACTCTTTAGGGAGGGCAGGATCCCTAAGTCTCATTTAGTTCACACCTACTCTCTGCAGTATCCGATTCTGGTAGATAGTCACTGTCACTCATTTCAATTTCGCTCCTTTCTGCATCAGACTCCAATGAACACTGTTCAGGAGTTTCTGGTCACACAGGAATTGGTACATCAGGCCCATGCAGCATAGGTAATATGGCTGACCAAACAACTAGATAGACAATTTGCTTTTCAGTTTTAGAATTCTACCCTTTCATGTTACATGAACAGAAGTAACAGTCATTACTACAGTTTGACTGCTCTCTCCAAATCATAGGTACCCCAAAAGATAGCGATGGTCTTCTGCCATTGATCTAATGATGAAGTTCTTGAGTGCATACTCTACATACCTTGTGTGGTGCCCAAGGTTTACTTTGATCTCCAAGTTTGACCCTAAAATAAGCAAGATGTGACATTTTTCACAAAATGTGAGATTACCTCTGCTTAGGCAATGTGAATTTACCATATATATATATATATCTATGTAACAAAAGTGATCTGAATTATTTATACATCCTCAATTTGACATGGTTAACACTTTCTTATTCAACTAAAAACTCTGAACATTCTACTCCACAATAAAGCTTCACACTGATATTGTTTCCTATTAAGATAAAACACAGACCAATATGTTCTCAGAGAAAAAACCCACTTGTGATGATTGTAATGAAATGACGGGTTAAGTAAGTGCTTGCAAAGATAAGATGATGCAAGGGGTGTCTGATATTCCTATCTCTCATAAATAAACATAGTTGCAGGACCACCTTATTTTTCTCTAATTTCCTTATAAGGTTGCACTTGTTACCTGCTAAGCAATATCTGGTGTCCTCAGTTTTTACTATAAACATTTTAAAAATATGAATGCAATTGCCTTTTATGTTCTAATGCACTAAAACTACATATGTTAAATTGTTGCAATTTAAATAAATACATTCTTAATCTATTCTAAGGAAATTAAAATAAGAAAAATGTGGTACATAACAGAAACTTCCTGGCTTTCGATTTGATTTTAGAGTGTTACAAATACCCTAAAAACAATTAAACATCTCAGGCAGGAATTTCATCGCAGACTAGTCTATTTGGATAGCTATGTCAAAGCAGATTGTGGTAACATAAAAAGAAAGAAAACAGGTATAATTAAAGTTGAACCCTTCTTTTACTTTCCTAGAATTAATATTTTCCTTAAACTTATACAGCATTTCATGTTTCTTTCAATTTCTGTATGTATTTTTAGCCTTACTTGGTAGTAAGTATTTAGTTCATGGGTTGAATTTTAAAGTGCACTACCACTCATTAATTTCAATATACCCTGGTATTTCAGATCTAAACACAATTATTTCTCAAAAAATATAATTATATTAACTTACACATATATGTATAATATAATCACAATCATATTTTACTTTCATCAAAGTATGCTCCTTTGGATTTAATGACTGCCTCACAAACTTGAGGCATGTGGTCAATCAGTTTTTGTAAGTATTTTGAATCCATATGACTTCACACATCCTTAACAATATCCCAGAGATGTTCCTTGCTGGATATGTTAACTTCCCTGATACTTCTCTCCAGTTCATTTCAGACCATTTCAATGGGATTACAATCGGGGCTTTGGGATGGCCATAGCATATCTTTCAGTACTTTCTGATTTTCCTTTGATGCAATGTAGTTCTTACAGAGTGCTAACCGATGTTTTGGGCCATTATCCTGTTGTAAAGTGAACCCTTTCCCTATTAAGCACAATCCACTTGGTATTGTATGATACTGAAGTATGTGGTGTTAGTGCATCTGATCCATACATCCTCCTATGTTCACAATGTCTCCAACTCTATTTCCAGCAAAACATCCCCAAACCATAATAGAACCTCCATCGTATTTAACTGTAGGTAGAACACACTGCTGGGCAACCCTTTCTCCTACAAATTGGCGAACAAATATTCTCCTTCTGGTTAAAAAACCTCAAACTTTGATTCATCGATGAGTAACACCTTTGCCCACTCTTCAGATGTCCAATTACGTTGTTTTCTAGCCCATTTAAGTCCCTTCTTTTTATTTATGGGCCTTAGAAGGGGTTTTTTCTTGATGTAACACATCCTTTCAAACCTGATTCAATCAGTCTCCTTTTTACTGGTGCAATAGATATTTTTGTCTTGTTCATTTCTACCAATTCTGCATGAATTTGGGGCACTGTTTTGAATCTATTTCTCTTACTGGTAATTCTGATAATTTATTGTCACTTTTAGTTGTTTTATGAGGTTGTCCTGATCGTGGTATGTCCTTATTGCTACCTGTTGTCTTCTGGTGGTGAAGGGTGCATTGCACTCCCCCTATAGATACATGGAGCAGTTATATCATCTTCTTTGCACATTCTACTAATGGCTTCATTCTTGTAGAGTCCTACTTCACCCAAATGTTTCCTGAAGTGACTATGTGGAGAAATTAATACAACTACTATCCTTATTCCTATTTCATTCAGTCTCAGGATAGATGAGGAAAGAGTGTTGCATGGACCTAAGACCAGTTTCCTGCCTTGTCTTTGTTTGAAATAGGTTTACCACCTGAGTTTGTATTTTATCGTAATCCATGTTTTTACCGAGATTTTAGCAGTACGTGTTCATAAGCTTTTTGATTTCCATTGATGCTCTGTCCCCTCTGCACTCTGAACCTATTGTGAGATGACAGGGCAATTAGAACATTTAGGGATTCAAAAACTAATTTTGATTTTACCTGGTCTAAAATCGAAGGAAATCTAAACTTAACACCATTTGGAATGTGTAGATTCCAGAATAAGGTAAAATTAATTATCCTAAGCCCACATGTAAACTGCTGAATTAACAAATAGGGGAACTGAGCCTAATATGGGGAGTACCTCAAATATGGGGAGGGGTGGAATATGTGGTAAGGAGGTGCTGCAGCCTAACGGTGATAAATGGTTCTTAAAGCAACATCTGTGAAAGTGTTGTAGTTGTAAACTCTAGCACCAGAGCCTTGCCTTCTATATGTCACTCACTTGTTTGTATTTGTATGCAGGGGCGGTACGTCCTATGTGTTCAGTGGTTCAGTGAACCCCCGGAAAAAGATTGTTTGTTCAAATTACAAATGTATATATTTAAAGAATCACTTTTTGTTTCTTTCTCATGTTAGATAATTTTATGTGCATTTTCAAAGTATTTTATTATATGAAGAACTTTTAAGTTGTTCAGATAGCATGCATATGTGCCAAAGCTTGCCCAGACATTCCCGAGGTTCAATTTCTCTTGTGAACCTCCGAATGTAAGCTTATGGGTGCTCTTTCAGCAGGGAGAGGCGAGAGGGAGTTCGCTAGGTATAGGTGAATATGCGCTGGTCAGAGAAGCAGCTCCAACTGCAAGTTGGACTCTGGCGGAAACACATGAATTGACCCGAACTAAAAGCAACCCAACCAGAAGAATTAGCACGTGTGTTTTCACTGTAACAATGGAGTGACTATCTACTATACTTTAACTGTATTATATTGTATTCTGTTATTTACTTGTGCTTTAGTGTTTATATGCTATTGATTTGTTCTTAGAGTTTTTTTCCAAGAAGAATGAATAGCTTTCAGTATCTTTTAGAAACAGATTTCTCAGCTTTAAGCTTGAAAGAGAAGTGTGGAATAAAGAAGTTCGGTAGGCCAATTCCTACTTTCAAATTAATACATGTGCAAACAAGCTGAGGTAACACATTTTGCAGGTCTTTTAATGTAAATATAAATAAAAGTAGTTGGATTTGCAGTTATATTTTCACAAATAAGCTGTTTTGTTTTCCGTGCTTACTGTTTACTAAGGATAAATATACAAGCTAGACATGCTCTGGCGTGTCAGATCTAAGTTATCTAAGACAGAAGGTTAAGAAACACAAAGAATCTATTTCACATAAGAATAGTTATTTAGATTTATCAATCCTTGGAAAAAAGAGAAATTATGCAACAGCTTAGCTCAGCTTTCAGAGAGAATATAGAAAGCCACAAAGACAACGTAAGGAAAAGTCCTTATATTCTTTCTAAAATAATTTATTGTATTAACTTCTGTGGTGAATTTGAACTTGCCTTGCTTAGACATAATGAAGCTGCAGAATCTAACAATCCTGGAATATTCAGTGCGATAGTAAATTTCACTTCAGCTTTGGATGCAGCTGTAAAAGAGCACATGAATAATGCTACAGTCTTTAAAGGTACAGCCATGGAAAAAATGATTGAGTGCTTTAGGAGAGCAGAATATTTCTACAGAGGTATTTTTTAGAGGTGGTGCGTGACTTTGCTCGTATGTGCGCGAGTGACATCACGCAAAGCGATGGTGGGGGTAAGTTTCTACCAGCAGCCTGCTGGCTAGTGGGTTAGAAGTCAAAGAGATATTAACCAGACATCCCTTTTATCTTGCAATAGACAAGTGGACTCGACCATGAACTACTGCGCAACATTATGTCACACGCCACCTCTAAAAATACCTCTGTGGATCCCATGTCATGTTAAAGCACGGTTTACACAAGTCGACATTTCCAAGATGCAGCTTGAGTTTATTGATAGTCTCTGTTCCATATGTTATTGTCTGTTGGACACACAAATCTACTGTGTCTCGAATCACCACTCACATTTGTTAAAGAAAGGGGCAGTATAGCAAAGTGCCAATGGAGGAATGTAGCAGCAAAGGAAGTATGTTACATAATAATACATCAGAGCCAACAGAGGTTTGAATTCTCCAGTCACTTATTGGCTATTAATTTACTTGACTAGCACTTCTTTCCTTCGTTGAAAAATACATTTCCTGAAAAAATCTTCTAATGTGCAGTCCTAACCATTTTTAAATAAATCTAAGTTAAAAACAGAACCACAGATCATTTATTCTGGAAATGATTTTAAAGAAATGAAAAGTGCAATAGCCCTTCTAAAGTTTTTAATTGAAAATAACCTGCAAAAACTCTTTGGTGATGTTATGATATTGTTGAAATTAGTAGCTGCTATTCCAGTGGCAATGTGTGAAGCAGTGAGATGTTTCTCCACTTTGTCATGGATGAGATCGCTGTCTGCTCTTGCCATGCTGTCTATTGAAAAGGAAATGATCCACAATCTTCCAGATTCAACAAGAGAGATTCGTCACGCAAAAGGAAAGGAGGATGGAGTTTCTCTACAAATATACCTTTACTGGAGATTCAAATCCATAAATGTCATCAGGTTCGTTTAAGGTAATTTCAGAGCTACTGAAATACTTTATGCAATTCAGAAAATCATACTATTTAGAAAGGTAAACTGCATAATGCACTAAAAGTAGTGAACCCCCTGTTATTTTAGACACGTACTGTGTTTGTACATATCCCAGAAGTTTTTCAGTCCTCTCATACATTTCATCATTTAAGAGAGAGAAGCTTTATTAATGGACTGAATATTGTAGTAGAATTAGTTTTAATTAGGTTTTCATCCCACATTTTATTTAATTTGTGGATATCTTTACAAAAGAGAAATAAATGATTACGAACTAAGGCTAGTCTAATCTTAATATGGAGAAGTTTTGTTAAGCCGAACATGGGGCTCTCCATATTAGGAACACCATTTCTTCCCGGTACAGAATGTATTTTGAATGGCTCAGAAAATTAATAAAACTACGGTTATATATTGTCAGATCAGAACCAACTCTCCACACATGCTAAAGATTGGGGAAACTATGAGAACAAAGAAAGTCATGACTGCCCAAAAAGAAAAACAAAGAGAAAAAGAACTTGGTAAAGAAGGAACTTCCTGTGGAAAATGTCCCAAGTAATCTTTCAGGGTGCCAGGTAAAAAGGCAATTTCTATTTGTAACCGATACTTCCAATTCCAAGGACGACAATGTTCAGCTTGAACATTCGGATCAGCATTTGTCAGAAGATGAGTTAAAAACTCTTGTTCTGTGCTGGATGATTTTCAGCAGATGAAAGTGAAGGCTAGATTTGTTTCTGTAAATATTTCAAATGAAGCCACACACTTTATGCAGGCTCTGATACAAGTTGTTTATTTTTGATTGGTGTAAATGATTTGATTGCATAAAACCTTCAGTTTTTCTATAGCACAGAGTTTTATAAGTCTCTCTTTTTATATTGATTATTCAAATTTGATATTGAAGGTATGTGACTATGCTATTTGAAGGATTAATCATATATTACTTATATTAAAATGACCTTTGGAACCTAGATAACAAACCACTTTCACAAATTTATAATATTTGTTTATTCCTAACATCTCCCCATAGTAGGTACACAGTGTCTTAATATGGGGAGAATGCTACTATTTTCAAAAACCTGCTACAGTTACCCTGATAAGCATTGCATCAAAAGTCCTTACCACAAATAAGATTCTTATAAGATGTATAAAGTTATAATTCAGTTAAAACTATTGTTCAATATTTTGCAGCTCTATAATTGCACTAAGAATAAATTACACCCCATACTTATACTTTATTCGTCACATTACACTTACATGGGTGAGCAGGTGCTCGTAAATTGGTGACTTATCAATATACTATACTTACACTTTTAAGGATTAAAATAAGTCTACAATATTTACAAACACGAGTATAGAAATATAAAAGAAAGGTAAAAGAGAAAAAATGTACAGTAATGATTTGTTAAGACACCTAAAATTGAGGTCACAGTACATCTTCCATGTATTCTGTAACAGAGTAGTATGCCTTGCTGGCAAACAAACTCTTGACTGTTTTTTTAAAGAGGTTTGGATTTGAGATTTTCCTAATCCTTTGTGGCAATATGTTGTATATTTTACACCCCATATATTGTGGACTTTTTTCATAGAGTGCAAGCCTATGCGCTAGGTATTTCATTTCTCCTTTTCGCCTTGTGTTGTGTTCATGCTGGTGCTGATTTGCTATATATCTGTCATGGTTATTGTGCACGTGTATAATTAGATTGTACATATATAGGCTGGGTTGTGTCAGGATTTCTAATGTTTTGAATAGTGGCCTGCAAGAAACTTTATAACTTGAGTGGGTCAGTATACATATAACTTTTTTTTGGATTTTAAGGATTCTCTCCCAACCTGTAGCATTATCCCATATAGTTATTCCATATGAGAGAATTGAGTGAAAGAAACTGAAATATATGGTTTTTCTAGTATTTAGGGTTGTAACTTGGGCCAAGCAGGACATGTGGAAACAGGCAATATTTAACTTTTTTTCTACGTAGTTTAAGTGGTTGGTCCATTTGAGCCGCTCGTCTATAAATAATCCTAATAGTTTTACTTGTTTTGAGGAGGCTGAAGTTAACGAATTTGTTTGTGTATTATTCACTGCCGTGGTTTTGAATTGCAGGATTTCTGTTTTTGTTTTGAGTTTTAATCCGTTGCAAGTAAACCATGCTTCCAATTGTTTTACAGCCTGGTTAAGGTTCGTCTTTAAATTTTGAATATCTGTATCATTCAAAATAATGGAGGTGTCATCAGCATAAAGTATCTGTTGTCCGCTAACAGTGACTGGAAGATCGTTCGTATATACTATGTAAAGGAGTGGACCCAGAACTGAACCCTGCGGGACTCCATTTTTGACAGGCTTCCATTTTGTATGTATAGGGCCAGCATTTCCCTCTAATATAATTTTTTGTTTACGATCTATTAGATAGGATTTGAACCATTCTAAGTTCGCGTGTCTTATGCCATACTGTTGTAGTTTTACTTATTAGTATGTTGTGGTTTACGCAGTCAAACGCTTTGGATATATCGCAAATTAGGGCAGCAGTTTGTCTTTTTTCATCCAGATTTTTTGCAATTGTGTTTACAAAATCCATGAGTGCTGTGCTAGTGGAAAGATTTTTCCTAAATCCGTGCTGAGAACTATTGAGAACGTTTGCTTTTTCTAGGTAAGCTATTAATCTGGAATGCACTATTTTTTCTAGAATTATAGAGTATAATTATAGGCTGTTTCCCTACTTGGAACACACACATTAAAAATTAGGGAAACAAGATGTCAATATATTGTGAAAATTTGAGGTATAACAATGTTTTGGGACTAAATATGTCCCATTTCTTCCAGACTTGGATTGGCAGATTTATTGTGCAATTGTGTACGGTTAAACTTGCTCACTGTTATTATGTGTTGTTTGGCCCTCACATTTTTAGGTGCTTGTGTTTTTCTTTTTCACATATTATTTGTCTCCTATGTTAGTTTATCCAGGTTTGTCTTGTTGGTCCACACTTTTCTTCATGGGATAAACCAAGCACATATTTAATAAACAGCATTTTAAAACAAAATTTCCAAATTCATTTACTTTTCAAAGATGACTTAGCTGTGATTTAAATAGGTTGTCACTTCTTTGTTATGGCTGTGCTACCCATTCTGATAAAAGATCGAGTTTGAAATGTCTTGATCACTTCTGTAAATTCATATAGGTATATTAGGATGTGGATGGTAGAAGTAAAAATTGCATGGTGAACACAAACTTTCACATGCATCGTTAGTTTCTCCTATGAAATCTTGTCAGTCCACTCATATGTTTGATGGCAATAAATAAGTTTCATCTATGCAACCTTTTACTATGTAATTTAGTTAAAGTTCCATTAAAACGAGTTCATTCTAATAGCTACTGTCTGGCTGCAACATGGATGTTCAGACTTCAAAACAGTTTTATGGTGAGGGAATTAGGCGTTCACTGTAACAGTGAGCTGCTGATTGGTGGAAGCGTTCATTGCCATGGAAAGTCTTTCAGTTGCATGTGTGCACCTAGCTTTCAGAATGGACTAGTTGTTTTGATTAAAATCTAGGTGATGATCTAGTGGATGAAATGCAGCCAAGACTGTTGTGAAACACTTGCCTTTTTCAGACGTAATGTACAAGAAGCCAAATGAAAGTCGTAACTGTTATCCTATTTCACTTTGTTGTTAATATGTGGTTATATCTAGCTGTTACAATTTGCAGACCATGTTTACCCTAAATCTGCCGTCTTTGACAGTTGAATGAAATCAAATTGTATTTATAGCATTATGTACAGCTTTCTTAAAATCAATAACAAATCTATTGGTTGATCCTGTAAGATAATGTTGGTTTAGATTAGATTTTGGTTTAAGGGTGGAAAACTACTTGGTCATCAGCACCCTAAGGCAATCTTGAACATTTGCTACTTAAGTTCAAATAAAGTTGTGTGCGTGGCTTGAAATGTTGATGCTCAAACAATATGCAACCGAAATATAATGTTCATTGCCAATAACATGTATAAACACAGCTGAAAACCAAATTTCATACAATATTCGAAAGTATCATTAAGTTTTACTTTGATACACTCACAAATAAACTGTAACGTAGATTTGGATGCCAGTATTATGTACCTACATATTTGTTGCAAGTACAGTGAGGTACTCAAACTCTGAAGCTGTAAAATCCGTATTCTTCAAGAGTGAATAGGGTTATGGGTAATGCAGGAAACACTTCCTTTACTATATGAGCATGTTTCCAGAGGCGAAGCCTCGGGGGAGACAGGGGAAACTCTGCGAAAGAGAATTTCTTTAACTTTTGCATGAAGCAGGTATTTGTATTTCCCGCTTAGGAAGTTACGTCTCTATACCAGCATTTGCGCGACTCCACTACGGAGATGCGCTACCGGAGTGCCTGTTGTAGACGTTCCCCGAACTGTGTATTTTGCCATGCTTAAAGCATGGGAGAAACAAGAGCGCCATCTGACACCGTTTTGTGAACTACAATGTTTCCGTATAGCCAGATTCCTCTGCCCAGTAGACAGTCGAGCCTCCGTCTCTTTTGGCTGTGATTGGCAGTTGTGGTAATGGAATGTTTTGGAGGCAAGGGGCAAGCGCACTTTTGGTTGCCTTCAAGCGCATTTATAGGGATTAATTTGAACTGAATTAGATATATGAAGAGAAATTCTAAATTAGCAATACACTGTTGTATAAATAGCAATTATTTGAAAGTTCTAGATCTATCCAATATCTTACACGATCAATTCTTGTAGGTATATACGCGCGCGCGTGTGTGCGCGTGCGTGTGCGTGCGTGCGTGTGTGTGTATTATGCGTTATCTCCCAAACAGCTCTAACGATTTGGATAACATTTTCTTTTCAGATAAGATTTTGCTCTTTAGATTTATCTATATAGGCGTGTTTCCTAAAAAACCAACTATTTTACACACAAAAAAAGCATTTTATTCGCTCTTCTACAGAGCAATTCTTGTATATATATATTTCGCATATTTCGGAAATGGCTCGAATGATTTGTATCAAATTGTACATTCAGATAACGTTTTGCTTTTTAAGTTTGTCTATGTAAGTGTCATTCCTGAAGAAACGCGATTTTAGTTTTCTCTCGAAGTGAGCCGATGGTGAAGGATGGCGGCAAGAAAAATTTTCTACCCTGCTACGTTCTTCACGCCTCGCCATTGCATGTTTCGTCGAACGCAGGATGTCTTATTGCGCGAGTATTTCTATGGTACATATATGGAACTTCTTTAAATACAGAATGAGTTACTTTTGATGGTCGTTGTGATATCTCTTCCATGCCTTCCTTTTTGTGTTCATACTAACAATCTCCCTGTTTGTTATGCCGAGTGAAATTGATGGTTGTGATGTATGTCTCTTCGAGTAATTCCCATGGTGAACAATTTCGTATTTCTTGATTTCACTTTATGTATTGAGTCGGAATAACATCGAGTAATTTGAGGCGTGATTCAGAAGTTATATTTTAATATTTCCTTACGGGGAATGTGTGCCCGTAAACGTCTTGTAGTCGAGCTAGAGGATATTAACGTTTTTCAAACGCCGCGTCAGGTTAGATGAAATTCTGTCAGACAGATCCTTGTTCTCCTTTCGGCATTGGAATATCGCTTATGTTTTGTTTTCTCTGTATTTTGGAATATTGCTTGTGTTCTATTTTTAACATTGTTCTTATCACCATCAACCTAAAACATGCATTTTGTTACTTAAATGGCAAAGGATTCAGTCGCATATTATATAGCAGTTTGTGACTTTGTGGTTCCGGTTATCCATCTCGGCTATGAGCATAATATACTAAAGTGCTGCGTTTATTGGGAGGACGTTCAGTTTTACAGCCTATTATAAAACTGTTCCACTTTTCTCACGCAGAACTAGCAGAGATACATTACATTTATGGGTATTACTTGGGAAATGCCAAAACGATAGGAGATATTTGTGCTGAGCTTTACCTAAGGAGACATTTGCCTAATTTCAGCACCTCAACAACTGCGAGAAATAGGAACTTTCCAGAAACAAACACATCGCTCGGGAATCCAAAGAAATGTAAGAACAGTGACTCCAGAAGGGGAGATTCCTTACCGGGTCCACAATCCTCCGTCCATTAGCACAAGAGCAATAGCGCATGCCATGCGTACAAGCCAGTCTTCGGTTAATATAATTCTGCGCAAACAGCAATCACATCCGTATCATCTCACCCGAGTTCAAGTACTGCGGCCAGATGACTTTTCACTCCGACTACAATTTTCCAGTGGTTTCTTTACTAATACATTGATCAACCAAGATTTCCTATAAACATATCGTAGCGGACGAGATTTCTACACGCGGGGTATGTTTAACACACATATAAGTCACATTTGGACACAGGTAAACCTATACTAATTGGAGTTACAAATTACGAATACCGGTTTGCAGTGAACATTTGGGCTGGCATCGTAAATTATACACTCATAGGGCCCTAGTTACTACCTCCATATTTAACGGGTCACATTTACCTGCAGTTTTTATAACATTATTCGCAAAAACTTCTGAAAGAGGCTCTTTTAGAAATACGCCAGTTAATGTGATTCCAAGGCAATGTGGCATTACTCCGGCTATATAAGGGATTTTCTAAGTGTAACGTATTTTGATCACTGGATCGGTAGAGGAGCACCAATATTATGACCAACACATTCATCAGATCTAAACCCTTTGGATTTTTTCTTTGGGGACATGTATATACTCTTGTGCAGGGAAGACCGGCTAGTAGTCAAGAGGAGCTAATGCCCAAAATTTTTGGATTTGTTGTAATCCATGATGTCAGGTATTTTTGAAAGAACTCAGCAATCATTACTACAGCGCATTTACTCCGGATTGCTTGCCTCAGTACAAGGCGGAAGGTAAATAGATGTTTCAATCCGGAAGTTTGGATACACTCATGCCATTGTAAGGAAGGAACGCGAGCTGGTGAAGCTACTGGCTACCACTAGTTGAGAACGCTATCACGTAACTCGAGAGAACGACTGACCACCAGTGAGACGCGGTGGATGAGTGGGTGCTGTAACTAAGTTTTGCATGAAATAGGCTTGTCCAAGGAAAAGGATAGAATACGCGTGCACTTAGTACAACATAATGTTAGTTTCGTTTCTGACCTGTGCTTCACTCAAATACGCTGTTACATGGTACCTTACTGATGACAGTAAATTAATCCACTGCTGTTGTTAATATCTGCCGATTCCTTCTTATACACTTGGACCATAGCACCATATGTTTTTAAGACGGGAGTGCCTGAGAGAAACGCAACTGTCAAATAACGAGCAGGGTCTGAGTTCAAACTTCTATTGAGGTGAGTTGCTAGGCTAAGGGTCTAGAATCTTTCCTTTTCCTCTCAGCTCATTGGACCCCAGGCTCATTAGATCATAATTACACGTATTTCATTTACCGTTTCTGCAGACCTGAGTTCTTAAGCTGATGCAATTGTTCCATATATTGTACAAAGTATTATGTGTAATGAACACACAGGGAATGGCCAATGCCAGATGTAACCGAAAGGCCTCTCGAATAAGTGCAGGGCTCGTGAGTAGTTATAGTCCCTCCTTAAGCAATTGGATTAACGATTTTTCGCCGCTAGATGGCATTAGAGTCGCGTGGCGCTAGTGTCGAATTTTGATGGCGGGATATTTGAAAATTTCAAGATGGCGGAAAATTTGAAAATTTGAAATTTTTCCCGCCATAGTGGTAGATTTCAAATTTTCAAATTTTCGTGCCATTTAATGTATTTAAAATTTCGCGCCATGAAAATGCAACACAGTGAAAAAACTTAAGATGTTAAATTTGAGAATTTGAAATTTTTTTCTGTGAGCGTAGTTAATTTCAAATTTTCAAATTTCCCGCCAACAACGGCGCACGCGCGCCGTGCGCCACTAACGCTATGGGATAATCGTTAATCCGATTGCTTAAGGAGGGACTGTTGATTAGATTATTTATTTTTATTGAGAAGATGCATTGAAAAAACAGTTTAAATTATTGTTGTACGAAAAACGGAGTACAAACCTGTTTGTTGGTTGTAGAAAGTTGGTTGCAAACGATGTGTTCCGTGTGGGTTGGATGAGTAATGATGAAAGATGATTTAACCGTTGAGGAGCAAGTGCAAGTTGCCACGTTGAGGACAAGTGCGGGTGACGAAGCCGGGATTTGCAGCAGGAGGAGCCGTGGTATGTCTTGCAGGGTTGGCAGGTCGTTCCTCGACGAGAGCTCGGTACCGACTGAGGGTAAAATGAGACGTCTATGTAGATGAAAGAGTCATCCGGTGTAAGAGCTGTGTTTGCGATCGCAGACACACCCGCTGGGGTGGAGAAGGGGTGGGCGATGGGGTTTTGTGGCACAGGAAAAAACCGTTGAGATTTTACCACCAACCGTTGCTATTTGAGATGATTTAGCTGTTGAGGAGCAAGAGAAAGTTGACACCTGGCACATAAGTTTGAGTGACGAAGCCGGAATTTGCCGCAGGAGTAGTTGTAGGTCTTGCACAGGGTTGGCATGTCGTTCCTCTACGAGAGCTCGGTCTCAGCTGAAGGCAACATGAGACGTCTATGTAGATGGAAGAGGTATCAGGTGTAAGCGCAGAGTTTGCGAACACGCCCACATCCGTTGGTGAGGAGGGGGTGGGGGAAGGGGGGTGGAAGGGCAGGGGAGATTGCGATATATCACATCCGCAGGATGGGGTTTTCTGGCACAGGAAAAAACCATTGAGATGTTCCCACCAACCGTTGCTTTTTTTCAATAAAATAATATGATTGGTGGACCTTGAGCGTGTGGATGTTGAACGAGTACTCTGTCTTGACGGGCGCTAAGTATCCAATCGCCGAGAATGTGATCTGTCATAATATATGTCGGTGAATGGTCCAAGTGCGCTGATAAGCATCTGCCGAGGTACATCCGCTCTAGGTTTTTTATCGTTTGCTGCATTTTGAGTGCCGAGATGTATTGTTGCTCGTAGAAAACGAAAAAAGGCACGTGATTTGCGGAAGGGAGAAGTAATGTGGTCTTGACGGGTGTTGGGAAGCAAAGAAGGGAAGGATCTTGGAGGAATGGGGAAACGTGATATGCGGAAGTGACGTGGCGTGATCTGATTGGATAAAATAAGACGAGTTGCGATTTGGTCGTTAGAATTCCAAAATGACGATGATTGTTGGAAATAAGGTGCGTTGCCATTGGATGAAAAATGGGGAAGCAACCTCTGCCTTATAAAAAAACGGAGAGAAAAAGGAATTGCAAGAATGATGGCGTTGCTGATGGTGAAAAAGCATAGTTTAAAAAAACGAAAAAAAGTCGGTCAACGGACTTAGATTTAAATCTTTTCAAGAACGAGATATGAAAATGTTGAAAAAAACCCAACATGGAATATGTTTCCAAATTTTGTATTTTCTGAAAAAAAAAACAGCTTCAGAATTTTGCTTAAAATATCAATTATATTAATACGTATAAGTTGAGTCTTGTTTTTTTCCTCGTTTGCTTGTTTTTTCTTCGTCTTTTTTGGGTTTTGAACATAGGTTCATATTGCTAACGAATTTAACAGACATGCTTTAATGTTAAGCCAACAATTAAAATCCGATAAAATGCGCAGACTATGGTTGAACACGTCACACTATCAAATTAAGATAACAAGATAATTCAAGAGCTGATTAGCAAGCTTTTTTAAATGTTTGGCATACCTTTTAAAGAAGGCATTAATACGAGTCTCTCACACAGATAGAAAATGCTGGCAGATAATATGCAACTTGTCTTGATACTCACACACAAGCGTTCCGTGGCAATTACGTGCTTTGAAATCGATCTGCACCTTGCTATGCTATCATATGCTGACTGTTCCTCTCGCGGCTTAAGCGGCTAGCAGACACTCGGTTGCATTCACGCGCGTGCCAGGTCATCCAGTTACGATAAGGTGTTATATATCCCGACAGTTTACCTCGAAATACGTCATATAAGAATAAAAGCTTAAACATGTAGTTGATTGGAACAGAATAATTTAGTGATGTTAAGCAAAACCATTACAAGCAGACACACAGTGGCGCAAAATGAACAAATGTATGAATATAACATAGTTCAGAGCAATAATGAATTGTTTGTTTTTTCTTGTGTGCTTGTCAAATCACACACACACGGTCACTGATGTTGTTTTATTGGAGAGGAAAGCGTTAGCAAATTGTTTTCTTATTATTTTAATACTAGCGGGATAAATCGATAAATAATTGCTTAATAAATCAATTTATACAATTTTTGTAGGACAAAAATTCTTGCTCTATCCATAACGCAATTCATCATTCCTTTTATGAAACAGAAAGTAAACAAAATAAACACACCAGGAAAACACAATCCAAAACAAAAAAAAAACTCTGTTGCACAAACAGGGATCCAATTCTCTTTACACAGGCACAGTAGATGGGGGAAAAAAGTTTTCGCTTGACACGGAGAAAGATCCCATGACGATCGTCCAAGCAACTGAATAACACTGACTAACGAGTCAAGATGCTAGTTTAAAAAACGCTGAGAAATCAACAAAAAAGATTTCCGCTCCGAAATATCACCGTTGACATTTTAAACGATCTTAGAAATGTGCAAGAAAATACCTGAAAATGCAGGTTTTGGTCGACAGTTGGGGGAAATCGACTGACGTGGCAAGTTGCTTGTTTAAAAAACCTGAAGCAATCATTACCAGATTTCCGGTATGCCATATGGGGGTTTTCTTGGAAATAAACTGAACTGGCGCACGCGCTAAGCGTCATGCCGAGGCATGGTGGGAGGTGGAGGGGGGAGAAGTGAAGTCGGGTTGTGGCGTGTGCTTGTTTAGCTATGTCAGAAAGTCACGTAGTGTCACATGACATTATATTATTCCTTTCATTCTTTTTAATTTCTCTATTACGAATAGGAAGCCGGGGAACTATTCCATTTCGCCCAAACATTGTATGTGGAGATTTCAGCGGAATGTGTTTTGAGGTCCCCTGAAAAAAGCATTTTTTCCCAAAGGTCTGCATGCCTGTGCATGTGGGAACAGCATACATCAAAAACGAAAAGGAGATTAAGAACCAAAGATGGTATTTATAATATATAAATGCGACACGAAGATTTAATAAAATTGTTTATTCATTCATGCATTCATTTAGTTATTTGACACATGATATTATTCCTTTCTTTTTTTTTTTTTTTTTTTTAATTTCTTTATTACGGATAGTAAGTCGCGGAACTATTGCATTTCGCTCCAAAAAAATTGCATGTCGAGATTTCACCGCAAATATATGTTTTGAGGACCCTGAAAAAGCGTTTTTTTCCACAAAGGTCCGTGTGCGTACGTATGTGAGAACAGCATACTTGAAACACGACAAGCAGATTAAGAACCAAAATTGGTATTTATAATATATAAATGCGACACGAGGATTTTAGTGAAAATGTCTCTACCCTAATCTGCTTGTTCCATGGAAAATATTTCGAAAGATTTTACTAGTGTTATCACGTTTTTGTGGGAGAAAAAAATGAAATTATAAGTCGTATGCGAGAGCAGGAAAATCATTTCGTGCGCGTTAATATAGTATGGTGTGTCATAAAGCCTCGGAAAGAGTCGTAAAAATGTGACAATTAACCCTTCTTCTTCCTTCCCTGATTACCCTCCCCTTATGAAGGTCTTACAAGCCTGTGCTTAGGGCCAGACGTCTAGCGGGGAATACAGGAACCTATGGACAGGACAGAGTGAACACCTGGAAGCGGGTTGTCAGCTCATCACAAAGTATGATCCTGAGGAAGAGAATGATATGAAATGCAGGTGAAATGGATGATTTTGAAATGCGATGATGGAGCAGTTGGAGGAATTAGTGGTGGGGAAACCGGAGAACCCAGAGAAAATCCGCCCAGACGCCGCATCGTCAGTTCCCATTGGTCATATGAATTCGTATGTAGCTGTTTTTAACGGTTTTTGGAGATTTACGAGCCCCGCCCGTACTTCTCCAGCTCGTCCGTCATGTCTCCCAGGAGGCGAGCCTTCTAATGGTATGAATGTTGGGAAGCTTGTCGGAGGGGTAGACGCCCGAAAAGTGAGGACGCGTGGAGGGACATGTCGATAAAAATTGTTGTATTTGAAATGTGTTCATGATACCAAAATGGAGCGGTTGGCGTCTATTTCGAGAGTGTGGTGAATTTCCGATACAGTAGGCTTTGTGCGATAGTCAAATGTTTGAGATTCTGTTGTCTTTGCACACTTTACATATAAAAAAATGAACAACGATGATCCATTTCACGAAAGTTCTAAGTTTTCCGAAACTTACACACATAACAACAAATATCTCCGAAATGGATCACCCTACAAGACAACTTATTCAGACATAAATTGTGTATTTTAGCAAGATCTACATTTTTGTATAGTATAATTTGGTGTATCTCTAACGGTTTGTCTGTTACGCAAAAGTCGTCCAGAGTAAATACGACTACAGGGGCTATAGCCAGAAAATTCAAGATATACATTTCATTTGTCATAAAAATATCTCAAACATATGACATTTAATCAAAATCGTTAGAGCTATTTTCAAGAAAATCAAAATTTTCGAAAATTTTTCCATGTAAAGGGTAGTTTAGGATGGGGCTATTTTCTTCGAAATCTTTGCTTCGCATCCTTGAAAGACATTAAACTTAAATACCAACTATGATTTTTAACCGAATTTTCATTTTGAGCTATGTTGTCCACAGACTGACACACAGACACACACTCGGACCTTTTTCTAAAAATGCTTTTTTTTTATTCATGGGGTCTCAAAACATATATTTCCGGTGAAATCTCGACATCGAATTTTCGGGTGGAATACAATACTTCCCTACTTACCAGTAGAGAAAATAATACTATTGCCCTGATAGCATGTCAGAAGATGAACGAGCTAACTTTGAAAAGTGGTGCGCTGAAAAAAAAGGCCCACAACTACATCCTTGACATGCAAGCCGAAATGTTGGCGTACTGCAAGACGGATGTTTTGCTGCTCAGTCAGGGTGTCCTAAAGTTTAGGAAAGAGTTTCTCGATGAGTACGGCATTGATGCTTTTCGAGAATGCGTGACTGTTGCACAGGAAGGAATGAATGTGTACCGAAAACGGTAAAACTGTTTATAGAAGAGTGAGCAGAGAAGGAGATGTGAATGTGCGATGTGCGATGCCAGGATTTTCATCCCGTTGTGCACTGAGACTCAGTATTCAGCAGTTGCACGCCGTCAGCAACCTTGCAAGACACGAGTTCGCACGGATCACATTGGTCTTTGAGAAGCAAGCAGAACATGCCATTCAGGAAAAAATGCATGACAAATTCTGGTATGCTCTGAAAAAAGAAGCGATTTTACATTCACACGCACTAAAAGCATTTTAATCCCTCTTCTACAGATGATTCATACAACTTTCTGTATGTTTGAAATTAAAATGCTACGTATTACACTCACACTGTTTTCTCTACTCACCTTTAAATAACACATTCGCATCTCTTTCTCTGCTCACTCTTTTGAAAACAGTTTTCCTGAAAAAACGTGATCATAAACTGCCTCAAAATGTCTCTAACATTTTTTATTTAAATGTCGTAAGTTGAAGATATTTTTGTGGCACAACGCACATTTCCACAGCCTCAACTCTGCTTTGGCCGAAAAAATTAGAGTACATACATAGATGTTGGCAGATGAATAGTATACATGTTTGAAAAATAATAGTTTAGTGGAGTGTCAAACGCCGTGACGCCGTCAGACGCCTCCTGGGAGACATGGCGGACGAGCTGGAGAAGTATGGGCGGGACTCGCACATCTCCCAGTTTGCGTCGACGGAGCCGAAGAGCTACTGCATGGAGATCCGTAAAGAGAAAGGAATAATATAATGTCATGTGACACTTCCGGTCAGTCATCGGTTCACATCTTGCTAGGAAAAGTAGGCTACGTGACTTTCTGACATAGCTAAACAAGCACACGCCACAACCCGACTTCGCTTCTCCTCCCTCCACCTCCCACCATGCCTCGGCATGACGCTTGGCGCGTGCGCCAGTTCAGTTTATTTCCAAGAAAACCCCCATATGGCATACCGGAAGTCTGGTAATGATTGCTTCAGGTTTTTTAAACTAGCATCTTGACTCGTTAGTCAGTGTTATTCAGTTGCTTGGACGATCGTTATGGGATCTTTCTCCGTGTCAAGCGTGTGTAAAGAGAATTGGATCCCTGTTTGTGCAACAGAGGTTCTTTTTTGTTTTGGATTGTGTTTTCCTGGTGTGTTTATTTTGTTTACTTTCCGTTTTATAAGAGGAATGATGAAATGCGTTATGGACAGAGTAAGGATTTTTGTCCTACAAAAATTGTATAAATTGATTTATTAAGCAATTATTTATCGATTTATCCCGCTAGTATTAAAATAATAAGAAAACAATTTGCTAACGCTTTCCTCTCCAATAAAACAACATCAGTGACCGTGTGTGTGTGTGATTTGACAAGCAAACAAGAAAAAAACAAACAATTCATTATTTCTCTGAACCATGTTATATTCATATATTTGTTCATTTTGGGCCACTGTGTGCCTGCTTGTAATGGTTTTGCTTAACATCATTAAACTATTCTATGTTTCAATCAACTACATGTTTAAGCTTTTATTCTTATATGACGTATTTCGAGGTAAACTGTCGGGATATATAACACCTTATCGTAACTGGATGACCTGGCACGCGCGTGAATGCACACGTGTGTCTGCTAGCCGCTTAGGCCGCGAGAGGAACAGTCAGCACATAATAGCATAGCAAGATGCAGATCGATTTCAAAGCACGTAATTGCCACGGAACGCTTGTGTGTGAGTATCAAGACAAGTTGCATATTATCTGCCAGCATTTTCTATCTGCGTGAGAGACTCGTATTAACGCCTTCTTTAAAAGGTATGCCAAACATTTAAAAAAGCTTGCTAATCAGCTCTTGAATTATCTTGTTATCTTAATTTGATAGTGTGACGTGTTCAACCATAGTCTGCGCATTTTATCGGATTTTAATTGTTGGCTTAACATTAAAGCATGTCTGTTAAATTGGTTAGAAATATGAACCTATGTTCAAAAAAAAAAAAAAAAAAAAAAAAAGACGAAGAAAAAACAAGCAAACGAGGAAAAAAACAAGACTTAACTTATACGTATCAATATAATTGATATTTTAAGCAAAATTCTGAAGCTGTTTTTTTCAGAAAATACAAAATTTGGAAACATATTCCATGTTGGGTTTTTTTCAACATTTTCATATCTCGTTCTTGAAAAGATTTAAATCTAAGTCCGTTAACCGACCTTTTTTTTCGTTTTTTTTAAACTATGCTTTTTCACCATCAGCAACGCTATCATTCATGCAATTCCTTTTTCTCTCCCTTTCTTATAAGGCAAAGGTTGCTTCCTCATTTTTCATCCAATGGCAACGCACCTTATTTCCACCAATCATCGTCATTTTGGAATCCTAACGACCAAATCGCAACTCGTCTTATTTTATCCAATCAGATCACGCCACGTCACTTCCGCATATCACGTTTCCCCATTCCTCCAAGATCCTTCCCTTCTTTGCTTCCCAACACCCGTCAAGACCACATCACTTCTCCCTTCCGCAAATCACGTGCCTTATTTGGTTTTCTACGAGCAACAATACATCTCGGCAGTCAAAATGCAGCAAATGATAAAAAACCTAGAGCGGATGAACCTCGGCAGATGCTTATCAGCGCACTTGGACCATTCACCGACATATATTATGACAGATCACATTCTCGGCGATTGGATGCTTAGCGTCCGTCAAGACAGAGTACTCGTTCTACATCCACACGCTCAAGGTCCACCAATCATATTATTTTATTTAAAAAAAAGCAACGGTTGGTGGGAACATCTAAACGGTTTTTTCCTGTGCCAGAAAATCCCATCCTGCGGATGTGGTATATCGCAATCTCCGCCCCTCCCCCCTTCCCCCAACCCCTCCTCACCAACGGATGCTCGTCCGATATGACACAATGTTGGAGGACGTTAATTCAAAAAAAAAAAAAAAAAAGACCAACGGATGTGGGCGTGTTCGCAAACTCTACGCTTACACCTGATACCTCTTTCATCTACATAGACGTCTCATGTTGCCTTCAGCTGAGACCGAGCTCTCGTAGAGGAACGACATGCCAACCCTGTGCAAGACCTACAACTACTCCTGCGGCAAATTCCGGCTTCGTCACTCAAACTTATGTTCCAGGTGTCAACTTGCTCTTGCTCCTCAACGGCTAAATCATCTCAAATAGCAACGGTTGGTGGTAAAATCTCAACGGTTGTTTTCTGTGCCACAAAACCCCATCCCTCCACCCCTTCCCCACCCCAGCGGGTGTGTCTGCGATCGCAAACACAGCTCTTACACCGGATGACTCTTTCATCTACATAGACGTCTCATTTTACCCTCAGTGGGTACCGAGCTCTCGTCGAGGAACGACCTGCCAACCCTGCAAGACATACCACGGCTCCTCCTGCTGCAAATCCCGTATTCGTCACCCGCACTTGTCCTCAACGTGGCAACTTGCACTTGCTCCTCAACGGATAAATCATCTTTCATTACTCATCCAACCCACACGGAACACATCCTTTGCAACCAACTTTCTACAACCAACAAAGGTTTGTACTCGTTTTTTCGTACAACAATAATTTAAGCTGTTTTTTCAATGCATCTTCTCAATAAAAATAAATAATCTAATCAACAGTCCCTCCTTAAGCAATCGGATTAACGATTATACCATAGGGTTAGTGGCGCACGGTGCGCGCGCGTGCCGTTGTTGGCGGGAAATTTGAAAATTTGAAATTAACTACGCTCACAGAAAAAAAATTCAAATTCTCAAATTTAACATGTTAAGTTTTGTCACTGTGTTGCATTTTCATGGCGCGAAATTTGAAATACATTAAATGGCGCGAAAATTTGAAAATTTGAAATCTACCACTATGGCGGGAAAAATGTCAAATTTTCAAATTTTCCGCCATCTTGAAATTTTCAAATATCCCGCCATCAAAATGCGACACTAGCGCCACGCGACACTAACGCCATCTAGCGGCGAAAAGATCGTTAATCCAAGTGCTTAAGCAGGGACTATAACTGCTCTCGTGTTGGCCTTGATTCTCATTAATGGGACGCCAGACCTTAAAATTGGTTCCATTTTACTTGGATAATGGAAATAGTACTGACCATTTTGATTAATTTGTTTACTCTGAAAATTAGTTTAAACTTTTATGCTATAACAGGTTTCCGTAGTTGACTTTTACAGTAGATAAATGAGATTGCTTTCCAAGTGAGAAAATATGCATATATTTATAATTTTGCAGATCTGAACAGAGATGAGAGCAAAACTTGCAATTGAGCAGGCAGAGCATGAGAGACTCGAGCGAGAGAAACAGAGGTAGGTGTTCATTTAATTTGTACTTAATACAAACAAGTTATTCTAGTTTTGTTCAATGGCTCTTTAAGCCTTAATTGACGTCAGGCACCAGATTTATTTACTGTATGCTGAGCTGTGTTTCACAAGCCCAATACTTTTCACAAAGCAATTCAGTTTGACCAATTCAAGCTGTAGTCTGATGGACGAGTTGGACGGTTGGTGAGCCACGACTACTCTGCTGCGCACCAAGCAATCTATTTTTGTTTTTTTCCCTCATTAACAACAAGGTTTGTGTGTGTTCTGAAAGTGGATTTAGTGCTTACAGTTTACAAGTGTTTTTGGTTTTGTGTTACAATAATGCCATTAGACGTTACAGGTAAAAATATGTATATACGATTTGTATGAAGGTTATATTGCACGGAAATTAAAAGTTGCTTTTTACGGAATTTCCAGGTATGTGTCCTCCAAAGAGAAATTTCATGCGATGAGCTATAAACGAATTTAGGGAAACGGTTTCGATTCTCAATAACTAGCTATGGTGAAAGTGGTGCTTGCTTACTTAGCAGAAATTAAACGGTACTGGAGCACGTTTAGAATATTTTACCGAATGTCTCTGCTACAATTTGCAGAGGAAAGAGCAGTTACAATGAGTTAAGAATGGCGAGGTACCAAAGTCTTAGAATTGAAGGCAGAGAAGGTAATTATAATGCATGGGCTGTTACGACATGATTATGAGAGTCAGACGAATAATGTTAATATGGAGTAATTGATGCACATTTTATATATTCTGTGATGAAACAATATTACACGGCAATAGGATATAAAAGAGAGCGAGAGAGAGAGAGTGGGGGGGGGCAGAGCACTGGGGCAAATGGACAAGATGGTGGTCATACACTATCCACGGAATACTAAATGTGGTGGCTGAAGTTCAAGGGGCAAGAGGTAGCATCTAGGGTCAATTTGTGTCTAAGACGTATAACCCTACATGTGAGTACACTGTAGGTGTATGCAGTTCAGTGTATCTGGTACTGTTGGTTTAGATATTGATCAGTCATTGTATAAAAATATCCTGTAAGGAAAAAAAAAATAGATGTAGAAAACTGTATGGCGACACGGTAGGTATGGTTAGACCGCTCACCTCGACCTCAGGAGACCGTACCTGGATTTCATGGTGGACAAAACGGTATCTGGGTGGGTTTCCTAACGGTTCCCGGTTTCCTTCTACCATTCATTCTATCAACTGCCCCAGCATTACCTTTTCTTTCATCCATGTCGCTCTCATTTCATATCATCTTCGTCAATTTCATACTAGAGATTGCGCTGATCACCTATCCTGGCTATTCTCTCTGGTCCACAGTTTGTCTGCTCCTCGACGGGCATCTGACCCCAGACACCCACTTGTAAGTCCTGCGAGAGCAAGCTCTCCATACGAGGAGGGTGAATAGAGAATGAAGAAGAGAACTGTGACTATTTGTGCAATTATGGAACTACTTCAGACATATGCAGTATCGTTTTGTTCTACTTCAACAGTCCCGATTTAAATACTGAGTATTTGCATAGTTTCCGGAGAACATCCTGCAGAATATTGGTAGCTATGTTTTGATACAGATTAATCACTAAATTATTTCAATAGTGTAAGCGAACTGTTTATTATTGAGAAAACAAGACAGCGCAGGAATTAAGTCTTAAAGTACTGCAACTTGCACGGGTAGTACGTCTTCTCAACTAGGTTGCGACAAGGAACACAGAATGAAATACGCAGAGTGAATTTCTGTCTTAGCCTGCAGTGATACTAATTTATAATGACTCAAATTTTAAGGTTTAATTATTGTTACTTGTTATACGTTATGCATATCTCAGGGTGAGTGAAAGAATGGTTGTCTATAAAGGACACTTAACTTTAATTAACATAGCTGCAAAAAGTCAGAAAGGACGAATTACAGATTATCACACTCCTCGTTTTATTTGTCCCCTAACATAGCCTCTCATGTCCATGCGTAACTTCATACGTTAACTTCAAGCTCTCAGCGGCCTTAAATTACAGTTGCTCATGGGCGTCGCGAAATAGGGGCAACGGGGGCCGCGGCCCCCCCCCCCCTGGAAGTTGATGAACTTAATGTGCAGCCAGTTACTAACTATTAAACTATTATTTTAATTTTGATGTAAAGAACAATTTTTATTTAGCACAAATTAATACGGTTATCTGCAACAAATATTATACATTTTGACTATAAAATAATGATTTAATATTATATGATTGCAAATTTACAACATGTGCCCCCCCCCCCAAGAAAAAAGTCTGCCGACACTCATGCAGTTGCTATCAAAACGATCAAGTCACAGTGACTTTGGTTAAATTTAACCCTGGACTGCATATGGGGTCCATGTGGACCCCAATTACTTTTTAATTTGTTGCTAATTTTAAACGGGAATTGCATTGACCCTTGACCATTTCTCTACTTTGCTTTCTTATCCCTTGCTATACAGAAGTCGCCTCTCCTTGAATTTCTGACTCATCAGCTTTGTGTAATGGCCTTATATTGAACAGCTGGGGTCCGCTGTCACCCCATACGCAGAAAGTCAGCAGATATGCAGATATGCAGATTTCTTGCATATCTTTCTTCACTTTCTTATCCCTTCCTATGCGAAAATGCCGTTTCTAGAATTTCTGTCTCATCATCTTTGTGAAATGGCTTTGTATGGAGTAGTTGGAGTCCGCTGTCGCCCCATACGCAGTAACAGTCAGCAGATATCTTGCATTTCTTTTTTTACTGAAGACCAGTTGTGTTAGTGTTTTACTGTGTAATGACAGTTGTAGTGTCTTACGGACTAATTCATTAGAATAAATATGACTTTTAGAGCTAATAATCCATCGTTTGAGGACAAAATTAGAGCAGCTTTGCTAGAAATAAAAAGTGACAGTAAAAACGATGAAGCTAATTTTGATTATAAAATGGAGGACAATATAAAAATAAATTTAAAAAATGAATGGTGAAATTGAGCAAGAATCCGATGATGAACATCAAAATTTAGATGTCCTTGAAGAAAGTGGTTCGCCAACTGCATCATCTTCAGCAATTGTGGTGAACAATGGTTTCAAATGGAGTAGCAAGTGTGATAAACGTCGTGGTCGCACGCCCTCTAAAAGTATAGTTCTTCGATTACCGGCTGTAAAGACGAAGCCAAGAAGGTAGAAACCGAGATTCAAACAAGCAGCCTTTTGTTCAATGACGAAATTATTTCTGTGATTGTAAAATGCACAAATTAGGAGATAAATAACCAGAAACTGAACATTTGTGAGTCTGCTAACTATTGCCAAAACACTGATAAATTGGAAATTTTGGCTTTGATTGGTCTACTATGCAGTCGTGGCGCGTTCAAACAATCAAACCTGGACACACAAGAAATTTGGTCGCCAAATGGACCTCCAAATTACAGGGTGATTATGGGTGGAAGTAGGTTTGATTTCCTCATAAATTGTCTAAGGCTTGACAAAAGTCTACCACAGATCGCAGTGATAAATTTCCACCAGTAAGAGATGTTTGGAACTGCTTTATTTCAAACTGCACAAAATATTACACGCCACATGAATACTGCACAATTGATGAGCAGATGCTAGGATTTCGAGGTAATTGCCCATTTCGCGTGTACATAGTTTCAATACCGGACAAATATGGCCTCAAAATTGTTACAATGTGTGACGCTAGGGCATTTTATACGGTGAATACTATACCTTACATGAGCAAGGAAGTCAGCCAGAGCAGTAAATCTATTCCTCTGCAATATGTCCGTGAAATTAGTAGATCAATTTATGGGATAGGGTGAAACCTAACAATGGACAACTGGTTTACACCGGTTCCCTTAGCTCAGAAAATGTTAAATGATCACAAATTGACAGTAGTTAGAACTATGATGAAGGATAAACCAGAAATTCGAAAACGTTTCTTTCCAAACAAAAGGAAAGAGGTTCTATCTTCTCAACTTGCATTCAGAGACAACAAAACACTTGTATCTTTCACACCCAAGAAAGGAAAATCCACCGTGCTTCTGTCTACAATGCATGAAGGAATTACCATCGTTGAAGAAACTAAGAAGCCAGAAGTAATATTGTTTTATAATTCGACAAAAGGAGGCGTCGATACATTTGATCATCTTGTGCACACTTACACTGTCGGCCGAAAACCAGAAGATGGCCCCTTTGATTTTTCAATGGTATGTTGGATGACGCGGGAGTAAATTCAATGACCATATATATGAATGCAAACAAATACACAATGTGTAAGAAGAATGTGCAATAAACACTTTTGACATCACTAGAACTCTCTCTAGCTACTCCATACACGCAAAAGAGGCTTGATCTAACAGATTTGAAGGGAAATCTTAGGAACATAGTTGAACAGGCCTTGCGTAAAAAAGACAAAGGGTGGAATTCGGACAGTGGTCGCAACCAAAACTCCAGAAACAATTCTGGTGTATGTATCCCAGATCACGTGACAAGAAAGTGAAAACAATGTGTGCAAAGTGTGCAAAACCAATCTGCCCTGAACACATAAGTGAAGTCTGTAAAACGTGCTTCAAACTTTGACTATACAAGAGGTTAAACAGTGACTCACATTATGTGAATCACAGCATTTTCGTGGTTTTTACATATTTTAGTGTAAAATGTGAGTTTAATCCTCGTCAATAATATTAGTGTTAGTGCTTGTGGTTTTCATTACACCTGAGGACAAAAGCCAAAAAAATTATAAGTACACATTAAATGTTCAATACCCGCTTTATTTAACACTATTTGTGTTTATGTTGCAGTCAAACGTCATATTTAATACTCGGCTTCCTTAATTATAGTCACAAAGTTATATCGTCATGCCTTTACTTTAGTTTAGGACTAAGATGTATGCAGTGCCTGGATAAAATTATCGATTTTTCTTTAATGGTCCGCGCGAACCCAATTTGCAGTAATATATGAGAAAAACACATGCAGTACAGGGTTAAGTTGAATATGTCTTGCAAACTTTCTAGTGTGATTTACGCAATTCAGTGCAGTACTTCTGCTTTCTAAGAAGTTTACAGTTCTGTGCTTGCTATAGGTTGCAGCTAGTTCAAGAGCAAAGAGCAAGGTATGAGAAAGAGGAACTTGAAGCAGCCGAAAGAAGAAAGAGGGACGCAGCAGTTCATCAGGAACGTGTTAAACAGTTGGATGAAACAATTTTGCTCTTTCAGCATAATGAAAAGAAAATGTTTGAAATTAAAGTTTCTGAAACGGAAAGAAAGAAGGTAAGAACATTTCCATCTTGCATGCTTTAGCATTTACGATACGCTGAACTGTTTTATGTAGCATAGCACACAATGATGGTAGTGTTAGATATTCACCACTGGAATAGTAACATAAGAGCTACTGGGTTTGCCAACCAGCATAAGCTGTCTGTGTGCATCAGAAGATTAGCATAAGGAAAACAAAATGTTCAGGCTTTTGGAACTATTTGAGATTAGTGTCTTTCAACTACGCAAAGCAAGACCTCAAAACAAATCAGTCTGTTAGAAGGAAATGTTTATAAATAAGAAGAATCGAATTTGACCAAATAGTATAAACTTTTAAGCATATAATCAGCGGGAACAGCGTTCAAATATATATCAGAAGCACTGGGAAATACATTAGAAGTCAGTAACGACCTCTATAAAGGGAAAACAAAGAACTACCAGAAAACACCAAAGATCTTTCTTCAGGCGGCGTCCTTACTCTAGGTAGGTTTGCCCATTTCGTCAGTTACCTAAACCTGGTTGTGGGGGTAGCACCTACTTCAGATCAAATATAAAAATATACATAAGAGAAATGTTAGAGAAAATAAGAAGAGCTTACGAAAAAAGCATATCAAAGTGGGAAATCGTGTTAGAATGAAAGAAACCAGTGTTTTTAAGTAGATAATATAGAATCAGAAAAAGTATGTAAATAATTAATGCAAAAATATTAGGCATGCATGCAATCAGAAATGACTTTGCTGAAGATAGCATTTGTACAGGGAACTGGCCAACAGAAAGGTAATTAGTAAACACATTACACAGGGTAGCTGGGAAAAACCATCAAAGAGAGTAGACTAAACATGTGACCATGGCATGGAGAAATGATGGTCGGAGCGAGTGAAATAGGCATTATTAGAAAGAGACAAAGATGACTCGGAATTTCCGAAGCACTCAAGTATTGCCAGAGAAAAATGCATGGATGGTTTGATTCTCGCAATACACCAAACCCAGTAGGCAATTGGAAAACATTTAAACATTAGAGATGAAAAATTAACGTTTGTCTATCGGAGTACAAAGGTGGGCGATCCCAAAAACCTACTTCCAATTTTAATCTTCAATAGTCCTCTTCACATCATGTCGGTCAGGGTGGCAAGTTCTGAACCCAGATAGATCTTGACAAGGTAGCTTGATTTAAAAATTATGTTGTTGTTTAACGACGCTGCCAATTGCAGGGATCATAATATGATAAGCGGCCGGAATTTCGTCCCGCAGGAGTTCTTTTACATGCCCGTGAATCTACTGACACGGAGCTGTCGTTTTTAAGCACACTTAAAAACCACCGGTGTAGGCCGGATTTGAACCCGCGACCTTAGGATCAGTAGGCTAGGGTGTAACCAACTGAGCCATCCAGACCGACTTGACGAGGTAGCGGGAAGTTAGTGAGAAGTATTAAGTAATGTTTGGAATTGCACAGTTATCAGAACAATTATAAAATGTAAATGGCTAGCGGCTTCATTATTGTTATTTAATTCGAAGAAATGCAGAGACAAACATCAACACAGCTTTATTTAACTCTCATAACTAAATTTGATATAAGAGAAGCTAGGCAAATAAAGGTAATTGACGGTGACAGTAATAACAGCAAGAAGAGAGACAGCGAATTTCGAGCCAGCATGCCAGACTTAATTGGTGTCAATCTGTGGGTTTCCTTCCGTGCACAAAAAGCAGTGGAGGACGAAGGATATTTTTCTGTCGTAAACTTTCAATATGTATGCGCATCTCCCATGGAAGGTGAACCCGCTAGTCCGCGATCTCGGCGGCTAAGTTATTGACCACGACAGATGTAACTGCTCGCGTTCCCTCTTTGATCGTAACTTTAACCTAGACCTATAAACTATTGACGCACGAATACACCTAGCATGATTAGCATCTTCGTAAGGATAAGATCAACACAGTGTTTAACTTCAACTCTCTCTTACACAGTCCTGTGTTTCAGATAAACGTTTCCATGCAGCTGCTTCTCAGCTCTCCATGATACTGCCACCCAAGAAGAATGCTCAACCCCTCTGCAAAATAGTGACAAACTTCTAACTGGCACGAACTGCACCGACACGACAGGAGATTAAATCATTAACGCTTCTGTGACACCCCACCCAACCATTTCATCTCGTTCACTGCAAGTCCTTCCTAATAGTATTACAAAATCCTGCCTGCCCATTAACAACCTCGGTATTAACACTACACCACACATTTCATCTCATCAGTATGCTTTTGAAAATTGGACGCCACTCAGGTCGTGTCATTAGTGTCGCCCAAATATTGCGATGAGACGCTTAATATGCCTGCATGCTCTCACTGTCACTATATGTACTAACTGCGGTGAGTGACTATTACTTGCTCCTTTATGTTTCATACAAATGAATGAGTTCCATGCATGTATGTAGCATAGTTCCCTCTGTTGCAACCTGATCATGAGCACATCAACTCTTTATACTGTCGGTGTTCGTTGGTTTTTCGTAAACAACATACATACAGTGGACATCTGCAAAAACTTTAACAAGAGAAATGGAACTAGCAATGATATAATATGGAATGCATCTAATATTTACAAAATGTCACATATATTACACGAAAGAATCCCAAATGAACCCATGTTTACGAGAACCTAACGATCTGATTATATCCGAAAACTCTAGGTTGAAGAATCCTCTTTCTGTCGTAATATTAAAAATAGCAGCCTTCAAAATTAATGTAACATAATTAGGATTTCACTTACTTGCCTATCATATAGTATTAGGTTTAGGAATGCATACGAATGACTACAACATTCACTAATTCACTCTTATTACTTTCCATAACCTGTTATCCATTGGCAGTGGGACGAATATCTTAAATGTGATGGAATACCTGATCCAGCATTGGTAACCGAAATGAACGACTATCTTTATTGTTGGGAAGAGGATCCACATTCTTCCAATCCTGAAGAGTGCAAGAAGAGAGTGAATACAATTGTCAATGTGAGTAGATGCCACATCGTATATTTAGTATAAGAGTAAGTTACTACACATGTTACTGCGGCATATCTTTATTTCCACTCTTTGATAATAGATTGGACGAATATTCACATTTGCGCAGAAGAAATAATAATGCTATTAGCCGCAAACCTTGAACACCTGAAGCTGTATCACACAGTAAAAGCGACATTATGTATTACCAAAAATGGCCGACACCACTGGGTTCAAATGATTCCGCTTTCCGGACTGTTTTAGCAAGATTAGCTTCAAAATATCCACAGGTACTTATTTGCCTTCTAATAAACTATATATTTTGGTTTGTCAATCTTATATGTGATAGACGGCGTTTCCTATAAACTTCAAATACTTCTGTATGTGCTTGGACTTTCACGGCCGGTGTCTATTTGCAATAAAGTATCTTCCGGGCTTGTAGACCGTGGCCGACGAGTAGGAATTGCTCCTGACGTTTCGCTCAAATCTGCGTTGAACATCATCAGGGGACCCAACGATGAGTGAAAGACACAGTCTGCCTCCCTTGTATATACGAGGCATACCATCCCTCCTCAATGATTAGCTGGCGGGTATCTAATCCCAGTGCTCCCAGTTTTGTCGTGCTTTCCACCGCCGCTTATTGCTGTAGGATGTTTGTCGATTTGTAGTCGTTCTAGTGCTGGTATCCATGTCTTGTGGACTCTACTCTTAAGAGAACTAAAACAATCCTCGATTTAGGGGAGCATGTTATCACTGCAGGAGATTTCAACACTTGGTGCGACCGGAAATCTCCTAGCAGAATTTATTTTGGAACATGACAATGTGAAGGTACACGCCCCCCTTGCCTCACCTTTTGGCACCACTCAGATCATTTTTACCTGAGATTTTGGACTTCGTACTCATAAAAAGCGCGGTCATTTCAAGAAAGATTAATGTGTATTATAGCTTGGACTCCGACCATCTACCAGTGTATTTTGAGATCCGCGGTACCATCACTGCACAAGTGCCCATGGTGCGGAAACTGATTGGCAGAAATACAAGATAGAAATGCACAAGATAGCTCAGCCCAGGTTATCATATTCCAGTGAGGTGGAAATAGACGTCGCTATTGAGCATTTTCCCACCTCGCTGCACACAGTCAAGCGAAGCGATACCACATACACCAGAAATCCACCCAGCTTCTTCGCGTGCCCCGAGGTGTAGGTCCTCATTGCCAGACGAAGACGCGTAATGAGGCTCTGGAGGAAAAACCGTCAGTCTGAACACAAAATGTTAACACAATGGCTACGCAGCATCATTCGGTGTAAAATTAAAGTAAGCAAAATTTAACAGTGGGAAAATAAATTGCGGGGTACTACCTATTCGGACAACTCCTCGTGAAAATTATTAAAACATTTAAGACCTCCTCGAGAGTTAACACTGGCACTGAGGTGCTCCACACTCAAATAATAGTTGATGAGGATTTTAGGAATTTAGAATTTGTTATTGGTTAAAGGATGTTAAAATTTAATTCTTATTTTTAAGGATTGTTAATTTTTATTTAATCTTTTATATTAAAATTTTAGGTTTAATTTAGGAGTTTTAGAACATATGATTTAATTATCGTTCTGCACTTCTCAAAGTAGAAAGCCAAGGTTTTAGCTAATTGTCTCACGGAGAGGTTCTCTGACCATACCACCGTCAACCCTGTCCAAGAAGATATTAAGCACTGGGTACAAGTCTGGGTGGCGCAGAAGCACGAGCAACCACACACGCATTACACTGCAGGAAGTGTTAAAAATATTAGAAAATTACCAACCAGTAAAGTCGCAGGCCCGGACGCGATAACTAATGAGGAGCTCTAACACATCCCGAGAAAAGCCTTGGTGCAGTTATGCTTGGCTTAGGTGGAATTACTTACCCCTGCCCTACAGACCCGTCCGCAGACCGGACAATAGAGCATGCGAGAGCAATAGCTAATGTGTGGTGGTCTGGTGTCTAGACTGTTCTGCCAGTCACTCTCGACCATTCTACTTCCAGAACTCTCTCGCTGTATGGGACACTATATAAGGGACCTGCTCGTACCCGGAAGGAGAAGTTGTTCCAGTCGTGCTTGTGGTGAAGTGTTGGAATGAGTTGACTGGCGCGTGCCTGGCGGCCAACACTGCTTCAGTTGTAAACAAAGCACACGACCGGCGTATTCAAGCAAGAAGACATCAACAAAACACTAGCCCAGCGCGTTTACGTAACAGTGAAGCGGTCGCAATCTCGGGCGCAGTGGTCACGAAGGCGCCTAAATAAGCAGACAAGCAAAATAAAACTGATCTCTAGAAGTAAACATGACAGTGATACTATCCTTAAAGGAAGTATGCATAATATGAAGTTTTTCTAGATATATGACAAACCAAATTCGTATGTAATACGGGACTGAAGCACAGTTAATGTACTGCATAACATAATGCTACGTTTGCAAGTACTATTTAACAAAGAACACAAACACCAGTCAGTATTTTGAAATAAATTCCATAGTCCTGTCTAAATGCATTTATAAGCTCTTTACAACAAGAAATACTGAAAATGTATGTCGTTTATGCCGACTATGCGGTGTTTATTTAGGTTTTATTATTACTTAATTAAAGATCTTAATATGGAGTCGCATTTCAGTTGACAAGAGACATTATTTTTATGCTGTTTTTGTTCTTTTTTAAGAAGAAAAACAAATGGAGATTTGGAGGTAAGGGGTGGCTTACATCGCAAGATAAGAGATGACAGGAATGGGAACATCTGCCTTTATTTACGTGATCTCAATGTTATGATTTTTATTTTATTTCATCTGTTTATTTTGGTTTATTTATTTTTCATTCTTAAGGGGAATTCCCCCTTAAATTAGTAGCACCATGTCCATGTCCTTCGTATTGCAGACAATTTGTACCTTAACCTTCCCTTCTGCTCCAACCTTCACACCAAACGCCAAGCGGTATCTCCCCCACCCCAAGGCACCCGAACTTGTAGTGAGAAACTTTGCATCACACTTTAACATTAAATTGTGGCTAAACTCACTCGAATTAAGATAAAAAGGCATTGCAGCGTTGTTGACACAATGTTTGCGCGACACTTACTGAAATAAAAAACCATTTATGTCTATTCGCCAAGAAGCTAGATGGCTCCAAATGTTTGACACAAATTATTTTTTTTTTCGGCGAAACGGCTCTTTATTGACAAAAATTGTATTAGACATATTTGTTACACTCATGTAGAATCCCTGGTTAACGTGTGGCCGAAGCAGTACCTTCCACCCTGTATAAATGCATTCTATCAATGGGGAATGTAGACAGATATTAAGAGTGGAGAAACATTTTATAATTCTGCCAAGGCTAGGCCTATTGCGCTTGCTAAACCTCCAACAGGAGCGAATGATTACACAGAGTACAAGGGCGATCAGATTTGATAGCGACCGCCGCAATGCAGTGGAGTCCTTAACGTTTCCAGATTGGATATCCCTGGCCACCCTTTCGATGCCACACGGGCAGTTTCGGGCAGAAACATCCATGCCGGGAAGAAATAGTTCTCTCCTCAAAAAAGTACAGCTACCCATAGCACCACTCAACACCCCTGACCGAATTATCTTGCGCCATGGTCGAGCGGTTAAGACGTTCGCCTACCTCCTAGGCTGTCCGGGTTCGATCCAGGGACCCGCATGTGGTATTCGTGGTGAACGGGTGGGCGGGTTCTCTCCGGGCTCTCCAATTTCTCCCGCCACTCATTCCACCAATTGCTCCATTACCACATTTCCGTTCATCGATTTCGCCTGCATTTCATAACATCCTCTTCCTCACCATCATACCTGGTGCTGGGCTGACCACCTACTTCCCGGTCTTTACTCTGTCCGGTCCATAGGTTCCTCTGCTCCCCGACAGGCGTCTGACCCTAGTCACTGGCTTGTAAGCCCTATGGTGTGTAAGTCCTACATAAGGGTAGGGTAATCAGGTAAAGAAGAAGAAGATAAAAGGAAATGAAATGAGAGCAAATGAGGAAAAGGAAAATTCTTGGTAGTATATATTCAACTCCAGCATTAACCTGGAGAAACCACGAAAATACCTAATGTTAGTGTGATCGCTCCAATGGGAATAGAACACCGGAACTTCCGAATGCTGAGTCCTCCCGCTCGGTGTTCTAAATGTTAACTACCCATACTGCAAAAATGAGCAAATATTAGTAATATGTATTCATACACAGATTTTCTGTGCAATCGTATATCCAGGATAAATGAATTGCAGTTTTACAGGTGGTTAGCATTACTAACCACTGGATTTCGATTGTTAGTCTATTGTAGTTACTAATGAAAACATAAGAATTATACTTTGTATTCAAGGAACGAGACGGACACAACTGTCACCTTGGCCACTAGGTGCTCCGACTCCCGCCCCCCCCCCCCCGCGGCATTTATTTTCTTATTACTGCCGTTAACTCTTCCTTCCAGGGCGCTAAGACGTTCCCCGACGCCCACCATGACGTTCATGAGCTGGCAGAGGTCTCCTACCTTCCCTCCGAGTTTTTCCGCGTCTTCCTTCACGCTGGCAAGTTTCCCGTCAGTCTTCGCCAATAGCTGTAGCTTCATCTCGGACATTTCAGGCTTCATCTTTTCCTTTACACCATCCATTTTCGCCTGGATCTACTCTATTGCGAAAGTCATGTTGTCACTTCGCTTACCATCTTATCGATTCCAGGATTCTTGCATTTCTAAGTTTACCTATTCCATTTTTGTGTCCATCTTCTCTATTCCAATAGTCACGCCGTACAGCTCGGATTTCATTTCGATCTTTATTTCTTCCTTCATTTCTGTCTTCATTTCTGCCATACTAGCCAACCGCTTCTAGAACATTTTCTCCATTTTCACTTTTACATCTCTGACACCATTGTGACAAGTGACAATTTGACAAATCCCACTTCTGACACCAATGTAGCAAAACTGACAAGAGTTCATCCCTATTAGTTTATTGTAATCTTATTTTTCCTACAAAACTTTTGTAGAACACAGTTCGCTTTTACTTGCGTTAACACAGCCTACAGTCTTTCGATATTACAACTCAGAACTGTTTTCTTCTCGTAACCTTGACTAACTCCTTTCTGTCTTTCTTCACTTTCTCTGTCTCTCAAACAGCTAACTTGGACAATGCAATCACACGACGCTCATTAACTGCTTTGCTATCTTCCTTTCGACGTGACCGCACACACGCAGCTGACACACACACACGCACACACACACACACACACAAACAAATACACACTAAAAACTGACTGACTCATGTCTGTAACTCACTAGCGCTTCTCGTTTTACGTATCAGGTATACAAATGTGTATATCCATTATTTGTTTGTTTCACAGTCTAGGGATATTAATACCAGATTGCGCACAGAGGTACTACAGCGTTCTACAGTTGCTTTAGTTGACAAAAATTATGTACTGGTATGTGTGGTTCATAATTGCGTGTATTTTAACTGGTTACGTAGATATTGTTGCAGGCAGTCATGTTTTAAATTCTCACTTCACTATAATTATTATTGAAGGTAACTGTGGCATCTCTATATGCATTATTATTGATTGTGCAATCTTTTACAACCAAACAATATTAGTAATGTATTTTGCTGTATGTTATTAGTGGTACATATGTTATGTCTTAATCCTTAGCTATGACTTCACAGTTTATTTCCAGAAAATGCAAGATGGTCGCCCTGAAAAAAAAAAAAAAAAAAAAGAAAAAAGAAAAAGAAAAAGAAACAGAAAGAAAGAAAGACTACTCATTTTTAGAAAAAGATCCACGTGCGCGCGAGCGTGTGTGTAAGGTTGAACAGCAAAACTCAAAAGTGAAATGTCGGCTAAATACCAAGCTTGGTATTTAAGTTCAGTACCTGCGACACACAGATTTTCACGAGTATCCACCCACCCCGGCGTGGAGGACTGAGGTTCGATCCTCGGTACCGAAGTGGGGATTCTTTCCCCTGCTGGGAGGTCTGTAACGGGGTGCACTTAGGCTCGTTAGGTCCCGGAGGGGCCAATTGAGGAGGCACTTGATGAAGTAGCGATTCCAGGTCGTGAAGGCCGCATAACTGGCCGGGAGGGCTCGGGGCAATGACCATGTCCCATCCTCCAGTACTGCACCCCACTCATGGTGCCTGTGGTGGGCAGAGGTGGGGACGCAGTGGCTGGGCGTTAATCCTTGGCCCTTCATCGAATGTTGCGCTGTGGGTTTAGTTTAGTTTTAACTTGCCAACCCCAAACGACGCTTAACATGTAACAGTTTTCGGAATTACAGATATGAATCTTTGAACTGAATAGTATTAAATTCTAGTTGGAACGTTAAAGCCGCAGTAACAAACATTTAATCCTGATTTTACACCAAAATTCCTGAACATTAACGAGGGGGGGGGGGGCTTAAGGTTTAAGGGCGCTCAACTTCGTGGTCATCAGCGCTCTTAAAAAGCAGTTCATGGCAATAGCCAGATATAAATTTCAATAAAAAATAAAATTACTACTAAAGGAAGTATATACATATTCAAAACAGTAGCAAAAGCCAAAATTGAAACAAAGCAATAAATATGTCAAAAGAGTATAAAAAATTAGGTATACAAAGCTTCAAACCTCAAAAACATGTTGCACTCCACTAGAAACCTAAAAACCCTTTCGACCGCTATTTTGTCGTCCGCCAAGACCTCTTCAAGTCTGGCAGGCATCTGTAGAATCTCGAAGGTGCGCTAGAGAGGAACACTCTAGCAGCACGTGACGGACTGACAAAAGTTAGTTTCACAGCGGACAAAGAGGAGTAGGGTCCCTTTTAAAGAGGTAACCATGCGAAAAATTGCAGTAGCCTATTCGGAACCGAGCCAACCTAATCCCCTCGCGACGAGATATGTGAGAAGAGGTTACCCAGTTTATCGGAAGTGCTTCTACTTCTCTCAGCTTATGACAGCGGAGACTTGACCACTCTTCGTGCCAGTACGACAGCACCGCTCTCCGCATTTAAAGCCTAAAGTCTTCCGAAGTAACACGTAAGATGGTAATAATACTGGGTTCTGTAACTGCCGTCTTTGCTTCTAAATCCGCCATTTCATTCTCAGGAAAACCTACGTGACCAAGAATCAATGCACACACCACGCTAACGCCAGAAGCGTGTAAAACATGGAGGGCATCCTGGATAGTTGTACAATAGGATGAGGGTTGTACACGATGGCTCTGAAATGCACTAAGGGAATCATTCAATATCAGGCAGTCACCTAATTTGCGACAGCACACATATAAAACGGCTCGGTAAATTGTATACAGCTCTGCAGTAAAAATGGAAGTGCTATTAGGAAAACCAAATGTATATGGTTTGGTTCCATAAACATAAGCACATCGTATACAGCTCTGCAGTAAAAATGGAAGTGCTATTAGGAAAACCAAATGTATATGGTTTGGTTCCATAAACATAAGCACATCCAACACCACTGTTGCTCTTGGATCCATCGGTGTAAATAAAATGTCGGTCAGTGTAGACTGACAAAAATTCTAAAAAAAAAAACTTGTGCGTATACTACTAATAGGCATCGTGGACTTCAGGTGTACAGTCATCCCAATATCTACATGGGGCGTGCCAGGTAAACAAGGTGGGTAGAGCTTCTCACCCTTGGCAAACACCCTAGGCAGTTAAATTGCAAGCTTCCTTAGAAGCTCCTGGAAACGAAACCCCGCTGGCTTAGGACTAAGTGTGCTATTCCTATATCGTTCTCTTAGCGTGGTGGTGAAAAAAGAAGCGAGCATTGGGTGTTTAGGCATACATCTAAGCACACAACCATAATTTGCCAAGATAATCTCACGCCGATATTGCAGAGGAGGTTCTGCGGACTTGGCGTAAAGGCTCACGACAGGACTTGTTGGAAAAGCTCCTTTTGCCATGCGATTGCCCCTGTTATGGACCGCGTCTGATCTTCTCAGCACAGATGGTCGTGCTGACAAATAAAAAATACACACACAGCCTAGTTTGGATCGGACCAGTGCGCAATACATTCGCAATGAAATTGTTCGATCCGCTCCCCGCGATTTGTTATTTAGTACTCGCATGATATTCAGGGAATGGTCACATCGTGCTCTTAGCTGCGCTATATTTGATTACTAACTAAGCTTCCTATCCAAGGTGAACCCCAGAAATCGCGTCTCATCTGCGAAGGGAAGTAAATCTGGACCGAAACGGAGCGAAGGGGGTAATCGTCTCCTGTGGTGCCAGAAATTAATGCAGATTGACTTCTCAGTTGAGAAACGGAAGCCGTTTTTTGAGCTCCACTCTCTAAGGTTGTCCAAACATTGCTGCAGTCACCGTTGTAAGAACGCCGTACGCTGAGAGGTGCACTAGATAGCGAAGTCGTCTAAGAATGGGCATGACGAAACTCCAGGTGGAACACATTTCCAGATGGAGTTAATTGCTATAGCAAAGATCGTGACACTTAGTACCAAACCCTGAGGTACTCGCTCCTCCTGAACAAAAGAATTAGAAGAAAACCGAGAAGACCCTTACTCGGAAAAAGCGGTCTTTCATAAACTCCTGAATGAACAGCGGTAGGCATCCACGTATGTTCCAGGTACACAGGGAACATAGAATCGCTGCTCGCCAGCACGTATCATAAGCCTTCTCAAGATCGAAAAATATGCCAACGGTTTGACAGTTCTTCATAAATCCGTCTATTATCTGTATCGATAGTGACACAAGATAGTCTACAGTTGAACGGCGTCGTTGAAAACCACACTGTATGTTAGTCAGTAGGTTACGACTTTCTAACCACCATACCAATTGTCCATTGATCATGTGTTCCATCACCTTGCAAACGCAACTGATGAGGGAAATAAGACAACAGCTGGAGGGAAGATGACGCTCCTTTCCAGCGTTCAAGACCGGAATAACGGTGGCCTCCCGCCAATTTTCTGGGAGTACACTGTCAACCCAAACACGATTATAGACTTCGAGCAGGAATTACTTAACTTCAGAATAGAGCTGTTGTAACATTTGTACATGAATACCGCCGGATTATGTTGCTGATATTCGCGAAGATTTAAGAGAATGTTCTAACTGCGCCATGGTGATAAGGTGGTTGTAATCTTCTACGTTTCTATAACGAAACGCGAAGCCCTGAGATTCCACCTGAGTGTTAGTTTGAAAGAACTCAGGGGAGTAGTTTTCGGAGCTAGACACTTGAGCGAAAGCACTGTGAAACGCGCTGGTCACATCAAATGAATCAAAAACAGCTCCTGTGGTTGTTTTCAGTCCCGCTATGGGTATATGGGTCAATTTAGCTGCAACACACCTTAACCTATCCCACATAACCGTGGAAGGTGTATGTTGGCTAAATGAACCAACAAATTTACTCCATGATATCTTTTCGCTATACTTAATGACTTGTCTGGACCTAGCGCGCATTTTCTTGTATTGGATTAGGTTATCCAACTTAGGGTGAGGTTGTAAAGCCCTAAGAGCACGCTTTCGAGCACGAATGGCATTCTGACATTCTTCCGTCCACCTGGGGACAGGAAATTGACGGGGGTGGGAAGTCAACCGTAGAATAGATTGTTCAGCAGCAAAGGGAATCGTCTCCGTGAGATGCTGTGCCAAATCATTCACTGAATCCTGCTCGAACGTAAACACAGTCAACTGGGTGTAGAGGTTCCAGTTGGGATGGTCCAAACGCCATCTGGGCGTACGTATGGTACATGTATCTTGTGTTAAGAGACTAATAAGACATGGAAAGTGGTCACTAGAGTGTAAATCAGGGATGACATTCCATTGTAAGAAGACTGCCAACTGAGGTGAACAAACTGCAAATCAAGGTGCAAGAAACTATTGAGGGAGTCAGAAATGAATGTAGGCTCTCCATTGTTGAGGAGAGCTAGGTTGTAACTGTCCAGGAAATCAGCGACGAGCTTGCCTCACGCTCAAGGGTGAATTGAACCCCAAAGTGGGTGGTGCGAATTGAAGTCTCCCAGCAACAGAAACGGTGTTTGTAACTGGGAAACTAGATCTTCTAAATCAATGTGCGAGAAGTCATGAGAGGGAGGCAAATATAAGTTGCAAATAGTGAACTGTATGCTTGGCAGTAGAATCGTTACGGCAACTGATTGTATATTAGAGCGTAAGGGTGCTGATTCAATAAATACATCATCTGTGACGAGTATCATAGCGCCGCCATGTGCCGGAACACCCTCTTCTGGTGTAACATCACAGCGTGCTGTGGTGTATTGTCTGAGATGGAAAGGGTCTTATGGACGTAGCTTAGTGTCTTGCAAACATGCGACAAAAGGTTCGTTCTTATTGAGCAAAAGTTCAAGTTCTGGTCGTTGCGTTCTTACACCGCGTATGTTCCATTGTGGATAGCTATGTTAATGTCTGTATGGGATAAGTAGTCCAAGGTAACTCTGTATTACTTTGAAGTTGGGGGTTGGCGGATTAATTTAGCCCTTTTCTTCTGACTTGGGCTGATATTTTTGTCCGAGGCCTTTATTCGCCTCTTTTCTACTGGGGCTCTCTCAGTGTGGGCAGATTCCTCCACCTCTATGTTCCCTGTCGAGGACGTCCGTATTCCCATAGCGAACTTGGGTTCGAGTGTCTCGAACCGGTTGCTAACAGGGACCGGCGAAGAGGATAGATGCCAGTTCGAGTCCACCCCCGGAAAATTCTCCAGAAGAGGATCTTCGAGGAGATCTTCGAGGAGATGTTCGTGGACTCTTACATCACTTCAGTGTACTGGGATCAGACTTACTATCTTCCAGTGGCGGCTCGCAGTCAAAATTTTAGGGTAGGTAAAGTGTAACAGTAA